>JAWQUT010000107.1:363399-393652 GCA_033807755.1 Ellobium chinense
TTTTTCTCTCACGTGCCTCCATAAATAACCTCCTATGTTCCGCCACTGCTGGCACGTGCCAAAGTTTTGATTTTTACGTCATTGGAATTTGTGGTTTTAATGCCGTTGTATGGCGCAATACAAATGTTGTTTTCGATTTAAGAAAATGTGTGTGAAATTGTAATTTCTTGTTATTGGTTTAGGATAATCCAGAATAAAACAACACAAAAAAAAAGTAAACTCTTAGACTGAAATGAGAGCGTCTCATTTTTTCATCTTTTGATATCCTGTAAACCTGTAAAATGGGACTCCCCGTATGGGCGATTAGATCCTATTGGCTGTACAGTTCTAATTTAGGAAACTTCCGGAAATTCCCAGTAATTAAAACGCTTGCAGTGCCTCACTTCAGAACTTGTACATTAACGATAGGATTTCCTATCGTCTTAAGAATTACATTAACTCTGCATGTTGAACGCCACTAAGGGTGCATTCAGTACCGATGCGCAAATCTAAATCTTAACGTCGCTGAGGCGCAAGCTCTCCTTTTCAGCAAGGTTTACGTAGATGTGGATTAGCTTTCATGTAATCTTTCCTTTCTGGCGTGAAATTTCTACATTTACTCCTTAATAATGGTGTAGCAAGTACGCAAATGAACGAACACAAATTCCTACGGACACGGAAGTTTTGGGTTTCACATTTATTTTTCCTGAAGAAAATTATAGCAGACTGTTATGAGTAGACCTGAATAAAAAGTGACGTAGGTCTCTCTCTCTCTCTGTCTCTGTCTCTCTCTCTCTCTCTCTCTCTCTCTCTCTCTCTCTCTCTCCTTTTCCTTTATCTCCCCACCAAGTGCAAAACAAAGTTGCTATGAAACGCTAAATTGAAACAGGATGTAATGCCAAGGAATTGTTTCCTTGTTTGAACTGTACCCTTCTACCGCTTATATGATATACTCTGTCTGCTACTCGAAATTCACAGTTTGTTTTCTGTCTTTTTTTTCCTTCCTTCTTTCTTTCTTTCTTTCTTGTTTCTATCTTGTTTCTATCTTTTTTTCTCTATTTCTTGCTTTCTCTCTCTCTTGTTTTTATCTTTCTTCTCTTTTTCTTTCTTTCTTTCTTTCTTTCTTTCTTTCTTTCTTTCTTTCTTTCTTACCTACTCTTTTTTTTTCTTTCGTTCTTACTCTTTTTCCTTTTTTCTTTCTTTCTTTCTTTCTTTCTTTCTTTCTTTCTTTCTTTCTTTCTTTTTTCTCTTTCCTTTTTTCTTTCTTTCTTTCTTTATTTCTTTCTATCATTCTTTCTCTCTTTCTTTCTTGTATCAGAAGGTAGAAAGAAAACAGAGCAAGAACCCGCTGTAGGTTCTATCCTCGTGCAGGTCTGGCGAGCGCCTGCATAATACTCTTAACATAAGCCATGTTGCAAACTCACTTCGTTTCTTCATTCCTGCTTCTAGTAGACATCTGCTGTTATGAAATGCTGAGAGAGGATGCAGACTGCCTCTTCTCTTCCCTCCCCCCCCCCNCCCAGTCTAGTTAAGCCATTTCTTGCCTGCTATGTAAATGAACGTTAGGAGAGACAGATAAGCTTTGTGCCAAATTGCACGTGTGTTTATTTGTGCCAATCCCAGGCGCGTGCCATACACGTGAAGCGAAGAAAAGAAAATAAGTAGTGTACACCTACCAGTGTTGCCACTCTGGTCGTGTGTTTTTCCCTTACAGGGAGAGTGATTTTTATTTTTACCTGTTATTTCCTTCCTTTAATCAAATATAGTGGGGAAAACCCCATAATTTTACTTTTAAAAAGTAAAATTATCCACGTTGCTCTAAATTTCTCAGTTTTTATCCAACAACTTATGAAAAACGGTTTTCCCCAACCTAAGGGAAAATGGCTTTCTCTTAAGGTCATTTTACCCTACCGTGGGAGAAAAATCCCTATGAGTGGCAAAACTGGTACCGACGGGAACCTTCGGAAAGATGGGGAGAGAAAGCAAAAATAAGTAAGAAACAGAAGGAAGATAAGTTCAACAGGGAATGGCTGGGAATTGGTTCTCGTCTGACTCCGTCTGTGTGTACCATCAGCCATTACCAAAGAAAATATATTTTGCGTTGGTTTGAAGTTGAAAGGGTGGAACACACCCTTACTTACCTGTGTTCATTGTGGTAATTATGGTCTTATTGTCGGCATTATCTTTAGACCTCTGGCTGCATCGTTAATGCTGCCGTTAATTGCTTAGTTGAGTAACTTTAGCCCGAGACTGATTAGTAGAAGGCGGGGCACTGGATCCATCTTTCCGAATCAGTTAACCAGGACAAACAGTCCCGTTTTTGCCACGGCCGTAGAGTGAGACGTTACGGCCTTAGAGTGAGACGTTAAGTGCTCAGTTGAGTAACTTTAACCCGGGACTGATTGGTAGAAGGTGAGGCACTAAATCCACCTTTCCGAATCAGCCATTCAGGACAAACAGTCCCGGTTTTTTGCCATGGGCTTAAAGTGAGACGTTAAGTGCTCAGTTCAGTAACTTTCGCCCGGGATTGATTGGCAGAGGGTGGGGCACTAAATCCACCTTTCCGAATCATCCAGCCAAGACAAACGATCCCCGTATTTGCCACAGCCTCCGAGTAGACTAAATAAAGCGTGAATGACTGAGCAATGCTAATATAGACTGGTAAATAAGCATTATGATTGGGGAATAGAGTAAGGAAGTACATAAAATGTGGGCGGTACTGACCTGTTTCAGCCGTGCATTGGCCTCGACTGGCCTAGTAATTTAGCCACGTGGAAGCCTCAGCTGGCCCAGCTTAGCCACATGGAAAAGTTTTTTTCAGCTCTGTTGGAAAGATCCATTAAGAAAACTGTAAATGAAGGGCTCCTTGGCAAAACTCATTTTACGTACACCATTCGGAGGTTGTGGCAAAACAGACCAAATACAAAGCATATTTTGTGTGTGTGTGTGTGTGTGAAAGGCGAGATTTAAATTTGAAATAATGTAGACCAAATGTCATTCTATAGAGTGGAAATATACATGTGTATTAAATACTCCTACTGCTAAATGAAGCATGCAGAATATGCTAAAAATTCAGATTTGGTAGATACTACGTTTTGTCATGCAACCCTTTAAATATAGAGATTATAAAGGGCTATTGAATTAATAATAAATATGAAGAATGCAGTTTATAAGTCTCCGTATCCAGGCTAATGTATGCTCACGCGACTTCAAACTTTTATTAACCCAGCAGGTCATATCACTCTAGGACTTTTTCAACTCCCTGAAGAGCATACAGTGCCGCTGCTAGTAGGAAGCGCTGATCACTAGTATTCTGACAATTTCGAGGGGTCTGTTTTTCTTTTCAGCCAGTGAGTAGAACTTCCGCAGTGATCAAGATTTTTTAAAAATAGCTCTAAGCAATCATAGGTTAAAATAACATGTTTAGAATACAGAGTAACATTGTCTTTACTTTGTCTTCTGGATACTAAAAGGCTCATCCCTTCTCTCCGCTCCGTTTGAAAAAGACACAAACTAAAATATGATTTCTATTTACCGCTAAGGGAACTGGTTTCACAATGTCATACAGTGTTTTATCTCTCATTCGTACATATAGAACGATATATAATATAAATATTAAAACACAAAATGTTATAGTAAAATCCATAACAAAGTTACCGCTAGTCGCCGCTATGCAGCGCCTCGATCTCCTCAGCTCTAAATCAAACGTGCTGTCAGGTTTATAAATCTACGACCCATGTATCTATTATTATAGCACTAACGACCCTGATAGTGTCTTTTTCTGTTCAGTGAGAACCAAGCGCTCATAAGACTGGGACCGGATTTATAAATAGGCCGAAATCTACAGCTTAGGGTGCATTCATCTGCAGAGGCCTTACAAAATTTCACAAAATCCTGGCCAAAACGAAAACTTCTTTCCTGGTTGTTTAGCCAATGGCCACTATAACGGCTAACGGCTTTATACACACGGTATCTTCTTCTAGCCTCCTGTAAAAATCTTATTTATCGAAAACACCGACAAACATGCGCAATTTCTAAAGTAATTTTCTAACAAATGGTCTTCCTGTTTTTTACAGTTTAAGGCCCCACAAAATCTAAATTCCGCTTTGCGTGAGAAGCAGGAATGCTTGAATAAGAATTCCAATATACATCATATCAGTATGACACTGCAATATCTGAAAACGAAAAAAAAAACCACCAGAAATCTTTTAAGAAGCTTTCAACCTGTGAGGCACAAAACAGCAAAAGATGTTCTTTTAGAACTATATGCATAAAGCCGGCCCTATCTTTGGCTTTCCGATACCGTCGCGTTCATTTCACATTCGCCTAATAATTCTGTTGATGATTTGAGTTGTTGATCTTCTGTTTTTCTTCTTTCCCTATTAAAACAAATACAAGAGTTCTGACATGTTATTGTAGGTATGAAGATGCCAATGTTTTTTTTTCACTGTTGGCAATATTAGGTTTTACACTTTTCATTAATTTATCCAGGAGTCCCAAGCCAAAATACCTCTTATAAATGTTGTTTAGCTCTTCCTCCAAATTTTGACACAAAGAAAAATGCCCCTAAACCAATCAGATTTTGAGAACTTAGGCAGTGAAGCAGACAACCTTATATTTTAGGCCTGTTTACTCAGTAAACAGGTTAACTTTACCCACCTAGCAACAAACATAAAGTTTATACTTGAGTGGCTAAACCTCACCTATTCTGAGTCCACACATGTATTTGCACCTATCTAAGCCTTTGAAATTCAAATCCAACCCCTTCCCATTTTCCCATGGCCAGATTTCTGATTTTATAGGGACTATTTAAAATTGCATATTTTTATGCCAGCTGCTATTGGCATCGTTATACCTGTATACCAGGTTTACAAGTAAACCACATCTGTCCCATTGTCTTGCTTTGTGCCACAGGTTGAGGGTCCTAAATTTTTCAGAATCTCAAAAAATGTTGTAGGCGAATGTGGAATGAGCATGACGATAGCTCAGGCTACCTACAGCTATGGTGAAATGTATCGTTGAGTGTAACCACCTGAAGAAACTCTTCGAGCGAAGTACCGTGGTCTGGGAATAAGGAATGTGTCACTCAGACATGTTAATGTATGAAGTATGGAGTTTTTCTTCCTTTCGATTTCTGACAGAAGACATTTGGAGTTGTTCCCACATGTCGTTGATAAACATGGTTTACATGGGAACAGTCGTAACATCGTGTGAATTGACAAGGAACAGTGTAAACAAAGAGAAGAGTGAGGGCGAGAGAGATAGATAGAGAGAGAGAGAGAGGATGGGTGGGAGAGAACTATAAATGAAAACACACACACACACACACACACACACACACACACACACACACACACACACACACACACACACACACACACAAAAGAACATTTGAAATGTAAGGGAAGGTAACTGTAGAGATAGAGAGACAAGAGGGTTCAGGTCAAGAAGCCAGTCTAAGAGACGGGAACAAAAAATTATGTTAGCACTGTTGTAACATGAATGAAATTTATAGAAATACAAAAACACAAGGTAAATTACCCCCTCATGTGTTTAACCATCTCTCTAAATCCGCAGTAAGTAATATTTGGATGTTATCTCACATAACTTCGTTATTCAAGATTACCCTCTAAATCTAATGCCAAGATAATAAGGGTTCATAGTTGCGATGAGATTTTGTATTACACAAGTCTGGATTGAATATATATATCTGATGTGTCTGCAGGTGGCAATTAAACTGAAGGCAAATAGTGACTTAAGGATGACTATAAACTGAAAGTATTCTTTCTGTGCGACAATGCTTACCGGTGGCAATTAAACTGAAGGCAAACAGTGATTTGGCGATGATGTAAACTGGAAGTATTCTTTACTATGTGACAATTGATTAACCGCGATTGGTATTCTACATATTAATACAGTACCATTACAAAGGTCTTGGATACAACGGGACCTCGCATAAAGCGGCACAATTTGAAATCCCTGTTAAAGGGAGGCAAAACTGATATCATTATTTACTGTTATTTCTCTTCCTATTTATCTCCTTAAAAACGGACCCCGCTTAGAACAAGACCTCGGATACAACGGCCAAATTCTCTTGTCCCAGTGGTTCCATTGTGTCTGAGATGTACTGTATTACGTAGAGTACTCAGCTAACCCCCAGAGATTTTACCTTGACATTTTACATGCACATTTTGTTTATGCATTTATATCTAATAGGGTATGACTCAACGTTCCAGCTCTACTTGAAAATCACCTTACAACTCACACTAGCCACCTTCTCCGCTGCCATTCCCCCTCCTCCCCTCCCCCTTCCCCTGCCCTCCATGTCCCTAAAGGAGAAATGTGATATTCAACTGAGTCAATCATGATTCACCATTTGTGCTGTTTCCATTTATTCCCTGTACTCAGATCCCCATTGAAAGATCCATTTTGACCTTATTTTTCACTCCGTCAGCAGTTCTTTGTTTCCCATGGAACCTTCAAGACTTTTCATCAAGTACACTGTACATTCATTTATTTTTCAGGGGCGGCGGTGGGGGAGGGAGATTCAGTAATATAGTCTAGGGAATAGCAAAACTATATATGCTGAGGCTTGTTCTTGTGCACATGAATCACCAACATGTTTTTTTTTCATGCACAACTGAAAGTGAAAGAAAAAAATTATAAATTTCTTACCTATTACCCCTTAGGGAATTTGTTTTACAATGTCATACAATGTTATACCTTTTATTCATAATACATCAACACAGAACAATATACAGTAGAGTACACTAAATACGGACACGCTTAGAACGTAAACACGGATACTGAGTACAGCATTTTTGGTCCCGATTTTCTTTTCAAAGGGAACATGTATGGTTAATACGTATTTCTGTTAATAAGAACAGTTTTGATCGGTCCTGAGGTGAATGCATTATTCATATATGATTTAAAATACACATTGTTACAATACTGTCATAGTTTCCCCTCACCCCAAAGAATTAAAGAAAGAAAACGCGAATATTATTTAATCTAATCCCTGAATAAAGTGCATTTAATTTGCACTGTTCACGAATGTAGCACCAGCATACTCTTATCACTTCCCTAGACAGCCTAGACAGTTTCTTGATAAGAGCAGTCTGTAGGTGCCCTGTACAGGAATATGATAACCCGAAGAATGCCTCCTTTGAGGTATTCAAAAAAAAAAAAAAAAACCAAGAGCGCGCCGTTTGCGAATGGTGCAAATTCTTCAAATCCTTCCTCTGTAATAATAAACCCCGAAGGATGTTTGGATTAGGAATTCTGTGTGCAGGTGTATAATTCAGTCTGCATTAACTGCAACAGCTTGGAAAAAATCAAGAACGTTCCATCTGCAAAATCTCACATCCACACGAAGATTATATAAAAAAAATAGTTAGAAGTGTCCTGGCTCTGCTCGGGAAGGAGTAGGGGTGGGGAGAGGGAGGGGACAACTAAAGTCATGCCTCATCTAGGCGCAGTTGTACTGCAGTTCTTACAGCAAAATTATTGTGATCAGAGCTATCGAGGAATTTGAGCTCATAACTCATAACGTCAGCTTGGCAACTCTGGGCTGCAGTGTTATGCTCAAATGGAAATCTGGCAAGCGCGACTCTTTCACTGTTTTTGATACTGCCAGACTGCATACTCTTATTCCCTATGATTCAGTGCAGTCAAGACCCTCACTAAACACCTTGGGGCACAAGGAACTACATCGGGCCAGGGATAGATGTCTCACAGATCTTTCCTAGTTAACTGCAGATGACTTCTAGATTTGAGATCCCTTCATGAAGCAGTGGAGTCAAACTCACAAATCCAGTCACAGATGTTAACGTCTATCTTAAATATACAAGGGTCTCCTTTTAAATTAGCATGCTCGACAAATTCTAATTGTCCTGGAATTTTCAGAGTATCTCAAAAGTTGTTTTTTTTTACGGGTTTATTGTTTTTAACTTTTTGTAAAAGACGTTACGAGTGACACCCCTCAGAGATGAAGAAAAAGTACCCTACCAAATTGGTTCAGTGGTCCCTTCTGGGCTGTGAGACTACCTCCTCTTGAACTTTTTATTTCAAAAGTAACAAGAAAAAGCCATGATGCACTTTAGTGAATAGGAGTAAGCAGAGGGCACAGAATATTTACATCTTTTCTGAAAAAAAAAAAGGGGGGGNGGGGGGGAGGGGGGTTGAATGAGTAATTGTGGGGACTGTCGCATTGTTGCGATGCAGCTGTCAGTGATTGGGGGGGTATATAAGATGTTTTACCGAACAGCTTTGGAATACTTCTGAGGCATATATATTAACATACTGATCACAGATGACATGATATGTTCCAGAGCGGACGCAATAGGGATATGACCACTGAGACCAACAAGAGGGAAAATAGATTTTTTTTTTTTTTTGGCTCACATAAAAACCACTCAATTTTTGCGGCTGTGAACGTCACAGATAATCTTCGGTCAACGGTACATGGACTTTGACTTACGGATCAGATTGATAGATCAGTAATGTGTGCCCATTTTCAGCACTGCACATGTATTTTGCAGCGACGGCTTCTGATATTTCAACCACATTTTGCAATCCATATGTTTCTATGCTCTACCCCATGTGGTGGATGTCAAAAAGAAAAGGAAAAAAGGTGATGGACTCCACCTTGCACAAGGCCACCTACGTCAAAGATGAAGCGGGAAAATGACGTAGTCGATGAAACCTTCGCATTTTTTCAAATTTCTGCGTTTGTAATACGATCGCTTTCCTCCACGGATGTGGATGTTGTGGCCACTTATTGTTGGTTATTTATGTTTTTCAATATTTCTTAGCCACATATACATTCCTGAAAGTATTTTAAAACATACCTTCCCCAGGAGCACATGTGGTTTCATTTATGCCAGAGTTTTAGAAAAATCCGTTCAGGATAAACTGTGTTAGACATCTTTGAAAATCATGGTTCGGAAAACTCAGTTTTTAAAGTCCATTTTCAAGACGTTAGCTAGAATTGTTCTCGTATCTTCCTCTTCACCACATGCATGTCAGTCATTATCAAAGTTATCGAGGTCAAACTTGGCAAATTTCCCTGAAAATGATGCTGCTTTTTGAAGTGCAAATTTCATTGTTTTAGCAAATTAGGAATTAGTCGAATATAAGGAATTAAAAGGTAACCCTTGTAAAATAACAAAGAGAGGTGAAAAGTTAGAGCTCGGTATTGTCGATATGAACAGCAATCACAAAACTTTGGAGGTCCTGTGACGTAACAGTTAGAACTAGGCCTTACTCGATATTCTACACAAGGTTGATGTCTGCAATAAGCATTGTCAGAATGCTGGTTATCAGCACCTGTAAATGGCACCGGCACTGTATGCTCTTTAGGGAGCTGATAAAGTTCTAGAGTTATCAGATCTAATGGAGTATTAATAATATGAAGTTGCGTGAGCAGGCATTAGTCTGGATGCGTGACTTATACACCACCCTCTTATTATTATTAATAATAGCGGTAGTAGTAGTAGCAGTAGTAGTAGTAGTAGCAGCAGCAGTAGTAGTAGCAGTAGTAGTAGTAGCAGTAGTAGTAGTAGTAGTAGTAGTAGTAGTAGTAGTAGTAGTAGTAGTAGTAGTAGTAGTAGTAGAACTAACAGTATCATTATTACAATATTATTATTATTTATTATTATTATTATTATTTTCTTCGTCTCTAGGTGAGTTGTTGAGAACCATCAGAAAAACTGAAGATCAGAACGAGAGGCTGAGAAGGATGGTGAAAGAACTGCAGACAGAGATGAGAGAGCTCAAGGATGAGAGTAGATATAAGGAGTTAGAACTGCTGCAGGAACTGGATATGCTGCATGATAAGAACAGTGTGATGGGGTAAGTGATATACGAACGGTATAAGTGCGTGTGTGTGTGTTTGTTTTGTGTATGAGTGGGTGTGTGTGGGTGGGTATGTGTTTGTGTGTTTTGTGTGTTTTGTGTGTTGTGTTTTGTGTGCGTGTGTGTGTGTGTGTGTGTGTGTGTGTGTGTGTGTGTGTGTGTGTGTGTGTGTGCGTGTGTGTGTGTGTGTGTTGCAAGGATCTTGTCAAATCACTAAAAGATCACTTGGTAGTCATAACCCAAATGTGGCCCAACCACGAAGTCAAAGCACCGAAACGCTCTCCAGACTCTCTGAAGATCTTATGTTGCCTGACTCTCCTAGTAAGAGAATTTTCTATTTTCGCGAAAAGTCAGAAATTAAGAGATCCGCATAACGGTTTTCTCATGTGGATACAAAGGCATAAGTCTAGAGCAAACTCAAATGACTCTGCAGGATAGCGCCCATAAAGCATATTTAGTAATCCGTCTTCGTTTTGATAGGGAAGCATACTATAATCGATAATGTCAAAATAACGAGGGGTTGTAACTAGAAATAATAGCATTTGCGTTCCCCCTAGGGGTTGCTGCCTCCCGTATATATTTTTACTATTGAAAAATCCCTTGAAACTTTAGAACAGAAGCTTCTTTTCGCGGGAAGCAAATTTCGCCCTTACTTTCATTGATCATTCACCCCACCCCCAACCTTCCCTTCACATGCACACACCAAAACCAGTCAATAATTTCATGTCACCTTCATCTTACCTTGACCCTTTTTTGCGTTTCCATTAGCAACCTCCTTGACATTATCAACGAGCGCGCCGAGGCAGCAGAGGAGGAGTTGGAGAGGCGGCACCACGAGGAGGGCACACATTCCCCTGTTCGTAGTGCTAGCAACGTCAGTCAGGTTTCGGCTCTGAGTGACACCAGTATGGGCAGTGACGAAGTTTTCCTCAACGCCCATGGGAATAAGGAAGGGGTGATCACCAGAGACTGGGAGGTAAGCAGGGACTGATTTATTGTCGCTGTTGGTGATGGTGTCATTTGACTGCTGATGTTGTTGTAGGTGGTGATAGAATTACTGTTCTTGTTGTTCTTATTGTTGTTGCCATTATTATTATTATTGTTGTTGTTGTTGTTGTTGTTTTCGCTGCTGCTGTGTCTACCGTTGTTTTTGTTATTGCTGCTGCTGCTGCTGTTGTTGTTATTGTTGTTGCTGCTGCTGCTGTTGCTATTGTGGTGGTGATGGTGGCGATGGTTAGGATGTGGTCTCATCTTCTGCAGGATAAAGGCAGGTTATGTTCAGTTATTTTGTACATAACTTTCGTGTCTTCCCATCCTACGTATTTAACTCTAGCCATCCTCTACGATCTACACTCTCCCTAGCTAAAACAGCAACAACAACAACGTGTTTATTAATATAGGCCCAGATCACAATTGATGTATACGGGTGAACCATGCAAAATATGACGGGACAGAACGTAAACATAATATAAAGCATTGTGACTACTTGATTTATGACATACCATCAACTTTTTTCATAAAGTACAATTTACAGATCATTCACGAACACCAGAAACTATTCATTCCTTATCCTCTCTTACATTAATTACTTATTATCCCTGTTCTCTTCACGTCTGTATTCCCTCTACCTTCTTAGGCTAAACTTAAAGGCAGAATCGACTCCCTGGAAAGGCTTCTAGCGGAAGAACGCCAAAAAGTAAGCATGGCAGAGAAGAAACTGATCCTGGCTGGTATCGATAGTGTCTCTCCATCTGTCTCCGATGACGTCAAACTGAGGATGAGGGAGAAGGAACTCTTGCAAGAAGAGGTAGATAAACAGATATATACGTCGATATCTCTCTCTCTGTCTCTCTCTCTCTCTGTCTCTCTCTCCTCTCTCTCTCTCTCTCCTCTCTCTCTCTCTCTCAATCTGTCTATCTCTCTCTGTTACAAACACATATTCTTTCTCTCTCATCTTTCTGTTTGGTGTGCTTTATCTCTTTTTTGTTGACGTCTTTTATCTTCCGCTTTCTCTCTTATTTTCTGCTTTAACCTGATAGGTTCATCAATACATTAGATGCATTTTTAATCGATATCTTTCTTTCTATCATTTTAAGCTTCCACCTTCACGAAGCATTCATTCGTTATGTCCTTGTTTCTCCAATTTCTCTGTTCATGTTATCTTCTATCTTTCTGTTCACTTTCTCTCTCTCTCTCTCTCTCTCTCTCTCTCTCTCTCTCTCTTTCTCCCTCTCTCTCTCTCTNCTCTCTCTCTCTCTCTCTCTCTCTCTCTCTCTCTCTCTCTCTCTCTCTCTCTCTCTGGTCTTTCATTTTCTCCATCATCTTATTTCTTCACATTTTCTGCCGGTTTCTTACTATCTGTCATATTCCTTCTCCGTCATATATTCGATCCCTCGTTGTCTCATTTTCTCCTTGCATTTCTCTTCCTTCTCTGTCTTTACCCCCCTCCCCACTTTCCCTTAATCGTTAACACCTATGTTCCCAAAGAGAAACACAACTAAACAGAAGAGTAATGTTGAAAAGGCAGACATGACGTAGTAGAACAGTGATTGTTATACAAAAATGGTCGGGGTTCATTGAGATGCGTTGACGGGGGTAGGGGCTCCGGCCCCATCCAGCTTTCTGGGGTACACGGCCTCCTGACCCGTGCAGATCAAATGCCTTATTTCGCGAAAGGGAGAGGGGAAGAAACGACCCCTGAAACATGCCAGATTGGCATATTTCCAGGCTTCGGAATTGACGGTGTAATTAAGTTGTAGGGCTTTTCTCCATTAAAGATAATATATTAAATTTCTTCTAGCTGTTTAGGTCTACAGGTCGGCACCCGCTACACGTTTTGTGATTCTAAACCGCGAGAAGGCAATAAGGAAGGATCGTATGCCTAAAGAATGATTCCTTACTTACGATGTCCGAGTGGCCCTTAAACTAGAATTTCACCGTTTTTCTCTCTTTTCCCCGACTCTTACTTTCGCGTCAGTCTTATGAAGTGCATATAATATATATGAAGTGAGGTATATTGGGGCGAATATTTTTGACAAGATCTCTCATATTTTTTTTTCCTTTTTCTCATTACTGTCTCTCTTAATTATATCTCTTTACTTTCACTCTCTTCTCCCTTCTTTCTTTCTCTCTCTCTCTCTCTCTCTCTCTCTCTCTCTCTCTCTCTCTCTCTCTGTGTTTCACTTCCAGCGGCATATCTAGGATATGGTAGGTATGGCAGGTCCCCTGGGCGATAGTTGTAAAGGGTGGGGAGGAGGTGTGGGGAGGGGGCGCCACTGAGCAGCTTCTGTGAATCAGGCTAGCCATCCTTGGAAATTGAAAACAGAATTTTCTTCAGCTGTATGATCTGTCACTGAATTTCAGTGGTGATCAGTAGAAAGAATTCATCCCCCTGATAGCATCTACCTTTCGCCAGAGTTTATTGAGAAGCATTTGTAAAGCAAAGCTTTTAGCTGATTTTATGGTAGTTATCAACACTTCGTTTGTACAAAGGCGTAGTATCAGTGCTTGCCATAGGCGTTATCGTGCATAGGTACGCCACTGCTCACTTTCCTTAACCTCGTTCGGTCCTCGCCAAGTGCAAAGCAAGGTTGTTATGAAACGCTAAATTGATACACGGAGCTGTGCCAGGCGAATGTTTTCGTCACGTTGGATGTACGCACCTACCCAGGACCAGCTGCTGAAATTACAGTTATAGTTTATTTTCTCATTATCCCTCTCTCTCTCTCCCTCTCTCTCTCTCTCTCTCTCTCTCTCTCTCTCTCTCTCTCTCTCTTCCTTTCCCTCCTCTTTCTCGTCTCCTTTCTCAGGCCAAGAGCAAAGCAACACCACACTAGTACATGATGATTTAGTGCCAATTGACTATTTTGTTACTTAACCCTCTAGTGCCCAGCCCTATTTACAATGGCACAAAAAGTCTGAGCTCCAGTTTTTGGATCACTTCTGGATCCGCTATGCTGGAACAAGCATCAAAATGATAATAATAATAATAATAATAATGCGGTTTATAAGTCTCATATCCAGGCTAATGCCCGCTCATGCGACTTCACACTATTATGATGGAGTGATGATCTTGGTTTGCTTTTTCTTTGTTCCACGAAATGTATCAGATCTGATATGCTGGGCACTAGAGGGTTAAGATGTAACCCATTGCTGTTACTCAGGAAATGCATAGTTTATTTTCTGAACACTCTGTCTCTCTGTCTCTCTGTCTCTCTCTCTCTCTCTCTCTCTCTCTCTCTCTGTCTCAATCTCTCTCTCTCTCTCTCTTTCTCTCTCTCTCTTTCTCTCTCATGTGCGCATGCATGTTGTCGTTCTCTTTCTCACATTTGATGCTTTCTTCCCCTTTACTTTTACCTATCTCTCTCTCTCTTTCTTTCTTTCTCATTTTTATCGTTGTCTCTCTCATTTCCCTTCCATCAACTCTTAAGCGGGGGTCTTATAATAGTCGGTGACATGTATACAATTTAATATTATGATTCTTAATTCCAAGAAATTCAGAATTCATTTTCACGATTGTTTTATTTTTCATTCTCAGTATGTCTGTCTCCATCAATCCGTCCGCCCGGCCGTCCATCTGTCTGCCTGCCTGCGAGTTTGTCTGTCTGTCCGTCCGTCCCTTCGTTAATCTGCCTTCCTGCTTTGCCTGACTTTCTATCTGTCTGCTTGCCTGCCTGTCTGTCTGTCTGTCTGCCTAATTGTCAGTCTCATTTCCTTCTCAATTACCCCTATACATTCCACCAAATCTCTCCCATTGCCCAGCCAGCTAATGACCACTCTAGCCCCTAGCGATAGCTGGAAAACAGCTGCGTCTGTCATACTACCAGGATATCAGACCTGTAGGAACAGAATACGCACAAATACAGGAAAAAATTCATTTAAAACCAGCCCAAATATCTCAGGTGGGGTCAAATCAATTTCGGGGGTAAAAGGGTGCAAGCAATTTAAAACAATATGGAAAATACAGGGACTTAATATTGTGCATATTTGAATCTGGTTCGGTCTAAGAAATTGTTTGTTTTAGGTTAGCAATTTGATTATAATTTCAAAGTAAATGGCTCTTTGCAGCATAACACAACCACAAACAACCACGTTTTTAGGACGGAGAGACTAAATTTATCGTAAAATATTTAGGACTGGGTAGGAGATCACTCATGTTATATTTGTAGTTATTTTCATCAAAAGCTTTCGTCATTTTATCCAGTATAAAAATTTTAAATAAAGTAATATCAAATTTGTATTTGACCTCATTTTTGATATACGTCCATTTACGTCAAGACAGAAGAAATGAGAGAAAGTAATCTATAGATGCATCAGACAAGTATTTTATTTTTTTCTTAACTTCTTACCAATCAAATCCCCATATCATACCAAAGGCATACTCCATTGTGATCTAAAAACGCTACTATACTTAGATGACTTAAGATCGAGTTATGTCCATTAGAAAATTGAACAGCAAACCAAAGCGTGTTCTCTACAATAAGGAGAGGATCTTATTTTTTTTTTTATCTAACTTAGATCTACATGAATAAGTGCCTACCAAAATGAAATGGATCCACGTATATCCCAACACAAGAAAGCAATATCCAGTTGCGTTTGTACTTTGACTATTGCACTGTTATCGTCTAGACGGGCTGTCGGTTTGACGACAGTATTAGCCAGAAAAGAAACATTTCGGGTCGGCATGATTTCTTCCATGCAAACATTTTTGTTTGTTTGTTTGTTTGTTTGTTTGTTTGTTTGGTTGGTTGGTTGGTTGGTTGGTTGGTTGGTTGGTTGGTTTGTTGGTTGGTTGTTGAGCACCAGCGCTGTTGTATTTACCCTGATCGGAGTCTTCTGACCGGTTTTCCTTACTCTCGGTATTAATCGGCTCAAATGACTTTGGTGATCAGTGGCCGTTTGCATAATTAATACGTTAGTCAACGCATTGCGGTAACCATGGGAAACTTCCAAAACATTAGTAGTGTTTATTGTTGTTAACCCAATACGTTAATTAATGTACGTATGGATTATGCATACGGCTGCAGGTATTGCCCTCCCCTCCCTACTCCTCCCCATCCTACCCCCTTGTCTGTAAGCTCTGAAATTTTCCTCAGCTTAAATTTTAAACATGGTTTTCCTTTAAGTAAAGCATAAAAAGAAATCCCGATAGTCCTTTCAGTTTAGAATCTGTGTTAATTAATTTTATGCATTTCCCGTCAGCGTCATCCAAGAATTATTGGCTGATTTTTGTTGTTGTTGTTGTTGTTGTTCAACATTGTGGCGTAAATATCTATTTGCGAATTATGCCTTTACGTCATTATGTCTAAAAAGCAAGTACATTGATGTGTTTCTCATAAACTTACAGCTTTGGCCAAAAAAAAACAAAACTTAAGACACTCAAAAAGTACTATTCAACAACACAGTTATCCAGGTGAAAGTAAAGTCAAAAAGTGACCCACGATAATAGCATAAGTGTGTCTGTGTAGATCAGTTGGGTTTACCTGGTCCAGTTAATGAAGGAAACTGGCCAGCTGTTTCGAACTAGTCAAGTCAACGGACGGTGTGATTTGCCAGGCTGTCAGTGAAACGTGTTTCGGGGGAAGGGAGAGAAATATGTTAGCCAACTAATTAGATTGAAGATTGAAAGGAGAGTGGGAAAGAGAGAGAGGAGAAGAGAAAGAGAGAGAGAGAGAGAGAGATGAGCTTGATAAAGGGAGTGAGGTAGGAAAGATCGAGGGGTTAGGAGGGTTAGTAAAGAAGGTGATGGAAAGTGAAGGTTAGAATCTTGACAGACAGACAGAAACACAGACAGACAGACAGACAGACAGACAGACAGACAGACAGGCAGACAGACAGACAGACAGACGAACGAACGGATAACCGTACAAATGGATGGACATATAGAGACAAACAATCAGACAGACTGTCAGGCAGACTAATAAAAACAGAGATAGACTGACTCACAGTAAACATTCAGACAATATGGCGGCCACAGAAATCTGGCTGAATGAAAATGTAAGAATTAGCGAAAGGGGAGAGAGAAAGATGTGTATAGAAAGAGAGCGTATTATAGAAGATCCCCCAGGAGGGAATATAGAAACCTTGCCAGTCAAAAACAGCGTAATGAAAGAACAGAGTGCAGGAAATCAAGGGGATATTTATCAAGGAGAAATGCAGAGAAATTACATGGAATATTCATCAAGAACACGAACATTGGAAATGAAGGCGTGAATGATCAATGGGGGCATGTGAAATGAAAGAGAGAAAAAATCTGTATGCATTGTAGAGGTAGCAGGGAGCAGACGCGAGATCCACAGGACCTTGGGCACAAGAAATGTGCAAGATCCTCTTTCATACAGTACGACGGCCATACTTGAGGTAGACTCTTCAATGGCAGTAGGTTTGGCAGTAGAAATTAACATTCGTCCCATTCTTAACTCTCTCTCTCTCTCTCTCTCTCTCTCTCTCTTCCTCTCTCTCTCTTCCTCTCATCTTTTCCCTTTCCTTCGCTCTTTTTCTCTCCATAATATTTATATCTTCCTCCTGCACGGAACTCCTTACAAGCCAGGAGCGATGCGCACGAGGAATGTGCGAGATCCTCTTTCACTTTCAGATATGAAGATGCCAATGTCTTTTTTCACTGTTGACTATATTAGGTTTTACACCTCTCATTAACTTATCCAGGGGTCTCAGGCCAAAATACTTTCCAAACATGTTGCTTAGCTCTTCCTCCAAATTTTGACACAAAAAAAAAGCCCCTCAACCAGTTAGCTTTTGAGAACTTAGGCAGCGAAGCAGATCACCTAATATTTTAGGCCCTCTCACTCAGTAAACAGGGTAACCTTACCCATCTAGCAACAGCCATAAATTTTATACTTGAGTGGCTAAACCTCACCTATTCTGAGTCTACACATGTATTTGCATCTATCTAAGCCTTTGAAATTCAAATCCAACCCCTTTCCCCCCTCCCCATGGCCAGTTTTCCTATTTTATAGGGACTATTTAAAATTACATAGCATACTTTTATGCCAGATGCTATTGGCATCTTCATACCTTCATACCATACTCCGGTTATGCTTGGGGCAAAATCTGCTATAACAGTAGGTTTCTCAATAAAATTCTACATTCGTCCAGCTTTTTCCACTCTCATTTCTTTCTTTTCTCCTTCTTTTTCTCTTCCTCAATCTCCTCCTCTCACTCAGTCTTCTACCGCTAACGTCTTTAGGTGCAGATGATAATGGTACTGGCCGCTTGTTGGTTATGTTCTGTCCATTAAAAATTGTCGTCTCCCGGCAGGGGGCTTCATATAAGCATGGGGCCCTGGGCACGTGCCCCTTTGTGCTGATGCCTAAGTGCACCAGTGAGAGACAATGCTCAGATTCTCGGCTTAAAATTTGGCAATGCTTTTACCCTACGCCCCACGCAAGCGCCTCCCCCCCCCCCNNTTTTCCCACCTACAACGGTTCCCTGAAATCTCTTTCTTTTCTTTGTCTTTTGCTGATCAGTATACATGAAGGAGTTCATGGCAAAATGCTTTATCCACCAACTTTATTTTTTTTAGCTTCATTTTGCTTACTCAGGGTAGTATACATGCTGAAATTCACTCCATGGAACGACATTTAGTTTGTCCTACAGTATTTCAGAATGGTTTTTTTCACCTGTCGTAAAAAAAAATGTGCTTAATATCTGGTCTGTTTTGCCGTGACCACTAAGTGGTGTATAATGCGTTTTATCATGGAGCCCTTCACATCATATCGTATTCTGTCATGCCGCCTTGCTCCTTTCGGCTGCTTATCCCCTCTTCCGGCCAACTCAAACTGCCTTCCTGTTCATTCTCAGCTCCTCAAGAGTCAGAGACATCTGCACATAGCCACAGATCAGATCCAGGGCCTTAAGGAAAGGATAAATATATTGGAAGAAGAACATGAACGGCTCAAGACGGACTATGCCAAGTTGTATGACGAGGTAAGTCAGAAGTGTAGACTACAGAAAACTCTACAGGTTGAAGACGCCTAATCAAATTTTTTCCCCTATGATCACATACAGGAAATTCCACAATCCCAAAGTCTTCGTTAGTAGTTTGCAGCATTCAATAAATGTATTAAAAATGATGTTTAAAATATGGGTCTTTCTGTCCGTTTTCGAGTTACGAACCGATACATCGAAAAGTGTAAACAAATCCACCCTTAACGACAAGTGCTCCGCACATATGGCCACACTGCGAACGAAGTGAATGACCCAAACTTCAGGTTTAGTTTATAAAATTAGAAAAGAATGCAAACGAATTCGCAGGTGGGCTTACGGATCAGAGGCCCGTTCTGCATAATCAGTCTGTCCAAAGCACAGATTTTTTTACTGTCTTCCTAAGGCATATTATGATAAAACCTTATTTTCATCCACTGAGGAGTCTGTAATTTACAGAAAGGGTAATAGATGTAGCTGTTTCCCGAATGTTGCGAAATGCCATCATCGGCCTCAAACCCATTCTTTGAAAACGTAGCGACTAGCACGTAATCAACAAACACGACCGCCATTTTGAGCTGGAGCAAAAACATTTATGTTTCACATGGAGCTACGTGAGGAGGGGTGATGGTGGGGGGAATTGTACTAGTGACGTCACTTTTAGGGATTGGTATTTCTGTGGCATTTTTTTTTTCAGATTCTCTGGGGCGGACTGCCTGATAGACAAACATAAAAGGGGAGTGAGGGGGCGAGGGGGGTCTGCGTCGATAAGAATTGGGAAACAGAAACAAATAAGAAAACATGAATTAAAACAGACAGAATGGAAAAGAAATCAAACAGGTAGATATCATTTAGGCTGCAATAATAAACATAAGATAAACAAGTGAAAAATGATAGAACATGAAAGAGAGAGTGATACGGAGGAAAATGAGAGAAATATAAACGGAGCAGAAAGAAAGAAAGAAAGAAAGAAAAAGAAAGAAAGAAAGAAAGAAAGAAGGAAAGAAAGAAAGAAAGAAGGAAAGAAAGAAAGAAAAAGAAAGAAAGAAAGAGAAAGNGAATTGGAAAACAGAAACAAATAAGAAAACATGAATTAAAAACGACAGAATGGAAAAGAAATCAAACAGGTAGATATCATTTAGGCTGCAATAATACACATGAGATAAACAAGTGAAAAATGATAGAACATGAAAGAGAGAGAATTGATAAGGAAGAAAATGAGAGAAATATAAACGGAGCAGAAAGAAAGAAAGAAAGAAAAAGAAAGAAAGAAAGAAAGAAAGAAAGAAAGAAAGAAAGAATGACTAGTCCTCCATTTCGAGTCTCTGTAAAACCATATACAAAAACCATGTTTGACCTCGTCCCACTGTGGAACATCGGCTATGGAGGAGGTATCTTTCAGTACTGCACATACGACTCTATACCCTCAGATCCTGCGACAGGCCAATTTCTATAGCCTCATGCCCTGCGGTGCTTCTGTTTTCTGATTTACACACAAATTGCTCAGTTCTTTCACCAGTTCATTTCCAGTCTTCTTTCGCAGCACCGTGTGGACCCACTCACATCATTAGTATGCCCTTCAGAATTGGTTTGCCAATCCTACCCAAGCACGTTTTTTGTATGGTATGCAGATAACGGTCATTTGGAAATGGATGGAGGAGATGAAGAGATCTTTGATCGGATGGATGGATGGATGGATGGATAGATGGATGGATGAAATGGTATTACCTGTCTTTGCCCCCCTCTCTCTCTCTCTTTCTCTCTCTCTCTCTCTCTCTCTCTCTCTCTCTTTCTCTCTCCTTCTCTCTCTCTCAATCTCTTACCCTTCGCTCGTTCCTCCTCATTTCTCCATTTCCACAGATAATTACAGAATTACCCAACACACCCGCGCCAGAAAAACCTGTACGTTCAGGTTCCAGAAAATGTGTTATGCAGATATGCTGGTTAGCTCCTCTTGTAACCTTAGCTACGCACCACTTTATGCACACTTTCGCGGAGGCAAGTTACATGGGTCGCGAATTGCTTGTTCCGTGGTTGGTGCTCCCTTTCATTATGGGAACGACCTTTCTTGCTAAGAGAACGTTACCATGGGGGGAAAAGGGGGTAAGCACAAGGTTGATAATTAGTTGTTTATAGACGTTACGAAAATGTTCTGGCTCTGATGGTTTCACATTTCCAGGTAATTTGGTAGCTCTGAGAAGACGTGTTTTCCTGCGCTTTTTGGTGGGTTTTTTTTGGTGCCTTGTTATTCTGGTTGTTTTTTGTTTTTTTTTCTGGCTCCTCGTGGTATAGAATATGCTGGTATGGGTTACACCCCACCGCTGGCTGTCAGTAACCTATAATTCTTATTTCTTCCGCTATCAAGTCATCATTCTGTCACAGACCTATTCTTCGTCTTGTGGCTTTTGACACGAAGCCAGGGTGTTTCAAAAAAAAGCAAAAGTGTTTCAAAAAAAGCAAGCAAAAAAAAATTCTAACCAGAATCAAAAACAAATACGTAGATTTAATGGTCACAGCAAAGCTGATAAAGTATCACACATGTTATTCATAAAATAATTTAATTTTGTGTGTGTTTGTGTGTGTGTGTGTTTGTTTGTTTGTTTGTGAGTGTGTGTTGTGTGTGTGTGTGTGTGTGTGTGTGTGTGTGTGTGTGTGTGTGTGTGTGTGTGAATAACATTAGATGATACTTTAACAACTTTGTTATGACCATCAAATCCAGTTTGTTTCTAACACTGGTAACACGATTAACACGTGGCTGTATTTACAAACACAATGGTAATATTTCAAACTGTTTTGCTGTTTCTTAAAACATGATACATCCTTTGCTTTGACGAATTCATTGGGTTGGGATTTTTTTTTATCTTAAATTTCAGCGTCATTTTGATACCGTTATTTTCAAACATTTCTTTAAATATTTGTTTGTTTAGCCTGTTGTTCAAATGTATGTTTACTTTTTTTTTCACACAAACATATTCTCCTCGGATGAATTTTACTAGGTTAAAACTTTTTTTAAAAAAAATATACTTGAAGTTTTCAAAAAAAAAGAGTTGTACATTTTTTTAGCTAATCTGGGAACATCCTGTGGATCTACCTAAATCCATTCCCCCAATCCTTCTCCTCCCCTTGGTCGATCTCCTGTGATCTGCAAAAACCTAGTGCATGTAAGATTCAAATTTAAGAAATTAGCCGTAAAAATGTCTTTGGCGTAAGGATTGAGCACCTGGGAAGAATTTTTATTTGTTTTTTTTTTTGGGTNGGGGGGGGGGGATGAGGGGGAGAGGTAGAGGTGGAGTGGGCGAAGACGCGGGGAAGTGAACGAGGCAGGATCTTTATCACTTTATTATAAGATAATGAAACATTTGACATTTCACGAGGAATTTTTTTTTTCTGTGACCTTTTACCATGGTTTTCACAAAATGAATGTCCAACCCAGATCAATACGACTCTGGCCTGCAAGATTTTTCTAGCGTTAACTAGACTATATAAATAAGAAGGTTTTCAGTATAGACTTGTACGAGCGTAGAAGTATAAACTGCTGAGTCCAAACTTACGACTAACTCGATTTTGATCACAAACTGACATCTGAACCTCTGAGCCAAATCAAACTAGGTGTCAGCTAGATGAGAACGTAGTAGATGAGTGAAAATAGTGTGCGTGTGGAACATGCGTGCGTCTTTGCAGTGTAATGTCTTCATATAATAATATTGTACTGTAATGTATGTTGATGGCCTGTGTCCTAAAAAAAATCTTTGAACTTGAACTTGAATTTGACCTCTTTAAAGCTAATGAAAGCTTTTCACGTGGCTGAACCAGGCCAGCTGAGGCTACCACATGGCTAAAATAGGTCAATGCGGCCCGCTTTTTAATTTACTTCCGGTCTCTGTTTTCCAAAAACAACGTTGTTTATCGATTACTAGAAATATTTCTCTCTGAGTTTCAGTCAGAGGCCCTGACAAATGTGGGATTGTTTGTCTTAGCTGGCTGATTCGGAAAGGTCAACTGCATATTGATTATTAGATCTTTTAACTAAACAGAGACATTTTCAGCGCTAAAGACATGTTGTAAGTCCCTACACCTCCTCCTTCCCCTCTTTTCTCTCTCTTACCCACTTTCTTCCCCAACATTGACTTTTGTTGCTGTCGTTGATGTTGTGTTTGTTAATGTTGTTGTTGGTTGTGGTGATGGTGTTGGTGTTATTGCTGCTGTTGTATTGATGTTGCTGTCCTTGTTGTTGTTGTTGTTGTTGTTGGTATTGCTATTGTTAATGTTATTTTGTTGTTACTGTTGTTGTTGTTGTTGTTGTTGTTGTAGTTATTGTTGTTGTTGCTGTCGTTGTTATTGTTGTTGTTGTATTGATGTTACTGTCGTTGTTGTTGGTGTTGTTATTATTGTGTTGTTGTTATTGTTATGTTGTTGCTGATGTTGTTGTTGTTGTTATCTTTGTTGTTGTTGTTGTTGTTGTTGTTGTTGTTATTGTTCTTGCTGCTGCTACTGTTGTTGTTGTTGTTGTTGTTGTTGTTGTTGTTGTTGTTGTTGTTGTTGTTGTTGTTGTTGTTGTTGTTGTTGTTGTTGTTGTTGTGTCTCCTTTCTGACTTGAAATTTCTCCATTAATTTCGTTCCATGTTCTGCCCTCCTTCTCCTCCTCCTCCTCCTTCTCCCCCAAATAAAACTCTCTGTCCGTGAGGGATAACTTCCTAAACTGTTTCCATAGACATCAAAAGCAAACCGCACCTGCACTCACTCGTCATGCGCTCGTCAATTTAATCGCAAACACTTGACAGCACCTGGCCAACTCATAATGCATAATATTGTAGCCATCTTCAGACAGCAGTAACCGGCAAATGTTTATTGCTTTCCTTAATTCAATTGACTCGCTTCCTCTCGTTATATATCTTTTTTTCACTAATAAGACTTGTGTTCCACATGCCTATAAAAGCCCGGCTGGTTTATAAAAGATGGGGGAAAGCATGATTGGACACTTCACTAATTTAAATTGAAACGCAGGCTTCATATCCGAGCACTGTTGCCCCGAATTTCATGAGGAAAGGATTTCATACTGCGCAGAAACCTGGTAGATCGTTAGTTTTGCTGGTCTTCCAAAGGCGACGGTAAGGAAAATTGATACATACAAACACCTGGTGTTTGAAGTATCAACGAACATCCATCCGAGTCAAGGCAGTGTTATCGGATATTTGGAGGTGAGGCTTGCATTCCTACCGTAACGATCGGGTAGCGCAGTTTTAAGATAAGTATAAGGGATGAATGTATCTGTATGTTTAGAGGATCTGTAATGAGTGTTTGTTTGATATCAGATAAATTTCTGAAAATGAGTTATACATTTATCGTATTCGCGAGCCTTTGGCGAGAGATTGCGATAAATGTATAACTCATTTCATAAATCTAATATCAAGCAAACACGAGTTTCAGGTCTTTTTTTTATCATATAAACTCTAACTAATCAAAAACATGAACTTTTAATCGTGAAAAGGATCCTGAAGTGGCCCTCACCATGTTTGAGACACATCAATCACAACTGAACTGAATGAACCACACAGTTACGCGACACGAAGTAGATCCAAACAGCTGACAATCATCGATGAAACTTCTGCTCACATAAACATTGTGACATTTCAAGTACTTTTGATTCAAATGTTTAACTGAACTGAAACTGAAACGTGAAGAAAACTATGACAAGCGATAAGAACGACAGACTGAAATAATTTTCTTTAAATCTAGACAGAGGGAAACCCCACGGCAGTGGAAATAGTTACAAAAGAAACGACGCCATATATTCATACGCCTAGAGTTTCCAAGGCTTCTAATCAAAAGTATTCTTAAGCAGGTCAAATGTCAAATTTATGTAACGTGTTATATGCCAAACAATTATTACACACTTGTATATCACCGGAAATAGGTCCTGTTCATATGATATAAAATAAAATGAGATTAAAACCGATTTGAAACAGAACGTTTATTTACCGCGTGAGGAAATTGTTTCCACAATGTTTATATATCTCATTCTTTCATTTATAAGGCAGCTAAACGTGGAATGGTATAAGTATATTATATTTTTGTTTGCACAATAATGTTATATTCACATAAACAGCATGTTGTAAGTGCCTTGGGAAAGCATTTCATTCACATTTTCCTCAGTTCACCCGTCTGTAAAATGGGTACCTGGCTATAGGCAGTGGAAGATATTGTCAGAATGCTAGTGATCAGCGCCTATAAATGGCAGCGGCACTGTATGCTCCCCAGGGAGTCGAGAAATTCCTAGAGTGATCAGGCCTGCTGGGGTAATAATAGTGTGAAGTCGTATGAGCGGGCATTAGCCTGGATATGAGACTTATAAACCACATTATTATTATTATTATGTTTTGTGTTTTTCAATCCTCCTGGTCATCTTTGCTTCTTTTTGTGGACTACTTTCCATGCTTTCACATAATCTCTTTTTTAAAGCCAAATCCTTGTTGATTTCATCCGTCCTTCTTTTGTCGCTTTATATCTATATCATGTCTTTCGTTGCTTAAAAACTTACTCTTCATTTCGCATGATCGCAACTGCCCAAATTGGAGGTGGCTGCGGTCTATGGTCACCTTGCACATTTCTCTGGTCTATATTATATAATGTGTGTGTGTTGTCTGTGTGTGTGTGTGTGTGTGTGTGTGTGTGTGTGTGTGTGTGTGTGTGTGTGTATAGTGTGGTGTGGTGTTGTGAGTGTGTATGTATGTGTGTGTGTGTGTGTGTGCGCGTGCATGTGTGTGTATATGTGTGTGTGTATGTGTGTGTGTGTGCGCGTGCATGTGTGTGTATATGTGTGTGTATGTGTGTGTATGTGTGTGTGCGTATGTGTGTGTGTGTGTGTGTGTGTGTGTGTGTGTGGGTGTGCGTGCGTGCGTGCGTGCGTGCGTGCGTGCGTGCGTGCTGTATGTGTGCTTTTATTCTTATCCACGAAGGTAGCGTTATCATCGCTAGAGAGAGAAAAATGACATATTGCAAAATTAATGATGTTTGATGGTTCAGCACATTTTTTCTTCTTGCTTCCTTCCAACCGCCATCTCTCTTACTTTCACTCTCTCTTTGTTTCTCTCTCTCTCTCTCTTTGGCGCTCTTTCTCTCTTTTTCTCTCTCTCCGCCCTTCTTCCTCATCCTTATTCTTTTTGCTTTTTTCTCTCTCTTTACGACTCCGTGAACCGTGAAAACTGATCTGTGACAGCTCAGCAATTTGTTTTCTCATCTTTTCTCCCTTCTTCCTGTCTATATCTCTCAGCCCTCATACTTGTTCTTCTACTTTCTTCTTTGTACATCTATCTATCTATCTATCTATCTATCTATCTATCTATCTATCTATCTATCTATCTTATCTATCTATCTATCTATCTATCTATCTATCTATCTATCTATCTATCTGTCTGTCTGCTGTCTTCCTACCTACCTACCTGTCTGTCTGTCTGTCTGTCTGTCTGTTTGCCTGCCTGCCTGTCTGTCTGCGTCTGTCTGTCTGTCTGTCTGTCTGTCTATTTGTCTGTCTGTCTGTCTGTCTTTTTGGATCTTATAAAATCTGGAAAGAAAGATGTAGATGATACAGTAGGATGATTCAGTGCCAAGTATAGTGCCAGTTTTGTCCATCCCTCCCATGGAAGAAATGCAGTTAAGCCCCCTGTCAAAATATGTTCATAATGATGGAATAATTTGGCTTTACAGACTGAATTTTATTCATGGAAAAACACAAATTTATTTATTCTTACCTAACTGTCTATCCGTCTGTCTGTGTCTGCCTGCCGACCTGACCGTTTGTTTGTCTGTCTGTATACCCAGGCCATCCGTTCTTCCGTCCGTCTGTTTGATTATCTCTTTGGCACCTTCGATGTACACTGCCCCATCCCCTCCCTCCCCCCATAACCTCCCACCTCCTTAGACGTTCCCCAGCCCGTATCTAGGATTCCTCAGAGTTCCAGGAGAAACAAGCCATTACCAACACGATGTGGCAGCTTGGCAACCAATCAGCAATGACCTAACACATTCTCTCGCTTCCTTCACTCCCTCTACCTTTCTTTCTTTCTTTCTTTCTTTCTTTCTTTCTTTCTTTCTTTCTTTCTTTCTTTCTCTCTTTCTTTCTTTCTTTCCTTGTAGGTTCCTATGTTTTGTACTTTTCTTGTCTTTCCTCCTCATATTTCTTCGTTCTCTTTCTTTTTTTCTTTCTTTCTTTCTTTCTTGTTGTTTGTTTGTTTAATTCTTTCTTTCTTTATTTATTTATTTCTTTGTTGTCTTCCCCCACATTTTGTACTTTTCCTGTTTTTCCTCCTTCTCGTTATCTGTTTGTTTTCTTTCTCTTGTTGTTTTTTTCCTTTAGTCTAGTTTCCTGTTTCTGTCAATTTGGCAGCCAAAATTTTCTGGATGTGTGTGTGTGTGTGTGTGTGTGTGTGTNGTGTGTGTGTGTGTGTGTGTGTGTGTGTGTGTGTGTGTGTGTGTGTGTCTGTGTGTGTGTCTGTGTGTATGTGTGTCTGTATGTCTTTTATTTCTTTCTAACATTTTTCTTATTAGTCTTCCTCTTTCCATCTTGATCTCCTTCTCAATGCAATCTGTGCAATCACTTTACAGGGATCAACACTTTCTCTCTTTCGCCTCCGCCTTTTTCGCTTCACTTTCTTAGTGACCAAGGCGCAGTTGTTTTTTTTCCTTCTTTGCTCCTTCCTTCCTTCCCTCTTTCTTTTATAGCATCTCTCGGTCGTTGATCGTTCTCTCCTTCTTTCTCCTTTACGCACAGTGTCTAGATAACATGTTAAACGCACAGTATTCATAGACTGATATGTTCAAGCCTTCCGCAAGAACTTTTTTTCCGTTCTTTCATAGACTGATATGTTCAAGCCTTCCGCAAGAACTTTTTTTTCCGTTCTTGTGTCGTCTTTTTTTTTTTCATATGCCCCTTTTTTTCCGTCCTCGCTATTATTTTCCTTAGATATTAGAGGCTGCACGGGAAGGGGGCAGATGTTTAAGGGCTAGAAGGGTTAGAGTCTTTTACGTGAATTCGCCATCCTTTTCACATTCATTCCAACCTTTTACTTCTTGCATTTCTTTCTTACATTCCTCTCTTTCTTCTTTACTCTTCACTCCCTCATTCCCGTCATTCGATACGACATTTCCATCGCTTGCTTTGCAGTTTGCAAAGCCAAGAGCAACGTGCAACCAGCCCCTGCCAAAATGTGACGTCACAGCTAATCGCTAATGACGTAGTGCACTGCTTCACAAGATCGAGCGTTTGGCAACGAACCACAGGGGGGAATAACTTCTTTATGTTTGCGTTGGTAAACTGACCTTGATTAAGACTGTCTACAACCTGAACAATATCAGTGTGCTGTGGGTCGGGGGAGGAAGGGGAAGTTGCAGAGGGAGACGGGGCAAATGAGATTAGTGCTGGCACAGTGTGTATATGGGTTAAATCTATAATTATGTTATGAAAACTAGCGCGAAATTGTGAAACGCAGAAATTATATGTTGCTAAAGAACGAATGGGTCTGTGTAAAACTGGCGTAAAATCCAGACTGCACACAAAAATATTGTTTACTATATTCTTGTTGTGTAAGAGATAAATTTCATATTATTACTTTCGATGGCGGAAATTTACTCAAGGAAGAACAAAATTTATGCCAAGGTAATTTTGACCGAATGCCAATTATAACTGAAAAAAAAAACTGGTATTGATAAGTTTGGTCAAATGGTTATGACTTAGGACTCAAGATCTGAAAGTCGTGGGTTCGACTCCCGCTGTGGTCATATTTGAGTGCCTTGACAATTAATTGGAAATGCATTCCCCTTACATATTCCTCTCTCCACTCGTTTCTTAAATGGGTACCTGGCTATAGGTAGCGAAAGATACTGTCCCGATGCTAATGATGAGGCCTTGTAAATGGCAGTGATACTATGTGCTCCCGAGGGAGTTGGGAATATCCTTGAGTGATCTCGCTGATTATAATGTGGAGTCGCATAAGCGGAAAAAATGCTTAGATAAGAAACATATAAGCTATTAATATTATTAGTATGGTCGTTATTATTATTATTATTATTATTACTTATTTGGTTGGATTGTTGTATCTATCAAGTCGCTGACAAAGACTTCACCATATATCATAACCTGACACTACTACTACTACCAGACGATGAATCCAGCAGTAGGAGGCAACTTAGACTTATGGAAGCACCCGGGGATGAAGCCTCTTTCCTTGTCTACGCCACTGATTTGGGGGAATGTAACTTCTGTTCCCGTTTGAGCCTGGAGCTGTCTTGACAGTAGAGACAGTAGACTTAACATTATAGATTGGCAGCTCTGCGTCATGCTTAGCAGCAAAGAGTTACTGTGCAATTACTTTAGTGTTTACTTAGAGCCAGTGCATATCGTTCCAACCCCAGTGTATGACAGAAATTACGAAAACCTGCCAGACGTCAAATTCGTTGTTGGTTTTTTGTTTGTTTTAATTTTGCACCTGCTGCAAGCTTACATGTTTTTAATAAGGATTGCTGGCGCGTTAACTGCGTGTTATTACTACGTGCATGAGGCAAGAACGTGTAAGTATCAAAACAAGCGCCTTGACACCTGATATGTAGCAGTGATGTCTCCGTAAACAAGCAGTTCGCGCGGGAGTATGTCGTATCATGCAGTTTGCGTTTTGATTTTCTTCGTATAAGAGGCAATCTAGCGCCATCCGACGAAAGGGCGTATGTTGATTTTTCCCGCCGAATCTTTTTTTTTTTTTTGCGTAGTAAAATTTGTGGTCCATGTCTCAACAAAATATTTTTGCAAAATTGCAAATGCTCTTGACAAAGTAAAAGAAAGTAAATAAGAAGTTTGCTGACGCGAAGAGATATACTGAAACAGAATCTCGCAGTTTTGGCAAAGATAAGCCCTTTTGTTGGAAAACGGTAGTGGTGCACGGGAACTTACGCCGAGATGTTTGGCTCCATAACACACGGGTAGATATTACATAGCGACCGTTACCATGGAAACTCACACGTTATTGGTTTGTGTAATGGTGAAAAGGAAACAAAACAAAAACAAAAAAATGCGTACATACGCATTAGAATTTATGAATAATATAAGGAATGTTATGTGTAGGATGAATATATTACGCTCATAAATTAACATCAGTGAAGCTCAGGTGCAAAGTGTGTGCATGCAAAGTGTGAGCTGTGATCTGAAGTCAGTAATTTTACGAGGAATTCCTAATTTCGAGACATGGTCGGATGAAAAAGATCATAAGCTCTGGAACGACTGGGGGGAGGCGTGTTATGGGGCATCAGAGAGCGAGGAGATGTCTTGATTATGTGTTAGGAAGATGTTTTTGAAGATGTCGTTATTTCACCGTGCGCGTGCTGCGAATTGCCTATTTGTACGTATCAACAGGTGGTTTCCAAATTTTGATATGTGTGCACTGAGTGCAGGCAAGTGATCTTTGGGCTCATGGGGTTGGAGGGAGGGGGG
>JAWQUT010000107.1:393668-405184 GCA_033807755.1 Ellobium chinense
AGGGGGGGGGGGAAGACATACCTGAAGAGTTCTATGATGTTGTTATGATTATCGCTAACGACGTCGATGTTGTTTTTGATGTGTTTATGTAGTCGTTTTGTGTGTTTATGGTGTTGTTTTTGTTTTGCTGTGTGGTGATGTCGTAGCTGCTGTCCAAAGTTAATTTCAGCAAAATTTTACTACACTGGACAGGAGGAAAAATGATCGAGTCGTATGAATGTGTGTTAACATATTGATCAGAGACTTAGCTCTGAGTTGCAGACAAAAGAACGAGAAGAAGAAGAAGAAGAAGAAGAAACGAAATATGAATAAATGAAAATTACCCTACAATCAACACTTAAAGTCTGTGGTATTTTAAAATTTTAGAAAAAGGTCTATAGAGTAAACTTACTTTATAAGTATAAAACCACGTTTCTTTATATTGTCCAGGGTTTGTCGATAAGATCAGGCTATTGAGATCATGTGTTATACTATGTTATAAGTCAGCACGTGCGACAATAATAATAAGATGTCATCGAAATCGATGCTGGGTGGCTTTCTAAAAGTTCAGGTACCGCGATATTTACCTACTTTGCTTCAAACATCGAAGTTATTGATTCTTTTTCTTTTTTCATAATCTCTCCTTTGCTTTATCTTTGAATACTTTTGACACCAAGTTACAAGTTTAAAATGAAATTTGAAACTACGATATCGTTGAATACCTTCGATACCTTTCGATATTGCTGCAAGGATGGGCAATCAAGATAAGACAAAATATTGGCGCCTACACCGAAGTTGTCGATAGTCAGAAACCATATTGCCCACTACTATCGGAGAATTATTTTGAAAAGCCTCCATGTGAGATTATTTAGTGTCGTTAGTAATGTGACGGTCAGTATTTCTCAGTCTAAATGACCAGTGACCGCATGCATACTCTTTGCTTTAATTAATGCATAGTGATGATCACGGAAAACGCTTAAAACATTAGATAGTGTTAACCATAGTTAACATATACATATATATAGTTAACAATACATAAGCGAACGCATGGATTATGTACAGGGCCACAGGTAAGATATCAAGAAACGAGCAAAAACGCAGCACATAACAAAAGTCTCCATTTAGCAACGAATTGTTTTGAGTGCCGTCTTTAAACAACAGCTCATTATCATAATTTGTTGCGTTATTTTTGTGAGGTTCTTTCGTGAAAGATGGTTTGAATTATCTGGCTCGATCTTCAAGTCAGGATCATTAACAGCGTAGTTTAAAACTTTGCTTTGAAGTTACACACTTTGTGGAGTTTTTGTTGAGATCTTTGGAAATTTTTATTCCGCAGAATTCTTTCTAGACAGAAACAATTTTTTTTGCATTAAATGAAAACATACGGCTTCCTCTTTGATTTCGTTGATTCCAACCATCTGCCTAACCCTTTCGCTACGCGGTGTTCTTCAAGTACTGACGTCAAAACAATCATCTTGAGCTCATGAGCTTGTGGATGGCCCATGTAATTAACATCTCATATTTTTGCCACAACCACCAACATCATCACCATCATTATCAGCATCACCACTACTACCACCACCATGATCATCACCACTACCACCAACACCACCATCATGATCATTACCACTACCACCATCATCACCAATATCATTACCACACCACCACCTTCATTTTCATCATTACCACTACCACCACCATCATCATCATCATCATTACCACTACTACCACCACAACCATCCACCACCACCACCATCATCATCACCACCACCATCATCATCACCACTACCACCACTACCACCACTACCACCACCACCACCATCATCATCACCACAACAACCACCACCTCCATCATCATCACCACCACTATCACCACCACCACCACCACCACCACTGCCACCACCACCACCGATTGTAATAAGGTGAATAAGTTTATCGGTTATATCAAGACTATGCTGGAGTGTGTATATGTGTATGGGTAGTCAAATCAACATCTAAGTTAATGGCGTAACAGACAAAGTAAATTAGACATCATAATAATAAACGAACAGTAAAATTTCACAGTTTCAAAAATGAAATAGTGGAAATTGAGCACATCATACATAAAAAAAGAATTCGGCCAGCTCTTAAATATCACCATATCACATATCAAATATCAGGTGGTCTCAGTCAACATTTTTACTTGAAGGTTTTTACAATAATCATTATGAAGTTAGATATTTTCCCGGGCGTAAATTACTTTTGAAAATTTTTTACATTTTATATATATATATAATTGTCACATTCCATATGGTAATGCGTCATTCATTCATTCATTCATTCATTCATTCATTCATTCATTCATTCATTCATTCATTTCATTCATTCATTCATTCATTCATTCATATAATTCGTGGTATACTTTTATGCAGAAAAATTAGGGACTTGATTTCAAAGCTTACGTGCGTTAACTAAAGTGAGGATTATGCATACGGCCACTGATAAATGAAAGAGAGAGAATTAATTAAGGTTTTACATGGGCAGAGATGTTGTAGAGGTAGATTTAGTCGGGATTTTGAGGGGATTTGGGCAGTCGAGAGATTAAAAAAAAACAAAAAACACCAGATTCTAAATACACTACACCACTTCTTTGGCCATACTTTCCTTCTTGAGTCTCAAAGCCCTCCCCTCCGACGCCCCCACGCCATCTCCCATTTTCTTTCCTTCACTCAGCCCTCGTGTGGTTTCCTCATGCAAGCTCTGGTAAAGTCATTCATTATGCAGCTGCTAAAGAGTACTATACTTTGTGGGTTATTACTGGAGGCACCGGCGGGCTGCGCCTAATGACTGTGAATATGAGCTGCAGTCATAATAATGTGATGAGATGATTGATTAGTACCGTCAGCTATTCCCGTCAGGTCTATGTGGGCTTATTTTGTTGGGGAGGGTGGGGGAATGGAAGGGGGGTGGGCTTCTTAAAGGGACAGAGGTAAATATTAGTATCACAGTCGAAAACATCCAAAATATTATTTTTATAACAAACCTTTAATAGCGTACACTTTTCTTTCGCCTGACTATTTCTGAAAAAAAAAAACACCACTTGAATGTCGGGATTTTCTTTCTGCGTACGCCGCCATTACTGTGCTACGTCATAAAGAGAGAAAAGCTAGCAAACGATTGGTAAAGACATAATTTTGCGCAAACGGTGAAATCCAGCTTAATGCAATATTGGGGACCAGTTGGGAGAGGTAACCGTCGCTGAAAAAAAAAAATTTGAAAAATTTTTGGTTTTGACAACCCCCCCCCAACCCTACTTCTTCCCAGTAAAAGATACTGCAATATAAGTAATTTAACCTCTTAGAAAAAAATACATTCCAAATCGCAATAGAATTTGTTGAGTACCGTATTTCATTCATAGGCCCCAGAGAAGAAAGAACAATAGGAGCCAATTACCTATCATGGAATTAGAACCAGTTCCTTTCAGGCACCACGGGAGGGGGGGGGGTATCTGGATTTCTGCTCTGCACAACGCTGAGAATCAACCTGTTTTTTTGCAATGTTCTCCACAGCTGGACAAGACGGTGGACGCGGATGACACACTAACGGCCTCAGATTCTGACAAGACCTCAGTGGACAGTGCCGATACTGAACTACCTTTTGTTGCTAAGCGGATCTCAGTAGTTGAAGCGCCTGTAAGTGCTGCTATGTTGGTGATGGTGATAACGGTGGTGATTGGTGGTGATAGTGATGGTGAGGGTAGTGATATAAATGGTAATGATCGTGATTCTAGTGCGGGTGCTGCCGATGGTCATGGTGATTTAATGATGGTGATTTTAGGTGATAATGGTGTAATGATGGTGACGGTGGAGATGATAGTGGAATGATTATTATGATAGCGATGGCAGTGGAGACAGTGGTGATGATAGTGGTGACGGTGATGATGGTGATGATGGTGCAGGTGGTTGTCATGATGTGATGCTGGCAGTGGCAAAGTTGGTAGTGGTGATAATGGTGATGGTGATAGTGATGGTGATATCGATGGTTGTCACAAAAGCAGTGCTTTATTACTCGGAGCAACGAGATGTTTTGACATGTTTAAATTAAAATGAAAAGCTGTTAATAATGTCTTGTCTTTTCTTTCGTTGATTTGTGGATGTTAGAAAGAGTTTCTTACTGTCGCCACTGTTGCTGCTGGTGGTGGTAGTGGTAGTGGTGATGCTTCTGCTGCTGCTGCTGCAGCTGCTGCTGCTGCTGCTGCTGCTGCTGCTGTTGCTTTGTAGGTGGTGAAGGTACTGATGGAAGATGCCGTCATCATTATTCCTGTCTCTGTGATTCTTGTCACTGTTACCGTCATTTTAATTTTTTGCTGCTTTCATAACTACCTTGCCATGCCACTGGGAAAATTTGCTCTGCTACTCTTCCATTTCCTTCATGTCTAGAAATTCCGTGAGCTGAAGCGACTGGCAGAGGAGACAAATGAGGCGAGCGAAGAGACTGTCAACCTCGAAGAGGAGCTAGCCAAGTACAAACAGAAAGCCAAGGAGCTTGAGTATAAGGTTGAAGAGGTGAGCTTTCTTCAGGATGGGTATGACTATCCTAATTTTTGCCCATTGTACCACAGAATAAGAATATTTTGAGGGGAGTCTGTGAAAAGACCTTATATCTTTTATATAATTAATATAATGATACAGTCTTTGCCCAGACACCTTGAATATTTTCTGTGTTCTTATTCTGTGCACTATGCTGTGGCCAGTTGTCCTTTCTGGTCTGTGTAGAGTTTTTGATCTGTGATGTTGTTGGTGATCCTTTCTAGACTAGTCTGTGTAATCATTTTTTTTACCTGTGATGCTGTTGCTGATCGCTTCTTGTTCGTGTAATGGTTTCTGATCAGTGAAGATGTTGCCGATACCTTTCTTGTCTGTGTGATGGCGTTTGATCTGTGATGCTGTTGCTAATCACTGTCTGTGGGATCATTTTTTTCACGCACTGTGGAGTTGATCATGATATTATGTATCTTTCGAACTTTCGTGATTCATCTTCAAGGTCGGTCTCTCCATGGACAGCAGAATGCGAAGCTTAAGTTGATATTGTATGGGTATGGTTGGGTTAAGAACATCGTTTTAAAGTTTTCTTCTCTATTGAACTTAATGATCCTACGTTACATTTTGTGGTTTGTTTGTTGTTTTTTTTCGTTGTGTTTCTGTTGTCTTCTGTAACGTTTTCTGAAGCGTTTCATCTCTTCGATGTTGCTTCTTTTCTGGATGGCACTGGTAACTGTGTATGTCGCTTATCTTTTGGCTTGTAATTCGTGGGTCTTTTTAACTATCAAAAATATTTTCCTCTATTCCTTTGGTTTTTTTTTAAACTTTGCATTTGTTTTTCCTTTGATGTCTGCTTTGCGTCATGCTGTACAGTAGGCGAGACTGTTTTTATAAAGTTGAAAAGGTGAGGCTTTTTGGGATTCGTTAAACGGTAATAGAGCTTTTTGTTTTGCTGGTGGTAATACACACCGTTCTGACGATGGTTAGCCCTTTTATCATATATTCAGATCTATTTTTATGTCCTATGCAACGAATCTTGGTTGCAGTTTATGCCAGCAATTTCTTGTCTCTTTTTTTTTTTCTGAGACGAAATGTTTTGGCATTTTCTCTCCTATGTTGTATTAATAGACTCTTGAAAGGAAATGTCCTCTATATCGACGATTCTTTGTACAGAGGCTTAAAGAAAGCAAGTCTTGTTATTGATGTTGTTGTTGTTGTTGTCGTCGTCGTCGTCGTTGTTGTTGTTTTTGTTGTTGTTGTTGTTGTTGTTGTTGTTGTCGTCATCTTCATTCATGTTGATGATGTCAAACACTCCACAATCCCTTGGATATCTGTCAACGCTAAAATGTTTTCTTGAGGTAAGTTTTCTTCACCAGGTCTTCAAGAATAGTTACCTCTCCTTAGTTGTTTTGTGTAGATCTAATATCTTCTGAAGGATTTCCTCTGTATTGGAGGTTTTTCGTGGTGACTTTATTTTTCAATTCTTGCTGACTTTGGTCTGTTGTAATAGCCTTTTGAAAATATTGCGTTCTAAATGATGCTCTAATGGCTGCGTACTGGACTTTCAAGTGTTCGTGTGGCATTTCTAAACATTTCAGGGAAGTCCTATGAAAGAAGTCCTGCGGATTTTTTTTTTTTTAGTAATCTATGTTGCTGTGCTGCTTTCTAACGACTTTGCATTTTCTATACTGTTTTGGTCACAATTAACAGAATAATGAATTTTCTGAGTTTTTCGTCACTTCCAGTTATTCAACTTGAGACTTGAGCCTTGTCTTCTGCCGATGTTGTCAGTGTTGTGATCCTTACTGAAGGTCTTTGGTTTATCTTAAGAAGTCATACTTAATGTTGGAAACTTTCATCAAAATGAGGCATTGGGGCTCCTCTGACAGTCTTTTTTGATAGAGTTTATAATGAATTTTGAGTCACGACAGCCAAGACACGAGATTTTTTTTCTTGCGTATGTTATGCAAACCTGAATTCTGATAAGATGCCCTAAGTGACAAAATTTAAGTTTCTGTATGTGTTTTCAAAGTATTGTGTGTGTGTGTGTGTGTGTGTGTGTGTGTGTGTGTGTGTGTGTGTGTGTGTGTCTTTCTGTGTGTGTGTGTATGTGTGTGGGTGTCTCTATTGTTTTATTTTCAGTAATATTAATCGATCTTGTCGTAACTGAGAGTTCTGAGTGGTTACTCTTATAAGTGCATTTGTGAAGTTGATCCCATGTCACGCTTGCTGTACTTTGTGTAGTTTGTTGCATCCATTTACTTGTACAGTGCGTGAATTTCTCACTGCTGTTTCTTGCATATTTCCTATCTTTCAGTTTCATCAATTAGAGACTTTGCGAATTAGTGATGGTAAATTTCACGGCGGTAACAATAACCACCGCTAATACGCAAAGACTCTGATATTTATGAGTCTGTTGCCTTAATGTGTTATTTCTTGCACTTCATTTGTCATTATTTCATGCATGAAACTATCATGTGATCCCGTCTTTTTGACAATTGGCCTTCTTCGGTACCCTGGCACCTTGTTTTGACCGACACTGCAAGGCGTAAACTTGTTTGCTTGGTTATCGAAAAAGGTCAGTATTACTGCATTTAGCACTTAAAATATCTAGGTACCGGTAGTCCTAATATTCATCTTGGAATACAGCTGTAAGTCTTAAACACAAAATAAATGATTTACTGCAGTATTCCACTATCCTAGGAAATTACTAATACATTAAAACTATTAATAGTCCCCAATCAAAACATAAGTTGTGGCGACCAATGAAATGATCTCTCTCTCTTCTTTCTGAATGTGTATAATTTCAGTTACGTCACCACTGCCAGTTGCCTGCTATCCAATGACATTCCACGACAACCCGCATCCCCCTTTTCACCGCCCGTATTGGTTTCACCCAAGCCTTTCATTGTGTAGGTCTAGAATGTTCCATTTCTTTACACCCAAGTGTCTGTACTCTTTCCTTCTCCTTGTTTGTGAATCGTTAGATAACGCGCATCTCTTAGATATAGAGCACAAAGATTTCTTAGATGTAGAGTAGAATTTAATTTTTTTTACCTTCCTCAGATATCATCACAAAAGATTGAAGTTTGGATTCTTTTAACGGAGTCGTCTTTTTGTTATTAATCAGATCTTGCTTTAGATGTTAAAAGTTTAAAAGCTTTTTAAAAAGTCTGTGCTAAATGCCTTGCAAAGTACCTGTGTATTTGTGATTGGTTTGTCTATGGGGAGAATATAATTCTAAATCCTCGTTATTTTTTGGTATGAACGGAGTAAAGATGTTTCAGGACGTAATATGAACTGTAGTAAAAACTTCAGATTCCAAATATTTTGACTTCAAATATGTCTGACTCAGATGAGAAAGCTGGAAGATCGGGAGATCGAAATATGCATGTTTGTGAATCGTTTGATTTTGCACATTCACCACAGCATGTATTTTCTCACACTATGACGAATGAGTATATTGAGACTTTAAGGCACTGGTGTCTCCCTGATTAGACACTACTTTGCGTGTCAGTTTATCTTAAAACACTTATTGGCATCATGTTGTTTTGAGATAATGAGCACATTTTACGCATGACAAATAAAACATGACTTATTTTTTTCGAAAGCTAAAATCTCGCTTCGAAGTCTTAAGTTGCTCTAAACATGTACTATAGTGGTAGGATATGTTGATATTTGTTGGTGTCCTAATTGTTGGGTTTTTTTTAAACTTGCTTTTCAGATCAACGACATTTGGAGATCAAAGAGTGCCGCAGCAGATAAAGAGAGAGATGAATTAGAAAAACAACTCACCCAAAAAGTCAAGGATCTAAACATCCTAGTAGAGACCATGGAAAATTTGAAGATGGAACTTTGCGCCAAGGACAAGATTATCGCCGAGAATGAAGTCGCTTTGAGGGAGAAGGATCAAGAGATTTCTCGCTACGCCGACATGATGAAAGACCGCGAGGGCGAGAACAAAAAGCGAGAACACGATCACCAAACGCTCCTAACCCAAATCTCGCAGCGCGATAACACGGTGCGAGGTTTGAACGAGACTATCCGTATTCGCGACGAGCGACTACGAGAAAAGGATGACATCTTGTGCAAACTAAATTCTGGTCTCGATGAGCAGAAAATGGAGATTAAGACGATGGGCGACAAGCTCCAAACAATTGCCAAGCAGCTCAGCGACAAAGACGCTGAGATTTCGGTCCTTAAAGGACAACTTTCGAGCTCGTCTGTGCTGGCCAAGGACACACCTCGGTCCTGCCAGACAGACGTGGAGAAAGAGAACTTCAGGCTTAAAGAGACTCTGAAGAAGCTCCAGGGCGAACACGATAAAGTCATCGCGGAGAGGCGGGCACTGCAGTCTGCTGGCGAGAAGTCACGGAAAGCCCTGGACGACGCTATGTTGAATTGGGATAAGGAGAGAAATGTGCTTCAGGTGAGAAGGGGAGGAGATAGAGGGAGCAAAAAATCACTCAGTTTGTGTGTTGTTTTTTTTACTTGTTTGTTTGCTGGTTGATTGGTTGGTGGGCTGACTGATTGGCTGGCTGGCTGGCTGGCTGGCTGGCTGGCTGGCTGGCTGGCTGGCTGGCTTGGCTGGCTGGCTGGCTGGCTGGCTGGCTGGCTGACAGTTTGCTTGGTTGCTTACTGCTTGCTTGCTTTTTGCTTAGCTGACTGGCTGGCTGGTTTGGTTGATTGGTTGGTTGCTTGGTTGGTTCACTGGCTGACTAGCTAGCTGGCTGGCTGTTGTTGTTTTTTTTATCGTGCAAAGTTGTAAACAATTTTTTTTTCTCAACAATAAAATATCTTTGGACTTTGCCATAGAGAAATCCATGATTCAAATTCTAGATGGGGTTTCCTAGTGCCCTTTGTTATTTCATGGTGGTAAAATCAACCGAGTGTAATATTCAGTAATATGTTAATGATGGTGAAAGCAGCTGAATGTAATCCACCTATATATATATACATGTATATACAAAAAAAAAATATATAAGCTGAAATTTGTGACATCGAAAACGCCGTAAAGAAGCCATAGAATACAGTCAAAATTCGCAAAAAAAAAAAAAAAAACTTGTTGGTATTTATGATTGTGCTTTTTGGGGGTGTTTGGCGAGTGACTGGACTATGGTTTAGACATTCTCCCCATGATGTGATTTTTTTAATGTCACTGAGCTGCGCCTAACACCGCGCTCACCGAAACTCATGGGAAAAGTGCAAGGCCAAAACAATTGAACATTGTTTGCTTGATTGTAGTTGAACTTTTGGAACGCAAAAGTCTCATCACTCTTAATCAAAGGTTTAAAATTTAAGTTTATTCATGACTTTTATATGGAAATTTGGTCACCACAGACCCGGTCAAGAAAGGGGGCACTTACTTTACTAAAGAAAATGGTTGATACAAAAGATCTTAGCTCAACAAGGACTTACAATAACCCCCCACTCCATGTAATTTGAAAACGTCCCCCTTCCCAAACAGAAAGAGGCCAACATTCTAGAGGAGAAAGTCCGCATGTACGAGGCCTATAACACAATGAACAAAGAAGAGACAATCGACACGTTGAAGCTGGAGGCCCAAGGTTATTTCAACGAGAAGGAAGCTCTCCTGTGCGAGCTGAGCACACTCAAACTGAAGCACGACGCCTCGGAGAGGGTTCTCAAAGAGCAGATGGCCAAGTTGCAGGTGAGTAACAGAATGGACGTGTGATAAAGCTGGGCAGCTCCGCTCAAAAGATTGGCTCAAGTTTTCCTCAGGCGCGATTAGTTACTCTATGCGATTTTTTTTAGGATCGAGCATTAGGATTGATCTTTACTTCTGATCTTTGTGTGTAGCTCATCTGGCTTAACTAACAATTGATTATGCCAGGCTTGGCAAGTTATCAACGATAATCACATAGAGTGGTGCTATAGGCTGGGGTGCTGTGGAAGAATTGTGTGTAGAATTTTTGCTTTGGTTTCTTTGAGCCCCGGTCTTCAGCTCTTGGATCTTCTGTATGAGCAGCAACAAGCTCGTGCTTGAAAAAGATCGAACTTAAGACAGGTCTTTGCTATCCCAGCTGCTAAAACTTCGAACCGAACACACTCATGAAAATGAGGGGTCAGCCCAACACTAGCCTTCTCTTCGCAGTCGTGGATGGTGCCCAGAAAGGATTTGCTATCCAGAATATTTTATATAAGGGTCAAACTAGTAAGATCTTTAAGGGCTTAAAAGGGCTTTGCAATTACACGTATAAAGTAATGCTACTGAGGTCATCATTGCATTTTATTTACGGTTTGGGGGTTATGCAAACTACTAGTAACATCCAATCTTCATGCCATTTTCTGGACAGGGACTTGCAAATGTGTGTTGACTTTTACTGTCTTCATCCTACGTCACATCCACTAGTTGTTCAGTGATGCCACTCACTTTTCATAATATTCTCTGAACGTTTTGCAGTTTCACTCAGAGTCTAGACTTAAATATGTCATCATTAGCAGCGATTTGCATAACACAATGACAGGTCTTAAGAAGTAAGAACATATAACTAGATTTAATTACCCTGTATCACAGGAAAAGAATGTCAAGACCTAAAAAAGGGACAAAAAAAGAATGAACCCTTTTAGATTTTAATTTTTCCATGCAGGCTGTTTTTAAGACTGATGTAGAACAACAACCTCTAAAAGACATCAACATTTTCTCATTTGAAAAATAATTCTCTGGAGAATGGCATCCCTGTTTTGTTTTTGTTTTTTTTTAATTTTCCTAAACGTCATATTATATTCCTACATTCCTTAGGCTGAGCTTACAGAAAAACTGCGTATGTTGAAAGCAGAGGTGGACAATAGCAGTCACATGAACACAGAAATGGAGAGGCTCAAACGACAGGTTGGGCGTTATTATTGTAACATTTTTCATTATCAGCACCACAATTCAGCACAATTAGGCCTACCATTACACGTATTTCTTCGACTACTATCAACTGTATAGTATAACCTCTAAAATCATCCCCACCACCAACAATGCCGCTACCACTGACTGAAGAATATATA
>JAWQUT010000107.1:406779-455552 GCA_033807755.1 Ellobium chinense
GATGGGGAAGGGAATGCATGTAATTACACCTCACTGACGCTCGTTCTCTGTAGTGCGGTCACAAATCTGGCCAGGAAAATGTCATTAACCATGAAATCTACTCTTCCATGATTCGCCCACTAGCTCATACTTCTTTACGACAGCAGATAATCTGATAAGTCTTTTTCTCTCTCTCTTTTCTCTCTCTCTCTCTCTCTCTCTCTCTCTCTCTCTCTCTTTCTCTCTTTCTCTCTCTCTTTCTCTTTCTCTCTCTCTCTCTTTTCTCTCTCTTTCTCTCATACCTTCATACCTTCACAACCCATTAATGGATGACGTTCTTAGGCCACTCAACAACCTGGAAACAACCATAACCGAGGCCTGTAAACAGCCCTAGAGAAAGAGCATGGTGGAAAATGTGCCTAGAATCGTATAGGACCAGAGGATCCTAAATCCTATTACTGTAATCCTCCTTTGCATACATTTCTCTGTCTTTTTTCTTGCCTCTGCTCTGCCCCTTTTGTTTCTTCTTTCAAATCATCTTTTTTTTTTTTAATTTTAATCTCTTTTTTTTCTTGTGCCACCTCACTATCCCCCAGTATTCCTCTCTTGATAATTCCTCCTTTGCCAATGTTCATTTTCTTTTTTTATCATCTGTTTCTTCTCATTCTGCCTTCTTTCTATCGTTCTCTTCATTTTCTCCGCCCCCTCTCCAACTTTTTAATATATCATGCTCTTCCCGTTTTTAAATTACAATTCGCTGCCTCCTACATCTTTCGCAAGATCGAAGAATCACGCCTACACTTGGAAGAGCTACAACGCCACATAAGGGACCTTAGGGAGAAGACAGTTGATCAAGACAGACTTAGGTCTGAGCTTATCAACAAATTTGCCACTGATCGGTCCAGCTGGGAGATAGAACGAGCTAACCTCAATAGCCGGATTAACCAGGTATGGATGGATGGATGGATGGATGGATGGATGGATGGATGGATGGATGGATGGATGGACGGATGGATGGATGGGATAGATGGATGGATGGATGGATGGATGGATGGAAAAGGGAGACTGCTCCATTTCTTTCTTTCTCTCTCTCTTTCTCTCTCTCTCTCTCTCTCTTTCTCTCTCTCTCTCTCTCCTTCTTTCTCCGTCCCTCATCCTCCTCCTCCCCTCTATTTGTGTGTCTGTTTCTTTAAGAGATAAAAAAAATTGAAACGTTTTTGAAAGTCTGGTATTATGTGTCTTACGTCATACTCAATACAAAAGGAATCATTAAGTTTTATATTTTTACCTTTTTTTGCATGCCTTGCTCAAGCTATGATAAAATATGAACTGTCTTCATCTTATATTCTTCTTATAGAGGTGTAACATAAAATATATCCCATCTCTCGCTCATTCATTTCCTCCGCCTCCACCTACCCCCCCCCCCCNCCCCCCCAAAATCACCTCCTCTCCCTGACCCTATAACTCACCTTATTGCCCCCTCCCCACTCGCTTCACAGCTGGAAGAACATATCTCTAGTTCGTCTAGACAGCAGGAAAGGTCAAAGGACATCCAGGTCAACATGGGCATGGCATGGGAGAAGGAGAGGAGGGAGCAGAGGAGATTGCTGGCAGAGGCGCATACCTTGGCCTTGGACCTGCAGGTAATGGGGGGTTGTCCTGTGGGGCAAAGTTTATAATGAACAGAAGTTTGGGAAAAGAAAGGGCAAGATAATGCTGTTGGCAAGAGACAATATTTGCAGAGGAATGAGTACCAAAGAAAAATAAGATAAATACCTTTCGTAAATACAATGGAGTGAATGATAACATATAGAGAAAGAATGGGAAATGAAGAGAGACAGAGAGAGAGAGAGAGAAGTATGAAAACATGTGGAAATCATGACAATGAAATGGCAAGAGTCATAAGAAATGCTAGACTAAATACAACATCGAGTTTAGGTAGGTGGTAAATATCTTCACAAGAAATGATTTCTCTATCACGGCTTTATCATTCTGGCACGCATGTGCCCCAAAAATAGAAAGATGACCCCGAATGATAATGTGTTTGTACATGTTTACCTGCCCAAAATGTCTTCCAAATAAACAACGGCTTGCTTTCTTCTTGCATCAGGAACAATTGCGGTCACGTGACGAGGCATTTGCGCATGAGCGAAAGGAATTACTGCGTCAAATGGAAAGCGATCGCCTCACGTGGACGAAAGAAAAGAGAGAGGCAGAACGCAAATTGATGGAGGTAAGTTGATATAAACCAAAGGAAAGAACAATGTACGATAGACTCTCGATATCAAGTACTCATTTTAAAAAGTACACCTGTTCTAGACCTGGTTAAGCTTTTATTCTGAATCTCAAACAGCTTATGTCTCCATATTCTTTGCCTTCCAAATGTTGCAAATATGTCATATTTGGTTCCTTTTTTAATTGTATTTGTTACAGTCTGGGAATAACATTCTGTAGTGTTCTGTTTTGTTCATCCTGGTTGGCTGATTTTTAAAGGTGAATTTGTCCATTTCTTTGTCAATAGTTGGAGTCCGCTGGAAGGAAAGTGGCATCTCTTCAGAAACGTCTGAAGGAGGTGCAAGAGAAGTGTGAGAAGGATCATGAACTGTGGCAGAAAGAGAAAGTGGATCTCCAGCGTGTGGTAGCAGAGGCCAGACACGGATATGCTAGGGATATGAAGAGAGTGGAAGACATTTTGAGCAGGGTAAGTTCCAGAGTGAATGATTTCTATTAAAAGTGTTGGTCCGGAAGTGAGAAAGGTCAGTAATTGTCATGTTGTCAAACCCTGTGAAGAGGGTGGAGGATGGTAATGTTGTTCGTGACGGTGGTGGTGCTGAAGGCGATGGCAGTGACAGTGGTGATGGTGATGATCGTGAGAGTGGGTGGTGGTGGTGGTGCTGCTGCTGCTGCTGCTACTAAATAATATGAGGAGGACGAGAAGGATGATTAGGATGACAATGATGATGATGATGATGTTGATTTATTTCCTTCATCTGAAGAAGGACGCCAGTCCGAAATTTTGTGTATTAAATTTGTTAAATTGTTATAGTTTTTTTTTGCCTTACTTATTTAGTTCCAGTGCGGATAAATGTTTTGCAAATAATGATGATGATGTTGATGATGATAATGATGATAGGTTAATGTACCATTACTGATCGTTGGGGTGGTGGTGCTTTTCTTGGTTGGTTGGCATGGTCGTTTGTCTGCCTATCTGGCTGGCTAGATAGCTAGCTGACTGGTTGGCGGTTGGTTGGTTGGTTGGTTGGTTGGTTGGTTGGTTGGTTGGTTGGTTGGTTGGTTGGTTGGTTGGTTGGTTGGTTGGTTGATTGGTTGATTGGTTGGTTGGTTGGTTGGTTGGCTGGTTAGCTGGCTGGCTGGTTGGCTAGCTGGCTGGCTGGCTGGCTGGTTCTTCCTTTCATCTCGTTTGCTCCATTTTTCCTCTCCTTCTTACTCCTCCTACTCCTTCTACTCATCCTCACTCCACCTTCTCTCCCTCCTCCCGATAACCCGCCTTTCCCTCCTCTGTCATGATATATATTTTCATATCTACTCTTACAGCTTTTTCGACCTCTCTCTCCCTCTTCTCCTCCTTCCCTCGCTCATTCTTGCAAATGTATTTATATCTACTCTTGCAGCTCATCCGACTACGAGAGCTTGGCACCATGCTGACGTCACAGCTCAAGTGGGATAACTTGGAAGAGAAACCACCAGACAGATCCGAAATAACTTTTCATGTGAGTACCTTTAATCTTTCCAGCGTTCAGAAATGCCCTCTTCAATCAAAATTCATCTTTCAGAAAAGCTAGCAAATCTAAAACTTAAAATGTTTGAGCCAGTCCAGCTGGAGCCCATTTCTTATTTACTTTGCAGCTTTGTTTTCTAATCACAACGCTTGTTTACCAATAATAGTAAACATTACCCAGTCAATGACAGTACACATTGCTTGTACTGACTAACTGATTCGGAAAAGTGAACTATACTATAAGTTTGAAAGGAAAAGCCTAGGTTATATGAGACGTTCTCCTAGGCCGTAGTTTTCTTTCATTCACTTTATACTAAATTATGATTGAGTGTTTTGTCATTTTGTGGGTGATAGTGTTACTATATAGTTTCTATTGTTTTGTTGTTATTGTCCATGTTGTTGTTTTTCATTAATTCATTTTTATCTATTTAATCTCTTTAACTATGTGTAGGTATGAAAGCAAAAGCCTAGGTTAATTGAGACTTTCTCCTAGGATGGTAGTTTTCTTTCATTCACTTTATACTAAATTATATGAGTGTTTTGTCTTTTTGTGGGTAATAGTGTTTCTAGTTTCTATTGTTTTGTTGTTATTGTTCATTCATTTTTATCTGTTTAATCTCTTTTTCTCCTCCATTACACAATATATGTACTGAATCGTTTATAATACATTTGTATTTCAGAACTTAATAGACTACGTGAAAGAGGTAAGATTTATCATACCATTTAATGAAAAAAGATGCACATATAGCGCTTCCATGACTGTGGATTCTATCACTTAATAAATAATAAGAAATACTTATTTAGTGTTAAATTGTCACAGCTCTTTTTTATAAGTCCCTACACAAATATTTTATTTTCTTGCTTCATGTTTCTTTAGAATGGGTGGAAGGGAATTAGGTTTATTCAATTATCTGATTGTTTGACACTCGTGCAAACATTTTTTTTTATCACTTTGTCTGTGACTGCAGGCACTGATTCAAGTAAGTCACGTGGCCGATGACCTCACAATGATCACTAATCCAACTTCAAATGAGAGTGCCATCAAACGGTAGGTCATAGATCCTCCTACTTCTTCTTTCTTCTTTCCTTACTTCTTCGTTACCCCTTCTCCTCTTCCTCCCCCTCCTCTTTTTCATTTTCTTTAAACCCTGCTTCATTTTTTACCTCTATTTCCCCCTTATTGCTCTTTTCCTTACTGCTCCTTCCACTCCTACTGCCCGTTCTTTATCGTTTACCGAAGACATGCAAACTGGTTGGTCCTTATGAAATGTTGGTAGTCCTCTTGCTGCCGTTCAAAGGAGAGTGGAAGAGGACGGAATGGCTGCATTTTTAAAAGAATATTTTGATACTGAAGAAAGAGATAACAATTTAGACGTAATCGCAGAATGGTGTGGTGTGGGGTGGCGAGGCTATTATTGTCAGGTGGGGGAGAGGGGGAGGGGAGGAAAGAGTTGTGTGTGTGTGTGTGGAAGGTGTGGGGGGGGGAGATTTTATTACCCTGCTTATCGAGGAAGAGATGGTAATCTTCTGCTTATCTTTCTTCTTGAACAAATGCCTGCCCATCTGTGTTCTCTTTCAAAATTTCCACTCATATCGCAAATTGGGAATATTGTTTTAATTTGTTGTTGTTGTTTTGGTTTTTTTTCGGCTGCTCTTATTAAAAGCATGAAACAGTAAGAAAGTTGCCTACTGTTTTTCAGAAGCTAATATAGCGTGACACCTTATTGGGTCAGCCAGCAAGCTTTGTCTTTTTCCACTTAGAACTATTCATTCAGATGGAATGATATGGTGGAAACAGCCACGCTTTTTTGTGTGTGTTCTAATTCGTGTTAATCTCCAGATCTCCAGGTAACCTAGTGGAGATCCTGGCTTAGTTTTTAGGACAGATACAAATTTTCTTCATTATTTCAACTGTACTTTCATTCCTTTTTGTCTGACTCTCAACAGAATTTCCAATTCCGAGATTGATCTGCTCAAGGACGAGCTGTCCCACATCCGTCGCGAGGGCGATGATGTCTTTGTCATCACAGACGTCAGCACCAGCAGCATGACGACCACCACGAGAATCGAGGAGGAGTCGGCGGGGATCTCTCGCCGATTGCCAAAAGACGCAAGCCCTACCTTCATTCCTCATCGCGCGCCGACCATGGCTTTCTCTGAGACTGTCACTAAATCCAACGCTCATGACGTGCAAACCTACTCACCTACGCACACATACCCACAGCTCCCTGGTAGTTCACCTACGACAAAAACCACTCCAGAATCACCTGTCCCTCAAAATCAAGTGACAACTCCTGTAGTATTACGTCCATTTGACCCCGCCTCCTCCAGGCGTTACGACCGCCCACCATCATACGCTTCCGGCACACGAAGCGCTCAGTCGTCACGGGCAAGTACACCGGAGGTCGCCGAACCGGGACCGGGATCTGCCGATACATATCCGGTGCGAAAGCCAGGATTCCCGGAACCGCCACCAAGTCTGGTCATTCCCCACCACAAGTCTTTTCAACCTCGTCCCCAGCAACAGAAACCGTTGACGTCAGCGCTTGCCTCGGGACATTCATCCGGTAAGCCAAAACGTCCAGTCACCTTCATGAAGAGTTATTCCGTAGACAGTGCGCCTGCTGTAGATACAAAAGGTCCATCCACCGCTCAAAAAACTCCCCAGGTCACGAGCGTCTCCGCGAGTACTACTCCAACACAACCGGTGACGTCAGCGGACATCAAAGCATCATTCTCCACGCCATCTGTGATCTCGCCAGGCGCGGGCGATCTCTTGTCCGTTTCCAGAGACATTTCGCCGAGGAGCTCTTCCTCCTCACCTTCACGTAGAGACAAATTCTCGCCGCGCACGGCGAGGAGGAAATTTTTTGAAGACACACCGATCACTTCAACATCGTCTAACCCTCCTGGATACCAGTCGTGGCCGGAGAGACGTAGCGTTTCGCCGGCCCTCCACATGCGGCAACAATCCCTTCCTAATGCGGACGAGGTCAGGCGAGAGGCTGAAGAAGAATATGACCACATGACAGCCAGGTTGGAGCTGCTGGCTCCGAGTCAGAACTCTGCTTTGAAAACTTCCACTTCTTGGGATGAAAAAATGCACCATGAAGTCGTGGGACAAAAAGAGACTTCTGCTCCACCTCCAGAGACATTAAGTGCCACATCGTCTCCATCGACTCAGGCATCTCCCTCGAACAAGCAGCAACCAGCCGGCAAGCCTCCAACTGCCAAAGACAAACGTAAACTATTCAAAAAGTCCACAAGTTTAGACTCAACCGTCGGCTCATCCATTGCTAATATTGGAGTGACAGCAATGCCCCTTGGGGCACCCACTGGATTTACCCCGTCCGAAATTTTCGCAGCTGTGAAGGGCAAATTGAAACCGGTTTTCAAGAGAAAGTCAACAGACTCGGGAATGAAAGGCCGCGATCTACGTGAGCCTTCCCCTTTGTTCATACAGACGGAAGTTCCTGACATTCATTTCGCCAGTCAAGGATCAACGTCACTTCCTGTTCCTGTTCCTCATGTGGACATTGATCACCTGGACAGTCATGATCATGAAGGAGAGGAGTTTGTGTCAGAGGTGAGTCAGAGTAGACCACTTTTGGAAGTTATTAACTTAACAGATAGCAGGATACCAAGAGTTCTCCTAGACAGCTGATAATGTCGGGAGTAAAGGACCAAACTATAATATCGTTTAACGGCAGCTTTTCAGGAGAGGAGAAGCAAAAACGTTTTATCTTTTGAACTTCTTGTTATAGGAAGACGTGCTTTAAGGTGAAATGAGTAAAAGCCACCCGGCTTCAGAGTTCTTTGCCATTTCTGGTGTAAGCTAAACAAGCTTTAAGGTATTTCGGTTTGTCAGTCAGTCAGTCAGTCAGTCAGTCAGTGAAATAATTTCAACTGTGCTTCATAGTCTTCGTCTCTTTTTAAGAAAATGTTATTTATCATCATGTGATAACACTGATAAGACCCAGCGAGTGAACATAAGTGATCTCTGTGACACTCATATGGGTTTCTCATATTATTCCGGAAATAGGCTAACCTGCATGTGCACATAAATCTCCTAGAGACCAACCTTATTTTTTTTGGNNGGGGGGGGGGGGGGCTTGGACCATGCCTGACCCATGAGCAAATCTCATAAGTGTTCTCTACAGTCTTAAGCCATTGGTCTCATACATGGAGTCTCAGCAAGGTAACAGTTGGTGATCCAGATCGTACCTGTGACACATTCTCCCCTCTCCCTACTAGTCTACTCCTCAGCCCTTCATCCCTTCAACCCTTTTCACCCCAGGCCTTCCCTCAAATAAAGAACAAAACCATACTTGCGAAATTAGCGAAAGAAAATGGAAATGTCTCTGCGATGGGCAAAATTTTATAAGGACCGCAAACACAACAAACAAACAAACAAGCTGACAGACAAACTTACAGGTTCTGTTGTGGTCCATGACATGGGCGCTATCCATAAAACCCTTTACTTTCTCTTAGTGGTGGATGATATCTTTCAACATCGTAATATAGTTACGCTCTTCTAACTTCTTCTATATGTTCCACAGCTCCCAAGCGAGAGATCGCGAGACTCTCATCGAAGTGATGTTCCGCGAAGCAAGTGGCGATCGAAGTCCGCCGACAGGGTGCACCCAAGTGCCACGATCCATGGTGACATCATCCGACCCAAGCCAGGTGTATGGAAATTCAACGAGACAGCTGTATGACGTCACAAAAGACTTTCGTAATGGAGTCATTGAAAGGGCCATTACTTTTGTTGCAACAAAATGCCTTCTCTGCGATATTCCCATCACACAGGACACAGATAAGACGTTTTGTTACAGCTCAGTGGAATATAGGCCCACTCTGAACTTTTTGATGGACCATGTCTAGTATTAATGCAGACAGCCTTTAATGCTACACTATAATTCGATCATTGAAATGTGATACCAGATTTTAGCACTGAGTATACATCAAATTCTGGAAATTCTTGCATGAATACTAGACATTGTCTGTAAACACCATCCTGATTTTAGGTCCACTACGACAGTATTCTGTCGTTTTTTACTTGACAGGGACAAAGAGTAAAATTTTTTTGAACGGACGATAGGGGGAAAAAGTGCAGGATGAATGGGTAACCCTTGTCGTGACGTTGGGAATTCCCCAACTCATCGCTTAAAGATTGTCCTCGATTTAGCCAGTCATAAGTCTGAGTCTTTTTGGTAGCACGATGACTGGTTAAATATAAGTGCATAAAGAGTGTTCAATTTATTTGTAGAGTAGGTGACAAAATTACATTTACCTGTCAGATTGTCGTTGATGATTTAATGGCAGTCAAAGGTAAGCACCATTCGTAATAGCGCCGCTAACGCGAACACTCCCTGATGCACAGTATTCGAGTCAAGGGAAGCAACATCTCAGAAGTTGCACAGCAAGAGTAATTCAGAGTAGTTATTGAATTACATACATTGCACTCCCTTCCTGTATTGAATACCAGAGCAGTTTGGTGAGATTTTCTGGGAGACAAAAATCATTAATTCCAGATCCTATATTGAGAATAAATTACGTTCAATATGATTTAATCCTTTCGCTACTTTACTACTTTACATGTAAGTAAATTATCAAAGATTCGTTAGCCTGTACTTAAGAAGAAATATGACGTACTTACTCTGGCTATGGTAAAGCTACTTTCAGGATTTATGGGTATACGTTTAAGAGTTTTTTTTACATGTATTTGTTCCAAAGAGTAAGGCTATTCATGTAGCCATGCGTAGCGAAGGGGTTATTGAATGTTGTATAAAGAAAGATTAGCCACTAATTTTGTAAAATTCACGTCAACATTGCTCAAAGAGGTGCCCATCCTAACTTTTAAAAACAAAGTGCTCCTGGTACCAGGGTAAAGATCATGCACTTTCACCCCTAAAATATATTATAAGCCTATAACGAGAGTATCACTGTGGCCTGAAACATGAAAATAAGACAAGATGTCCATGTAAAATTCTTTAAATGTTTGATCTCGTCTTCATGTAACAGGTCACATGTCTGATCACATTCGCTTCCATGGAAGTTTCATACCCAAAAAATGACAAAAAGCAATAAGACTTTGTACATAATCAATGGTATCCTTAAATAATGTCTCTGTTTCAAGCTCTTGGTTGCTTTCTTTACATTTCGTAAGATTCAGATCAGGCTTTAAGATAGAGCGTTGTTTAGGAATACCATCTGATGTATTTCTATGGTTTGAAGTTCGTGTAGTTTAGGAACTGGTTTGGATCATTGCAGTTTGTACTTAAGTTTTAAGAAAAACCAACCGAGCACGCTGTGGTACATGCTATTTTAGGGTCGCTTTGTTTGAGAACTTTTTACATTGGACTGCTCATCTGTTGAATTTCAAGGGCTGAAATCTGACAGGCTATTAGATTGTTTTAAATCGAAAAACTTTATCATTCTGTATAACCAAACATTAATTCAGTAACCGGCAAAACTTTCTGACCGACTGTTTTGGCTTTGTCTAGTCCTTAGGGCTGTAAAACTCCCACTTTTAAGAGATCAAACCGATTGAAAGGATGCCGTCAAAGTAAGAGATGCCAGGGCTGTTATGTTTGTGTAATTGTATTGCTCCTTTGCAAACATCCGTGTTGCCTACGAAATAAAACCAGAACTTCCATCAGATCTTAAGAATCAAGATGGCTGCCAGTGCCCTCATTTGAGCCATTCATTCTATAGTCTGGTCAGAACTATACTTTGTTATTAGATTCGATAAATAAAATTATACCTGTTCTAAAAGCTTGTCAAGAAGGCATCAAGCCTTCACTTGCTTTTCAAAGAACGTGATTCACTTGATGGGCTGTCCATCTCTCCCCCGAAAAGCACATAGCACATGCTACATTCGGTGTTCCTAAGGAGGCATGTACCTGAGAATTGCTTAATGATAATTTCCCTTTATTTGTTGAAGGGCTATGCAAGCTTGCCAGTGATTGTAGCAGTTTTGTGGAGTTGAGCTTGATTTTTATAGGTGCGGGGACGAAAACATGACCTGGTGGCTAGGGAGGGGAGGAAGGAGTGAAAAACGTAACACTGACTTATCCATTATCTCCTCAGTATAAAAACCCTGTTAGTAGGGGGAACATGATTGTAGTGATAATCAAATGCAGAAAATTTATGAACTGCAAGATACGTTGCTGCCCTCCGCTGCAACAACAACAACAACAACAACAACAACAATAATAGCAACTACAACAACAACAAAAGCAAGAGTAGTATTTTGAGAAACGCCAATGGATATTATGTTTATCTTCAGTACTTGTACGATCTTGTCTAGTACTAAAATCTTTTGTCAGATTGAATTCTCATTACTTACGAGAAATATTTTATAAATTTCATTTATCTATGTTTCTTTACTGACCGATCCCCTCCACTAGCCACTTCGTCTTACAGTCGTTCGGACATACTAGGTCACCGTAGAAAACACTTCAGCGGGTGGTATAATATTTCACTAACCCAGGTCATAAACGCTCTAAATAGTTTGAGTTCACATACGCTTGATTCACCCTCTCCCTTGGTTAACACTGGGTGGTGGTCTGTCACAGAAGGGAGGTGACTGAATGCAGTTATGAGTAACACTTTCATTATTGTGGTTATGTCCCTTGGACTGCTCCTGTGATCGTAGCCTGCTTCTTACATTCTCCGAGTAGCTTAGTGCGCCGCCCATAATCTTTTGTTTACTGATGTGCTTATAACTAGATGTATGTTGTTAAATCACATAGATCTAGTCTATATACAAACTTAGAAGCCTAATTTATCTTGCCACCAAGCACCTCTGTGTTTGGAATGACGGGAAATGTCTCAGCGCTTCATAGACAGAAAAAAATGTGTAATAGATTACATACTAAGCACTTTTTTAACATTGCGGAGAATATTTTTTTGTAAATGCTTGTCCACCGTATGCATTCATCAGATTGGGCCTTCTAGATTAGTGACTTTTCCCCGTCTTTCGGTTTTTGCAGTGAAAGTATACCACTTCCCTTGTGATATAATCTTATTTATTTGCTATCCATGCCGCGTCCTCCCCCTTTTTTTTCCCCCTTAACGCAGGATATCTCTCCCTCCCTTTCGCTCTCGTTTTTAGCCCTCGAACAAATAACTATTTCCTTCCAACCCAGATTCCCTATCCGTATCGCCTTTNCCAAATTGTTCTCCATTTCTCACCCCGTAATCTGACCAGACAGGGTTGTCACAGACCTGTGGCCGCATGCATAATTCTTACGTTAGTTACCGCACTGCTGTAACCACGGGAAACTCTCAAAACATTAGTAGCGTTCAGTGTGGTTAACGCAATACGTTGGTTAACAAACATAGATTATGCATACGGTTACTGGATACTAGACATAGAAACTCCTGTAATATGAAAAATTGCCGTTGGTGTTTTCAGATCTAGAAAAAAATATCTGAAACTGGCAAAAATAAATAGCTCTTATGGAAAAATCTAGACATAAAAAATATGTTGTTTTGGGGGTTTTTCTTAAACGGAATGGGCAGTTCATAATTTCATTTGAAACAGCTATCCCTTATGTCGACCTACCAGACTGAAAAACATACTGAACACTGCATGAATTTCATGCAACCAGAATAGTTGTGTTATGGTGTGTTATGTTATCATCATGTTAAAAAAAAAAAAAAAAGCTTTAAGACCACATGGAAAAACTAGCAAAAGTCGTCATGTTTTAACGAGCGCTAATTTGACCTATTCAGAATGAGCTCATTAACCTGTAAGCAGGAACAATCATTACATAGGAAAAAAGAATGTACCGACATGGGAATAATGGACACCGGAGCGCTACTTCCGAGACGTACTAGTACGTTATTAGAGCTGTCTATAGCAAAGGATAAGGACGTATTTGTTTAATCGTCTGTGGCGACCCTGCCAGTACTACAGTATATAAAGTCATCCAGAAATAGGTTAGCATATACTGATATAAATAATTATTTTCTCCTTTTCTTTTTTTTTCTGTTTTTGTTTTTCCTCTTTTTGTTTTAAATCATCTCCACCTTGTTTCGTGTTTCATTTTTCTATTCCTACATTGATGTTGTCTTTCTCCTTTCCAAAGTTATGATCCATCCAATAATTACTGTTGTTTATAGTATTCAGGTATATTTTTTTGTTATAATTATCTCTAGGCGCCAATTTCAGTATTATACCTGCACAATCTCTTCAGCATTGTTTGAAAAAGGTTAAATGTATAGAAATGATATACATGTATCATACTCTCTTCAAAACGTCAAGATCATCATTTATCAGATCTGGTCAGCATTGTTACTCAGCATCACAATATTACAGAAGCTGAGGGAATTGTTCCGTTGAGAAAACAGTTGACAAAACTGTTTGTTTTTTTTAATAAGCAATTGTGTTGATGATGTTGAACGAATATTGCTGAGAAATAATTTCATGACTTGTTTTATTCCCATGAAGAAACGCCTGTGGAATTAAATGTGAAATACGAGTATTTTGGCTAATGCTCTGAAACCAAGACGGTAGCTGTGAAATACGAGTATTTCACAGCTACCGTCTTGGTTTCAGAGCATTAGCCAATTTCACATTGACTTTTTTTGGAGCAGTGTACTCTTCACTCTTAAATAAAATGTCAGAACTTTCGTCAGATGGTAGATATGATCACTGATTTTACCTAGACAGTATTACAGTTAGAAATGACCCAATTCAGATCTACCCTAGTTCTTTATCTCATGATGTAAAAAATATTTTACATGACTTGAAGTGCCTTTATCTTACGCTTTGACTATGTCAGAGAATATGCTTTCTCATACACTTTATGCGGCATTTAACACATTGTGTTATTCCTTATGACTGATCCCCAAACGTCGTTGATACTTAATTTTTTTTTGTGTTGTGTATTTACAACAACATGTGTTTGTTTATGTGGTTTTTATTGTACATACGATTTGATCCGTAACTGTGGGATAGTATTAACATGTTTTTTCTCAGACCTGAAAGAAATGCGTTGGTTTTTTTGTTGTTGTTGTTGTTGTTGTCATTTAACTATTTGTTTACGGTTTATGTGCAGCCTAGTCAAGGTTTATGTGAGTGTAGGTATGTACTTGTTTATTCCTCGTCACCTTTCTTTCTCTCTCTCTCTCTCTCTTCCTCTCTCTCTCTGTCTCTGTCTCTGTCTCTCTCTCTCTCTCTCTCTCTCTCTCTCTCTCTCTCTCTCTCTCTCTCTCTCTCCCAACTCTCTTTTTCGCAGCAGAATCCCCAATCCTCCCTCTGAAGGATTGCCTTTATTGCAGTTATTGTTTCTGCTGCAGCTGCTGTCCTGCTGACGATGCAACGATGATGAGAGTGATGACTTATGAGATGATAGCGACGATGATGAATATGATGATACTGGCGACGACAAAGATGATGATGAGGAGGAGGAATAGGATGCAGCTGCTGTTCTGCTTACAATGAAAATGACGATGAGGGTGATGATTAATGGTGAAGCTGATGATAGCGGTGATGACGATACTGGCGACGACAAAGATGATGATGATGACGATGATGATGATGATAATGATGATAATGATGATGGTGATGATGGTGATTATGATGATGATGATGATGATGATGATGATGGTGATTATTATGATGATGATGATGATGAATGAATAAATGAATGAAATTAAGTAGGCCTATGCATCCGCTCAGAATTTACACAAACCTTTTGAAGATACTTCATAAATTTATTAAATATAATCGACGTTTCGTGTACAAACACTTCTTCAGGATGATGATGATGGTGATGATGGTGATGATGATGACTTCATTTTGTATTTACTTGTTAGATCCGAAAATTAGTAATTATTTTATATCATTACATCAGTGATTTTAAGAGTTTAAATATTAAAGTATATTTCTTAATTCTTCGCTGGTTTGGACAAAACTTTTAATTTTTTTAAAATCTGTGTTCCAAATGATGATGATGATGATCATAATGATGATGATGATGGTGGTGATGATGATGATGATGTTCATGATACGGCTTTCTGTTATTTTCAAATAATTTACAACCATGTGTCAGCCTCACCATATCTTTTTTCTTTCTTTTAAAGACCTCCTCAGTATCTTCTTCGCTTTAGTATCTTGTTTCAACAGATTCCTGTCGTTCATGAAAAAACATCTATTTGAACCTCACTACCTGATACCTCACGTACTCGAACACCTTCCTACTTGTTGCAAAACTCCAGTCATTTCGCCTGTACCAAACCCAGTGCGAGAGGTAATCACGAAAAATATACAGTAACCGTGGTGATCATATTCGCGGGTACTGGGTACTAGAGTCTCTACTTTAAAATGCTTGAACACAGACATTCAGATGGCGGTACATGTATCCGGAAAAGTAGTCACTCATCAAGTTTAGAGCCGGGAGTAAGCTGGCGACCGTTTCTTCATGCTGCGAGACAAGAGTACGGAGTGATGTGCAATGCGCATGCGAAATATTTAATTGTAACAAGGGGAGAATGATGTAAATTGTCTGGACAGATCCACTTTAACCACTTGCTAATAAAAATGAAAAGACATAAATCTTTTTTCTCTTTTTCTGAGGGGGAAGTGACCCAAAGTCTTGTTTTAGTCTGCACCTAAGTAAGACTTTCGCCTATGAAATTTCTTAATGTGGGGTCCAGTGTTTTATTAGCTCAGGGCTTTACCAAATCTAATTCCGACACTGCTTTAAAGGTCTAATATCGCTAAACGTCAAATACACCCAAAAATGTTTGAGGCAGCATACTGTTTCTGAAAACACTAATTCAACGTTTGAATGGTAACAATGAAATGCATGTATTCCGCGTAAACTTATGAGTTCGAACAATAATATTCAGCAAGTCCTACGGAAAGAAGAAAATGCCTTTCTCAGGATGCTTTCCCCTAGTACATTGTACTAACCCAAGTAGCTTCCACCTTGGGAGAGTCTACCAATTAGAATACATAGGACACTATAGACACTATATTATAGCTTGTGAATTGAGATGACGACCAGTTACTGAGATACCGCAGCTCACTTTATTTGCAACATTTCCATACTCTTTCGGGGTTTCTATAAAGTGGATTTGACTGAATAGTCTGGAGATTTTTAAAAATTATTTAAAGACCGTATATCCACATCAAAATAGGGTTCTTGATTACTTGAGAAAATGGAGTATTTGATCATTTGGATCAACCGCAGCTCACTTTATTTGCAACTTTTCCATACTATGTCGGGGTTTCTATAAAGTGGATTCGACTGAATAGTCTGGAGATTTTTTAAAATTATTTAAAGACCGTATTATCCACATCAAAATAGAGTTCTTGATACTTGAGAAAATGGAGCATTTGATCATTTGGATCTCGCATCGATATCTTGATAAATAAGACAAATATTCTTGTTTATTAAAAACGTGTGCCTACCCCCTCCCCCCCCCCCCCCNTAAAAAAAAAAAGAAACTAGTGCAAAGCGCAATTTCGAAAAATGAACATATGGTCTGTTAATAAAAACTGTCTGTTGTGTCGTCTGCAATACGGTATAATAATGATTACAGTGGAAGTCAGACCTGATTCGAGCTATAGTTTTCTTTCTTCAGCTAGAGATGTAACGACTGACCAACTCATAGATTACCCACTTTGCAGCAGGATGATCAGTTTAGTTAATTTAATATTGTGCCATTGAGACTTTACGTAGAAATAATGAATTATAATGTCAATTTTTAGAGGAATGTGAGCAATCGGGAAGTGTGTTACGGTCACGGGTGAGCATTAGGCTCGCACGTGGAAGTTAGGGAACATATTTGGGCAATAGGTATTTAAGAATTCAACTGCTGTGAAGTTAGCGTCCCTGTAGTGTAGTGGTAGCACGTTCAGACTTGCAAGATGAGAGACCCTGGTTCGATTCCAGGCAGGGGCATGAAAATTTTTCCTTTGTTAGGCTTTTTCGGCCTATCTTCTCAAAATTGATCATTCAAGTAATTTGGTAAAATCCCTGGTCACACACTTCCCTAAAATAATATGTAACATCTGTAAAATAATCAGACTGAGCTCACATTCCTCCCACGTAATAATAATAATGAAGAATTCTATATACCTTGCCACCCGGTTACAGGAAGATTAAACATCACAAAATGTGGGAATCCAGAAATAATACGCATGACTTTATCAGATTGTTACAAGTCGTAGCGGTCTGTATGATTATCTCGATAAATTCTGCAGTGATTATTGCCCCTCAATAACTGTTCATACATCCGCGGGTGATAGGTGTATAAGTATCAGGCAATAAAATTCCAGTGTTTCAGATCCCATCGGTCAGCCATATTCCGGTACAATTAGCATGTTTGAGGAGTTTGAGGATCGCGAGGAAATTCCGTTTCTACATTTTGCTTTATTTATACGTTGGCCATGAGATTTTTTTTTTCCCCCAAATCTCTTTCCTAAAAATCCGTCCCTATATCAGTATAGCTGAAGTTAGAGTTCCAAACGCCGAGAGAAGAAGGGGGAGGGGATATCTTCTTAGAAACTCCGCCCAGTGTCCAGACATTATTTGACATTTTTTCACCCTCCTTCCTCCCGACGCTCCCCTCCCCTGCCCTCCCACCACCGCACTATCCTTTGCCTCTACTTTGCCACGGTCAATATCGAGCTGCTCAAAGGCGAGTTTACTTCTCTTTCGCTTCAAAACTTTCATGATTCCTGTGACGTCTTCAGTTTTCTTTAGCTCCACTACACATCAAGGTTTCCACTTGAATTATTTCTATTGCATTTGAATGGCTATCATGTAAAGGTTTCTAACAAAATGTCTATTCTATAGTGTTTTAAAAACTTCAGAGCATATAATAACACTGTTGCTTTAAATAATAGACTAAGTTTGGCATGCATTACTCATAATATACAAAGAAGTATACTTTTGCCCCTAATTCATTTTCGCATTCTAACTTTCTACTATTTCAGCTTTTTAAATTTTTTTTGAAGTTTTGGCCCTGAAGCGTGCGGGGGTGGGGGAGGGGGGTAGTGGTATTAAATATATTAGTACAAGTTTTAGATGTCTTAATTATTCTTCTTCACCGCTTCTTTACTTGTTATCTACCCCCTCCTCAACACCTTTCCTTTTCTTACTTACTGTATACTTTGCGCCTTTCTCCTATTCACCCCTCCCCCTTGCCTCNCCCTTTCAAATACTGGAACGGTCTTTCGCTTTTGACATTACTGTCACCACCTCTTGGCTTGGACTTAATGTGACGCATCGCCATAAATGGGCGGAGCGTACGGAGATGTCACTCCCCATTATTCATTCACCCATAACGCACCACGCACGAGTCGCGCTATCACGAGGGCGTGAAAGAAAATCAATGGCACTTTATCAAGGCGGTGTTATGAGTTTCCGTGTCTGGCTTTTGAAGTGCCCACAACTTCAAGAGCGCGAGAAATTGGAATGCAATTCAATTTGAGCAGTTTGTAACGGACAACAACCAGATTCATTTAATGCAAATGATGGGGCTGCCATAGAAAACTCATCATGGAAATTACAGCTGTGGCTTAGGCTACTATGTATTATACATAAGTCAAGAACATACGGATATTTAGAATAACAGATGTCTTAAGTGTATGCAAGAGCCTTTTTTTTTTCCTCCCTTCTTTGCTTTTTAGAAGTAGAAGTCACCGTTTTAAATGTTCGCAAAACTGCTTTCATACATTTGTAAAGCTTAATCGTATCCCGCATGCTTGAGTTAATGCAAGCATTGTCATTTTATTCTCCTGGGTTGAATTTGAATTATTGTGGTGCATTTAAGATTTTGGTTCTCTTTAAATTAGAAAAGCTGGGCTGTTCACTATACACAATGGTTCTTTTGTTTGATTGGGGCCGGGTTGGTTCAACTGAGATCTTAAAAGCGAATTTTGAAACTTAAAAATAAGGGAACAAAACAAGGGAAGGGGGTTTCGGGTGACTAAAAGGCCTGTGCATCAGGTAGATGAGAAAGATAGAATTTCAAAAAAAAGGCGTCTCCTCCCCTTCTCCGCATCCTCTCTTTCTTAATCTCTCTCTTCCCTCTGTGTCGCTTTTGCTCCCCTCCGTACGGTGCCTCTTACTCACGCCGACGCACAATTAAAACCCGATCGATTTTCATAACCAAGCAATGCATGCGAACATGACCCAGTACGAGGACATTTTGCACGAAGTGTCACCGCCAAGACGCGAATACCGGCGCGTGGCAAGGCGCGTGCCGCCACGTGCCAGATTTGGCTGTGTGCGCTGCACCTGGCCTGTTTCTAAATTTAGAACGTGTATGTGTGTGCGTGTGGGTTGTTTTTTTTTTAATTCTGTTGTTAACAGCTGACAGAAAGCGACCGTTAGAAAAGCTGCCGTTTTGCTTTACTTTTTTGAGAAGTGCAATATTATTAACACCTCATGTTGTCATCGCACAGATTGTCTTTTACAGGAAAAACACATCTGCAATGACAGCGGCAACTCTGGCTAAGCATGGCTTAATCCCAGTTGTCCATATGGAATTAAACTACGACTGAATGATGGGGATAGAGAGTGTGTTTGAAGGTTACGGTAGGGGAAGGGAATAAATGGTAATAATAAATGACCCTGAAAGAACTAGAGCCAGAACTACTCGCTGGATTCTTGGTTGGGAGGCGGACTACATATGACTTTGCCCTAAGTGCAAGGAACCCGGTTCTTCACTCAAGTACCCCAAGTAATAATAAATGAAAAAAAAAGGCGCATAACTAATTGGCCTACAAGTATTACACTTTAGCGATCTCATTTTACAGATTAAATAGTGAATTAAATCGATAACAAGAAAATCTGAGCGAGATGTTTGAGTATTTCGTAGTTAACAATATAGGGATTACACACATCATTATCATCACAGTCCTCACTTTCGGTGGAAAAGGGAAGAAATAACCTTAACAGGCCTCGATCTTACTGTTCATACCCTCCCAAGGAATTAAAACCGGGGGGAACAGAAAAAGATAAAATTGGTATACAATGAATACATGTACATTGCCCTTTGATCAGTATCTGCTGACTACTATTGAACGGGACAGATCCAGTACACAAAGGTCGCATCACAGCTTTTTACTGTTTAGAAATTCCTATCATTCTGCACTGTATGAGCAGATAGGCAGCAGCTTTGCAGAGTTGGCTCCAAACATGAAAGAGAGACGCCACTGAAAATGCAGCGGCAGATTTACGGTTCAATCATCATATTTGAGAGAGAGAGAGAGAGAGAGAGAGAAAGAGAAATAGTGAATAATTTTTTTTTCTACAAAACTTTGGTGTAAATCATACCCCGGTGCCCTGCATGAATATTTTGCCCCTTGTACATTGAGACAGCTAGACTATGACTGGGTCAAAATCTGCTATAGCAGCAAGTCCAAAACAAAAAACAAAAAAAAAGTTTGTTCAACCCTTCTCCACCACTTCCTCCTTCTCGTTTTCTCTTTTCTCCACCTCTTTCTCCTCCTTTGGTGCAGAGCCTTTCAAAAAGCAAAGAACTCATCCAGCATATTATATCACAATCCACCACAATCACCACAACTGTCCTTTTCCTTCATATCCATACTGGCAGAGAACACTATTAAACTGAAAGGCGCAGTCTCAAGGAACTGTGTATAAAATTATTTAATGTAATGTACAGAATACCATCCAATATGGTACAAAACAAAGGTATATATGTCAATGTGTACTAACACCTCTCTCAATGATGTGGAGTTTATAAACAACATGTTGAAAGTACTATCATCTAGAAAAAAGACACTTCTTGTTACTATAACAACTGCTGATGACTCTTGCCATCTCTTCAGTCTTTGATGAGCCAGACAAATCATGAATGAATCACACAAGACCACTGCTACCATTGGCATTAAAATGTAAATCACCAAAGCTTTTCAGACTCTTTTTTCAGTGACTACAGCTCCTTTCTAATGTCTCATGACCAAAGTTCATCATAGATAATCAGATGCTCAATACATAATGATTAAGATGGTCCTCTGAATTTCACATCTGTAAGTGTACTTAACATGGTTGAAATGACGACATAAGTAGCACAAAATACTGTTTGCATGAACTGTTTACATGGTTCTGTTGCTTGGCCCCCTTAAGTTTGCTACATTCCACAGTGTGCTACACACTTAATTTAGTATATGAAGCACGAAGCATGCAAGTAATTTTAACAAGTTACTGTCAGTCCATCTATCAAGGCAGTATGTCTTCCTTCATGACAGAGACTTTTCTGACTGGCATTCCAATGTAGTTGATTGGTAACTGTGAAAGCACTCTGCATTTTGCAGCACAGTTTTGGTGTCTATAGTTTCAGCACAGTCACAACTGGCCAAAATGGTTTTAAGATTGTCAATCTCTGATTCTTCCTTGACAATGTTACATCATTCTTGAGAACCTTCTCATCTGGCAATGAAACTTTTGAAGTAAAATGTAATCATCAAGTGAAGACTTCCATAAAAATTCGAAACTCCTAACAGAGACCAAACTGGTCAATGATGTTCAACAGTCATCTCAACTTTCCATGTAAGCTGTCTCAAACTTCAGTGTACGCGATGGCATCTACAAAAGTTTACTTAATTTCAAAATTTAATAACTACAATAATTCAAAGCAGAAGCAATTGAAATTTTGCACACATTAGCAAACAGGTACTGCCTGTTAATGCTACAAATTTCAACTGTCTAGACGCGATGGTTATGTCCCAGCTGAAAACTTCAAACATATAGGAGCATATCTATTGTGTGTCGCACATGCTGACCATTGCACATAATTCACTGACATATTTGTTTAATGTGACATAATGTGACAAAAGTATAGCATTTAGATCAATTAAACTTTCAATAAATATAGATGACACCCATCTAGTAATGTGCTTAAAATCTTTTTTTTTATCTCTTGAGGATATCAGACTTTCAATTAAGTTAATTTTTTGGTGGGCTATCAAGTATAAGTGTTAGTCTCATATTGACTTGAATCGCTCATAAACATGTCATGTCCTTCTTCAAATAACTGTGATATTTCTTAAACTTAGAAATTAAGCTAAGGATAATCTATTTTGTGTTGTTGCTATTTTGCAGTGAAACAAAATTGCCAGCAACTCGATTCGTAATGCCGTAAGTGTATTTTTGAGTCACATCAGAGCAAAGAAATCTTTCTAGAGCCAGTTCACAGAATACAGTATTGCTGAAATGGAGTGATGATAGTTAGAACTAATAAAAAGAAGCAGAGACAGCAGGGCACTACACAAGTGTCTAAGGGCTATTTTCTTGTGGCCGACTCCCGGTCTCTGTCTTCCTTTTCTTTGATTGCGGAGAAGCCTTGGCTTTCTTGGAATCTGCTTCAGACAGTGGCCTTTTCATAGCTGCTGAATCAGAAGGCTTGAGACTGTCACGCTGAGATACTAGATCTTTGCTCCATCCATTGACCAGATCTGTGGTAAACTTATAGTTTTCTGGAAAACAGATGTATAAATAAAAGTTCAGAGTGCTTTTAAGACTAAATTTTACATCATACATATTCAAACATGTTGTCACAAAATTCACAGGGCTGGCTGTTTTCATATTAGGGTTTATTTCACAGTATCAATGATAACAAAGAGCTGCACTAAAAATTACCATTAGCAATGTAGATAAGCCCATATGAACAGGCACAGAGGTATCAAGGGGACATAAATGAAATTTGGTGTCAGACAGCTTATGCTATGCAAAAAACATTGTTCTGAGAAATACAGGTCATCCTATTTTCAGGATTCTCCATTCACTGATTTAATATATGCAATTCTGCACAAAAGTTTAATACACTTATGGTGGTGAACTATGCATCACGTTTTCTGCATTTCAATCCTGGAAAAGGGCCGTGTAACAGTTGTGTTTACCCTTAACAATACAGCATTATATGGCTGACAAAGGAGTTATTTAACTGTCACAAATATATATATGATCAAGCCTCTATCACATTTTTCCTCAGTTCCTCCCCCACTAACAAATATTAAAGTATTCTGTATTTGTGTATGTATGTGTGTGTATGCGTGTGGTTTGCAGTCCATTACGTTATAGATCTGGCTACGCGAATCCACTGCAGGGATACATTCACACTTTATGCCATTGCAGCATAAACAGATGCTCAGTATAAATGGAATAACAATGACAGTAATGTAATAGAGGGGGATACCTACAGGTTGTAACAACTATTTCCAGATTAAACAGTATCATCTTCCATGCCATCGCCTCTATTATCTTCCATACCTTCCGGTGTCTCTTTCAAGCATATTACTATTCAGAACTGATATTCCCATAAAATCAACACCTTCAATTAATGGCTGCTGTCTCAATAATACTGTCTACAGCAAAGACAGCTTATTTTATTTGTTTGTTTGGTTTTTTTTTGGGTCAGCAAGGCTCTGCATTCTTACTCACCTCTTGTATGATCATAAAATTCTTGAAGACTGTTGGGTTTGTTATGAAGTGTCTCATACTCAAATGCCTGAAAAAGCATCTCAAATTTGTCCAAGTCCTTCACAAATTTGGCTTCTGGGCTTGACTGGTTTTCATATTCCTGGCAGAGAAATATATGGACAGAGTTTTCACTTCAAAATTTAAGGTGCAAATCACACTATTATGCAATCTAGAGAAAAAATGCATATCGTCTGACATGCCTCATTCATGCTCATGCCACGGTTAACCCACAAGTCCTATGACTCTTTGAGGGAAGGCACAGCCCTGTTCCAGAGACTGCAACGCATGTAACATGAAAGCCTAATTTATCACTATGAGCAAACTGCATCTCTGTGCATACTAAAGAGCTGAAATGTGCATTTCTCTCCCTTAAGGCTGATGATCTTAGAACAACTGTCATCTAAACTGTCATTTACAAAAGCATCAGTTGTATAACAACAGATTTTGAAGCCTAATTTATGATTTATCACCATGGGCACGTTGCATCTCTGTGCATACCGGTACCAAAGTGCTGATTAGTGCATTTCTCTACCTCAAGGCTGATGATCTTAGAATAACTGTCATGTGCAACAGCATCAGTTGTATAACAACAGATTTCACCCATGTCTCATAGATACCTTCATTCATGATGTTATGGAGGCTCTTTCAGGTTTTCTGCCTCAACACAGAATTATAAGGAACAAGGATCACATTTTAGTAAGAAAAAAAATAGTAAGTTTGTATCTAGGTAAAAAATGCATAAAGCCTACACAGATCTGTGCGTAAATGTTATCTACTATATATGCCTTCTTACGCCATTCTTATGTTGGGATGTGGCTCAGTATGTTGTTATAACTAGTCAGAATGGTCAAATTCTCAAATACTGAAAGATACTTATAAGGGACATTATGTTCATGGTCACATCTTGTGGAGAATCTCTATAAATACATACCAACCACAGCTGGACCATTTCTTTTCTTCCTTCTTCTGGTAGCAGGTTGGCAATGTGAGATGTGGCCTCCTGAGAATATGATAGTATTAAAATATGATGATGGTGCCATTGATGATAATTCTGATCTACTAGCTTTGCTCATTTGCATCATATTCTGTCTTAATTAAATAGGTTCCAAATTATCACCACTCTGTAGATCTTAAGAACAAGCTGTGATTAAAAGGAAGGTGTTTTGTGGAAAAATTCTTTCTCATTACCAACTGATGAAATATGACTGACACACCTCTGGAAAGTTTATGTTAATGATTGCTAAACTCTCATATATACATTTCCAAAGTACCATAGGGTTTATACTCATTTCCAAACACAAAATTCAAGGACTATTTAAGGACTTTTCGAGGACTTCTGATAAGAAATTAAGAATGTAAAAGCATCATTTATATCCATGTGCAGGATATTTCGATTGCAGTTTAGCTGCAGAATACTGCTGTTGAGCAAATGCCATGGGGGTCTATGCTCTCTGGCTAGCATGAGAGACTTGCCATCATGATAGACCAAATCAATTGTGCTTTGCTAAGGCCAATGCAGTTTACCTTTTCTCAATGACACATGATACCAGATATGCAAACATCCATTTTTAAGGCTCTGACAGCCAGATTATAAAATTTAAGGACTCTTAAAGGACCACAAGAAGAAATTTAATGTTTTAAGGACTTCTGAGGAGCTCTATGAGCTCTAAATGACGTTTTAGTGTCAATGACAAAAAGATAATAGTGACACTGACAGAGGGGGTGATGATGACAACATTTATAATCAGCAAATTGACAAGTGTGACAATGCTGACAACTGTAGCAATGCTAAGATGAAAGTAATGTAATGATTTTTAATACTCATTATAGTCATAACCCACTTGTTCCTTCCTGCTCTTTTCCTCTTTGGAAACACCACACCATGGTGTAAGGTCTCCCACGATGCTTTCTGCCATGTCATGAACCAGGGCAATCTTTATGCATCTAATGACGAAAAAAGTAATTCTTACAATATGTGAAAGAATGCAGTACCAGAAGGTCATGTTTCAAACACATATCATTAGTGATACTATGAATTCTCTCACCCCTGTCCTCTCCTCAGTAACTATACTGATTTTATGAAATTCATGGGATGCCCCAAAATGTGTGTTTTAACCACTGTAATATCTGTACATGACTAATCTAAGCCAGCTATTACTTTTGGAATTCTGAAAATGTTCAGTAACAGTGCTAGATTCATATCAAGAAAATAAATTGTAAAGCTTGTTCTAATATTGCAAGTTCCTGTATTCACTGCGCAAGTCATGGAAAGTAGGCTCAATTCTGTGGCAAAATAAAACAGTGTAGGAAAGCATGGTAAAACAAGCCATGCTGAGATATCGCAGGAGAGACATTTTTATGGCGCAGTGAAAAAGAAGTTAGCATATCTAAGCAACTGCAATTTTGTACAGAAAACATTGATGTATTTTAATATGTGAACAAGGGCTTTAATAAGATACCCTTATTCCAATACTCTCTAAGTCTGACATTCATAAGATGAAAATGTGATAATTACTTGTCACGATCCAGACCAGAGTTTGATGGAAGTGCAAATGCCATCATTGCCATCCTGTACATGTGTTCTGCAACACTCTCTGGATCTTTTACACTGTTTCGCACCCATCCCGTCCTCTCCACTTGCTGGTGACAACAAAGTACACTGTTATAACAAAGTGAAATAAAAAACTCTGGTAATTTTGTCAAGCAAACTACATACATTACTTCAGCATTACTAGAAGGATGACAGGGATGATATTTATGCATTAATAATGGCATTGTGTAAAAAAAATGGCAAAAAGAAAAAGAAAATATAAAAAATGTTAAAAATGAAAACTTTGATGAAATCTACTTATTAGGTAATGGTAGACCACACTGACACATTGCCTCAGTTCAATCGGAGCAATCTATAAACTGCTCCAGTTCCACACTCATAACAGAATCAAAGGAAAAAATGCTCACTAACTGACATTGTAAACTAATGACCAGACCAATCCACTGAATGTCATATTCTGGTTGCTGAATGAAAACAAGACATAGTTTAGACTCTAAACCTAGACTAGATCTTAACTATCTTGGGCAGTTAGACCTGCACTTGAAGTTTAGCCTACAGTGGTACAAGTCTAAGCTTTCAGCATGTCCTCCAGAATCTGTACATCAATGATAGAGTAAAAAAAAAAGGCTGCTTTGACTGAAGATGAGGATTTTCTTCCTTGAACAGTAAAACAAAATTTTTAATCTGAAAATTATTGGAGAAACTGCCATGATGCTCAAACTCGCTCATGCACAGACAATGGATTCCAGACTGTTTCATAAGAATGTTTTTGTTTTTATTTATTTAGTCATATATATACATATAGTCGAGACTATATTTATGTGTGATCAGCTATGTCTTGGGGCAGTACCGCTCTTGCATCAATTCATTTCATAAATAAGCCTCAAAATCAGTCCTATCCTAGATTATTCTATGTGACCTTAGATTGCCGAAAACTAAGGCCCCCATTGACATTGTATAGAAGAGCAGTAAAGACATTCATCAGAATAATTACTTTGAGTTGTCCTATATGCTTCATATATTGAAAGAACTTCGTTGATGTGGATGCCATAATTATATCTGTTAATTTCTTAAACTTGTAAGTATTGTTACAAGAGGAAATCTGCTAGTCTGCGCAGGCGAAGCCCATGTGTACAGCCAGCGTGTTTATGTTGACAGTTTCATCAGAACTCTTCAAGATGAAAGATTACTGTCTTCACATTCAACCAATGATAGTAGGTTTTAGCAGCAGTAGATATCGTAGAACTTTTTCGATTGGTGGGTTGAACAAAATGGCTGCGTCCTTGTTCGGTCGTGGATTTCTTCCACATCATTCGAGAAAGATTTGCCAGACTTTCGTCAGCCTAAGATCCCGTTTGCTTTCAGGAAGCAGTGGAAAAGAGTCAAACTCGTCATCCGATCATGGCACTAATAAAAATGATGTGTCATGTGGTGATAAGGATGGAATTTCAGACGAATCTTCTGCTCACCAACCTGTCGTCGATAAACATATGAACCTTTCTGCAACTGTCAACCCCACAACAGCGTCCTCTCCAGGCGAAGGAGCCTTGGATAAGTTTGCCAGGGTTGTTGAAAAAGTCAAGAAAGATCAGGAAGATGAAGCATCAGTATCAATGAAAAAGACTGAAATACCTGTCAAGGAAGATCCAAATGAATCTTTTGCCTCAATGTTCAGGAAGTCCAAATTCGTTTCATTAGGAGAACAAAAGGGTAGACTTATAGAGGGAACAGTCTTTGAAGTGATGGAGGATGACTTATACATTGACTTTGGGGGAAAATTTCATTGCGTCTGCCCCCGGCCAAAGCGGAATGCAGAGTGAGTTGACAAACAACTAGATTCTAATCAATCTTTGTATCGTCTCCATTTCCGAATGATTGTAGTCTAGTCTAGACGTCTATGGTAAAGTGGGTTCATTTCATGCAGGCAAAAAAGTGGATATAGTAGTATAATATAGTGATATCAAATCTTCCACAACTAGATCTATGCCATAAGCAAGATAAATTATCATAAATAAAAATTGAAAATTATCAATGCATTGGCCATTGCATTGCACACAAAGCATTTGACAAGTGGACTTTTTTCTTCAGATTTCCGCACAAGAACTAGCAAAACTTACAATAAAATCTGGCATTAAGGCTGCCTGTTTCCATAACTATACAGATCCAGTCCACTGTGTGGCTTCTATCACAAACAGTAGAATATTTGATTACATCATAATTCACGTTACATTCCACACAAGTCCAACTTACTTTTAAGTTTTAGCTGCAATGTTTATTTTTATTTGAATAAGCTCATTTACCTTTGGAAGAAAGGGAGGTGGAAGGTCCCAACCTCTACCCCACAACAGAAGATAGTTCTGGCAGATCTTATTACCATCCAATTGCTTTATTGTTTAAGGGCCCAGTTATTTTCAAGGCCATTTCATCAAAGGTAAATTTTACCATCTACATATTACATAACTGCATCAGTCTCTTGGATATGATGTGACTTTACTTTAGTAGGGAGTCAAACAAAAAGTCTTGTATTATTCTATAATTTCCATCATCTCTCTCTCTATCTTTCCCTTTCACTCTTGCCTTTTTTTTTATCTCTTTCTGTCTCACTCTGTATGTGATGACAGTCTATCCGTCTGGCTGTTCAACTGCAAAAAAGGACTAATTTCCTAATTGTCCATTTTGTCTTCAAATTACAAGAGGTCCTTTTGAAGTTTTTGTCTTTTTCTCCTTTTTTCATTTACCTTTCCTTCTGTGCATGACAAATTTCTTTTCATTCCTTTTCTTGCTGTGACCAATATTTAAGCAGTATTTTTGATTGTCACACTTTCACTAATGTTTGTTATGAAACATGCATCTCATGATTCCTCAGTCGTTATCACCGAGGCACAAAAGTCTTACTGAGCCTTCAGTGCATGGAGATGAGCTCTGCATTCTTGGGTTCTGATATTCATGTCACACTGCTAGAGGGAGATGGAATATTACTTGGTCTTAGCTCATCAGACAGACCTAAAAGGTGAGACAGAATTTACTCAGTGTCTCCCCAAGTCCTTGGTCGCTGCATAATGTAGCAGTCTCTTGGTGTATAAAGTCCCATAATGAAAGTTTGCTAGCAGTAGGTTCTCCTTGGGTAGTTTTTGCAGTGTTCAAACAGCAAATTCTTGTCAGCAAAGAGATGAGTTGGGAGAATGTGGGGGATGGGGGNTTAAGCTGATATCTCTCTCATCTCTGATATGTTGAAAAGGGACTTTAAACAAAATACTTAAAATGGGAGTACCCACTGCATTATGCAGTGTTATTCATTATCTGTTTGAGTTATGCATTGTAATGAGTTGTCCCTGAATTTAATTCACTCATCTCAGTGCACAAGATATATCAGTCTGAGAGATCATACAATAGATTGTGAAAATGTCCTTTAGTTGTCCATTGGAGATGCCAGTTTTCTCCTATATCCATGCATATTCTCCTGCTCCACATGTGCTCATGCTGTGACTATGCTGCACATTTTTATTTGATTAAATTCATTCATCTAAATTTTTCTGATCTTCAGAGCAAATCCTGCGGAGTCCTGAGAGTATCTACTGCCTCTGCTGTGTTATAGAAGCCCAGTTCAGTTGGTGTGAGGATGATCAAGTCAGGGGATTCTTCATATGAAATTCCTGGGAGTGAAGTGTTTAAGAGCGTGAGACGAATGAGGTTCCACATGCAAATTCAAATCCAGTGCATACTATAGTGTTGAGGCCCCATATTTAAGCACCATTCATGAATACAGTTGAACCCGCTTAAGCGGGACACGCGTGAGCGGGACGCCCGCTTAAGTGAGACGAATGCCTGGGGAATGGAATTTTTGCTATTTAAATCTATACATGTGAGCAGGACGGCAACCCGCTTAAGCGAGACGACTTGAAGCCAGTTTTCCTTAATATACACGCTGTTTTTGACAGGAATACTGCAAATTGTCACTATCGCACTGTGTCTCAGTGCTTGTTTACCTTTGCCCATCAGCTGAAACCTGAGACCTCAAAAAAGCTTGTACCGACGGCCCTGATTACCCCCTTTTACGTTACGTGAGAAGTGATTGACACTACCTCCCCATAGCCTTCTGTCAGGCAGTTGACCCTTCTGCGCACGCGTGGACGAATCAGAGCGGACATCCTAGCCGCTGGTCATTTAACCCGCGCAAGCATTAACGAATCAAGATTAAGTAAGCCCGGCCCCCTGTCAGCCACACTTTATCCTTTCTTCAGGCGAGGCAGTGATCGACACTTACGAGCCTTACCTGCGCTATTGCACAACACTCAGCCAGGGTGTCGTTGACAAAGGCATAACCATCATTCGTGTTGCGTAAAGGCTTTTAGACACACGCCGCTCGCGTTGCGCTCTGGCCAGATGTGCAGCGAGAAGTGTGACGCTTATCTGCTGGTGTTTACGATCATGTAAATTTGATCCCAAATTATTTTTGATCACTTGAATGGGGGACGGCGAACATCTCGACTTCAGAGATGTTAGACCTTTCATATTCTCTCCAGTTTTATTTTAACATGTATTATTTCTTTCCCTCTATGTAGACATGTCCCGGTCTTTAAAAGAATTTTTATTTTTAATTTTCAAAGGAGAGTGGTGAGAAGGCTTTGGTCTTCTTTGAAGCCAACCAAAAAGCTTTGGTCTTCTTTGAAGCCAACCAAAAATCCCGTTCCCCGCAAAGAATGACTAATAAAATGCTCTGCAAGTCTACTGAAAATGCAGTCAGACTGCAATAAGTATATTTTAAACAGTACAGATATAATTTAAACCTGACTCCGTTGTCACGCCTCACTATCAACAAGTAATGATATCCCCTAAGTTGAAAGAAACACACAAACTAGCTAAGAAATCGCTTTATAATGGATAGTCCGCCTAAGCGGGACGCCCGCTTAAGGGGGAAGATTCGTCGGGAATGGAGCCGTCCCGCTTAAGCGGGTTCCACTGTACACTCAAACAATAAAGGAATCTATCGTCAGTGTGTAGTACACCGGTTTGAAAGCCTTGCTTAAAATGTACATTTAGTGTCATTTGAATGGGGTGTTAATTCTTAGACAGATCTTGTGTAGTTTTCAGCTGTTCATGGTCTTATTTGGAAAATTTATTTGTCTTGCAGCTTATCAAAACAAGACTGAAATCACTCATTGACATTAGCATCCTGTTGGGTTTTTTTTTTAACTTTTTTTTTATAAAACTTATCTTGGGGAGCATATCTCGGTTCCCGGTCTTTCGCTAACACCCACCTTAAAAATAAATAATGCGAGAAATGCTCAGCTGATTTCAACTGGAAATGATTCCAAATTGTCCCTTTTGCTCCTTTCTTTTAAAACTTTTTGGGAGCATGCCCCCAGGCCACCCTAGATGCAGTTCCTGCCTTCTGCAATCATGCGGTAATCCCCTCTAAAAACTTTGCAGACTTGAAGTTGAAGGTCTTGGGCAGTTAACAAACCATGCATCTGGGTTATTAAATTTACAGGCACTGTAGAGCAATAGTGAAATCTTGATTATGATTTATCTTGTTATTAGAGCTTTCATTTCCAAGTTTGGATCTCTTACAGACTGTTACTGCAGAGATAGGCATGCATATTTAGCATTTCTTGGTGTATCATCATTTTCGATGTTACAAGAAATTCTCATCTCACCGTAGTTTGGAAAACAAGTGTAGCAATAGGAATGCCATACACACATGCCTACTACTTTCATAATGGTCCAAAGGAGATCTCAGGTTGAATAAAAGTTCTGTAGTGTTCTGTCATTTGGACATTTATCATAAGAACAATCTTTTGTTCTGTGAACAGAGGTTATAAATCAGTAATAGAAACTACTGCATTATCTAGCACCAATACCCTGCAGCAACATATTCTCCTTTAAAAGGTGGTAAATGAGTAATGTTGGTTTTTTCTTTATTCAAGCTGATGCCATAAATCATGATTAATTCAATAAGTATGAAGGTGGAAAAGTGATGAGGACTCGTGAATAGAGAGAGAGACAGTAGAATGAGAGAGACTGAATGAGAGAGGAGTCAGATTGTGCAGTGTGTTTGCCTTTGTGTTATTTGTAGTTTGTCAGTAATGACTCTGTATGATGTGATAATAAAATACCTATGGGGTTTTTTTTTAAGAAGATCATCTTTTTGTGTAGGTGTGTGTTTTCTGTGTTTATGGAATGCTGTTTTGGTATGATTATCTTTTGTCTTAAATACATGTAGTATAAATGGCAAAGGTATTAGCGTTAGGACAATTATTGAATACAACAGCAGTACTCATTATCTTAAGGAAGGAAGAGACATGTTATTTAACTTCCATTTCATGTTTAGTAAAGTTCTGAGCCAACAAAACGGATTCAGGAGCCAAAAAAGTTTCCTTTCCTTGCCCCAAATCTTCATGTTTTGAAGATTCTCATCTACTGATTGCAAAGCTTCAGTGCCTTCCTCTGTGCATATGATGCTGTAATTAACTTTGCCTCACAATTTCACATTTCTGAGCTGATCACCTGAAATACGAGTCCATAAGATTCAATTCAGTTATAAAATTTGCACCTCTACACATCAAAATACAGGTATTTCTCAATTGTATAAAAATAAGAAATTAAGCTGTTCAAGTGTTAAAGGTGATTTAATATGTAGTGGAAGTCTGATAACACAACCACTCTTTGGACCAAGCCTTTAATGGTGTAGTATCAGAAGGTTTGTGTTATTCAGTGTGTCTTATATAAAGAAAAAATGCTGTTGGTACTGTTAAGTGAGTGTGCGTTAAGCAGGAAAATGTTTTAGCCAATAGGTGTGTTGTGTTGACAGAGTTCCACTGTGAAATATAACATAAAATTACCCCAATGATAATGATATAATATTTCAGTCATAGAGCCTTGTTTAGATGAGTTTATAATGACTGGAGTCTCACAAGCTAGACTACTGATTAATGAAACACAAAACACCACAACAACAGTCACAAATTTCAATCAAACCAAACAATATTTCTTAAGGTATTTTCCACCCTTGTATGTTACTAACTTATGTAATACAACAACAAAGATAACAACATGATAACCAGTATTTTGTTTCATCAAATTTTATTTACATAGGAAATTTTAATCACATAACCTTAAGTGTACAATTTAATTAGTTTGCAGCAGAAAGTTTTAAAAGATGTGGGATGGGAAGAGGTGGGTATTAACTAGTGTTCGTTGTGAATGCTGCCAACAGTAAATTCTGCTTCAGCAATTTGAAAATACTTGTTTGTAGATCCTACTTGCAAATTCAAATCCAGTGCATAGTATTGTTTTAAGGCCCCATAGTATTGCACATTCTCAAGCACCATTCATAAATACAATCATACATCAAAGGAAAATATAACATAATCTGTATGATGTAGTGCACTGATCATTTCTTTAGGCTGAATAACAAATATAACATATTGCAACATTCCAGTTGATACACTGCATTCAAACTTAAATTTGGCATTCAACAATAGATTTGATTTTCATGAGTAACAGTAGATTTTAATAATAGAACAGGTCAGGATGAATAATTTTGACTTTAATATTGCACATTTGTAAACATAAAATTGAAGTAAACATGAAAATAAAAGTATTTGATTCAGACTAAGTTTTTTTCAAAAAATAAGATGTCAATCTTAAAATAGCAACAAAATGCACCAATCATTGATGTAATCAAAACATTATCAAAGAACTTCAATTAAATGAACTTTCTTCTTCCAAGGAACAATGTGATGGGTTAGACCATTCTTGGCATCTTTAAATATAGTTTATTTTTCTCTTGTCTGTCTGTCTGGGTTAGTCTCTTGTAGCCATTATCATTTCTTAGATAGTCATCTTATTGACGCTTTGCTACAGACATTATCTAGGTCAGGCAGGTCATATTTTAATAAGGATACCATCTTGTTTATGAGATTGAGGCCCATCATCCAAAGAAAAAAATTAAGATGTACCAATATTTCCCTGCAAAACTGCGGTTGCAAACTTTGTTTGCCATAAAACTGTTTTCCCCTTGTTTTCTTAGAAGGGTGAATAATAACTTCAGCCATTTTCGTAGTTTGATGGCAATCAACATCACTGATTAATAGATAAAGTGAGGTGCAGTGCAAAAGTTTTTTGCATCTCCTGTAAAGTTACGATTTAGGCAAATACCATAAAGAGCAGTATACATGAATATGTTACGTTCTGCTACATAACTGAAACACAGTGTGTAATAATCACCATCTGCAGTATTTAAAATTAATAAATAATGACTTAGTTGCTATTGCACTTGCCTGATTTAGGTATACCCATCAACCAAAAACTTGCGTCTTATATGAGAAAATTCCTAAATACATGGAGAGAGAGTTGTCAGAAAAAATGACTTTACACACAATCACCAAAGTGTTCAGGAGATGTTACAAATGCTGTAACTTTAAAGCTGAGATGTAAAAAGTATATATTTTTCTCCTCTTCTCAGTTTTGTATTCACATTTTTTTTTTAATTGTTCTTAAATTTGGTTTCAGTGAAAAATCTTTGAGCCTGATTGAGCATATAAATTACTGAAAATTGTCTTTTAAAAAATATAATATTAAAAAACAGTTGCCAGTGAAATTGATTTTCATGTACAGTCAAATGCAGTCTGATTTCTGAACCATTTCTTTATTACTTACTGCAAAGTCAGCTGACAGTTCATGAAGGCACTAAGCATAACCTGGCATATCTAAGTCTGTCATGGAAACAGGGAACAACCTTTCTCATAAATGTGTTAACATTTCATGTCAGGTAACTTTTTTAATCCAGATACCAAAAAAAGTATGTTATAGTGAGTACCTACAGACTTTTCCAGGGATGAGATGGGAGAGAAAATTCTCAAGAATATATAATTTTTTCAACTATCAGGAGTATGCAGAACTGCCAAATGATAGAATAAGTAGATACAGAAATATTTGATATTCTCTTTTCACAACCAACTGACCCAAACAAACATTACATAAAAGGTGTATAAAGCCATTTGAACTTTTTTTGAAGACAAAGAGAAGGCTAGTTTACTTTCAAACAAATATTGCACTTAGGCCCTGTTTCTTTTTCTCTCTCTTTCTCCCTGTCTCTGAACTCTTTGTATCCTCTCTCACTCTTTCATTTACATGTACGGTTGCACACATACACATTTGCTTTTTTTTTTTTTAAAGGCAATTCACCTAAGACTGAAAATTACTGGGTGTTTGTGGAAATCAACAACACATAAGCATCATACAGTATTTCAGAGACAGGTATCCATTTGGTTCAGCACAGTGTCACTATAATAACATTACACAGAATGTGGGGGTTCAAGCAACTTGTCAAAGGGCAGTTGGTTTTTGTAGGTGGCCCCGGCACTTCATCTAGACTAGCTCTTCAGAGTGCATGCGAGAGGGCCAGTTCAGGGCCCCTGTAGAGCTGCTGAGAACCATCTTGTGGACACTTGCTGAAATGAAAACAACAGAAGACCTCTACCTAGGGCCTGTCAGTATTACTATAGGGGGTCCTCATCATTGTCACTCATTTGTGAATGGTATCGGACGTTAAATAAGAAGGCTTCGTTGGGTTATTGGAAATGGAACTGGCTTACAGATAAAAAGCCTCGCATTATGAACGGTGTCCAACACCTTCTGATATGTAGGCTATAATCTACCTTTTGATCGCCAAGAGTTTCGCAATATCAGCAGTCAAATAAAGGTACTTGTACTACTTGTAGACTAAAATTAAAATTACAGTGTAGACCTTTTTATTGCTAACTGTACTCAATAGTCAATGAGGCTCAATGAACTTAGCGTCTACAATTGCCATTTTTCTTGGAGGGACTCAAAGTGCTCCACGGTAACCTTTGTAAAGGTTAATTCAGTCATCAAATTCACTTATTTCGTGATCCAGTCAGTATGCTAACTCTCCGCCCCACGGCCGATAAGGTTTGACGGAAGTATTGCCTTGGTTCTGGCCGTGGTTCTGGTAAGCGGCGCTGGAGTTCTGAGCCGACATCATTGAGGACACGGAATTCATGTTCAAGGCGGAGACGGGGAACTGGGAATGGAGGTTCGGGAGTGTGGAGAAAAGGGGAGGTGATATCTGAGACTGTGCTACGGAGTTATGGTTCATGGGCGTGATGGGAGCTGCTGCGGCGGCCGTGGCAGAACTGCTGGGCAGTCGCATATGTCCGGACAAAAGTGTGTCCGTCTGGCCATGTCTGGTGGTGTCCGTGAAGGACGAGCCGGCTGAATAGATGCCAGAGGATGAACCCCCAATGACGCCCCCACCGCCTTGATGAGAGGAACTTGACATAGGTGGAATGTGTTCGGATTGGTTGAGGTGGGTGTGCTGGCTTGGGATCACCCCTGTCATGGGCGTCGACATGGAAGAACTGCCATACTGGGTAGGGGTAAAGCTGCCGTGACCTCCCATCCCGCTCATCCCACCCATGCCGCTCCAAGTNGTTGCCAGTGAAATTGATTTTCATGTACAGTCAAATGCAGTCTGATTTCTGAACCATTTCTTTATTACTTACTGCAAAGTCAGCTGACAGTTCATGAAGGCACTAAGCATAACCTGGCATATCTAAGTCTGTCATGGAAACATGGAACAACCTTTCTCATAAAATGTGTTAACATTTCATGTCAGGTAACTTTTTTAGTCCGGATACAAAAACAAGTATGTCTATAGTCCAAGGATGAGATGGGAGAGAAAATTCTCAAATAATTTTTTGAAATACTGTATCAGGAGTATGCAGAACTGCCAAATGATAGAATAAGTAGATACAGAAATATTTAATATTCTCTTTTCACAACCAACTGACCCAAACAAACATTACATAAAAGGTGTATATAAAGCCATTTAAAGACAAAGAGAAGGCTAGTTTACGTTCAAACATGTATTGCACTTAGGCCCTGTTTCTTTTTCTCTCTCTTTCTCCCTATCTCTGAACTCTTAGTGTCCTCTCTCTCTCTCTTTCATTTACATGTACGGTTGCATACACACATACACAGTTGCTTTTTTTCTTTCAAAGGCAGTTCACCTAATAGTAATATTCAAAATTACTGGGTGTTTGTGAAAATCAGCAACACATGAGCATCATACAGTATTTCAGAGACAGGTATCCATTTGGTTCAACACAGTGCCACTAATAATAACATTACACAGAATGTGAGGGTTCAAGCAACTTGTCAGAAGGCAATTGGTTTAACCAGTCATCTGGACCCTGGATCTGTAGGTGGCCCTGGCACTTAATGTAGCGAGTGGGCCAGTTCTGGACCCCTTGCAGAGCTGATGAGAACCAAATTGTGGGCACTTGCTGAAATAAAAACAATAAAAGATCTCGACCTAGGGCCTATCGGTATTGCTGTAGGGGGTCCTCATCATTGTCACTCACTTGAATGACATCGGTTGTTAAATAAGAAGGCTTCGTTGGGTTATTGGAAACGGAACTGGTTTACAGATAAAGAGCCTTGCATTATGAAAGTTGTCCAACACCATCTGATATGTAGGCTATAATCTACCTTTTGGTCGCCAAGAGTTTCGCAATATCAGCAGTCAAATAAAGGTGCTTGTACTACTTGTATAGACTAACATAAAATTACAGTGTAGACCTTATTGCTAACTGTACTTAATAATAATAGTCAATAAGGCTCAATGAACTTAGCGTCTACAGTTGCCATTTTTTCTTGGAGGGACTCAAAGTGCTCCACGGTAACCTTCGTGAAGGTTAATTCAGTCATCAAATTCACTTATTTCGTGATCCAGTCAGTATGCTAACTCTCCGCCCCACGGCCGATAAGGTTTGACGGAAGTATTGCCTTGGTTCTGGCCGTGGTTCTGGTAAGCGGCGCTGGAGTTCTGAGCCGACATCATTGAGGACACGGAATTCATGTTCAAGGCGGAGACGGGGAACTGGGAATGGAGGTTCGGGAGTGTGGAGAAAAGGGGAGGTGATATCTGAGACTGTGCTACGGAGTTATGGTTCATGGGCGTGATGGGAGCTGCTGCGGCGGCCGTGGCAGAACTGCTGGGCAATCGCATATGTCCGGACAAAAGTGTGTCCGTCTGGCCATGTCTGGTGGTGTCCGTGAAGGACGAGCCGGCTGAATAGATGCCAGAGGATGAACCCCCAATGACGCCCCCACCGCCTTGATGAGAGGAACTTGACATAGGTGGAATGTGTTCGGATTGGTTGAGGTGGGTGTGCTGGCTTGGGATCACCCCTGTCATGGGCGTCGACATGGAAGAACTGCCATACTGGGTAGGGGTAAAGCTGCCGTGACCTCCCATCCCGCTCATCCCACCCATGCCGCTCCAAGTATTAGTCTGAAGAGACGCCTTTGCCGCGGCCTCACGCTGGGCGGAGTAGCACTGCAGATGTCCTAAAAGGCGTAGCCGAAGTGGGTCTTGAAGGTCCAGCCCCTCTACTGCCACCAAGTATCGGGCGACTTCAGCGGCACATTCACGGAATCCTACACTGCGATAGTCAATGGCAACGGCATGCGGGTCAAAGTTGTAAGTGTTTATACCTGTGAAAGAAAGATCAAACGTGGTAAAATTTAGACAAAGACAATGTATTTACTTCGTTGTTGTTGTTGTTGTTGTTGTTGTTGTTGTTGTTGTTGTTGTTCTTTTGCTGGAAATGGGGTGAAGCATAAAGTATTAAGGGCTAATGTCGTTGTCACTGTTGAAGCTAATAACAGTAAAAGAAAGAAAACATTTTAGATTGTGTAAGCAAGTAAGTGTTGAACAAACAAAAGTAGATACATAAGCTTAATAAGACGTCTATAATGAAAGAGAGAAAAGTAATAAGAAGAGAGAATAAGACTTGAGAGCAAACAAAAATAAAGGCGCATATAGTCACACTGTTTGCAGTCTACAGTAGGACAATAAAAGAGACAGATAAACTATAGCCGTTTGTTTGTTAATTTCAGCTTCAGTTATAATTTTGCCAAAATTTCGCAGTTTTTTTGGCTATCTTGACCTTGACTTAATTCCTTGGTCATTTATGCTCCATAGCAACATCAAACAGTAACCCTAAGCCCTCATGTCACCCTCGTGTTGGGACGCTGTGCCAAGGAAAGTTTCTTTTGGCGACCAACAGAACGTGGCGTCACAACGATTCTCAAGTTTCACCTTTCCCATGTCTTTGCGTTCCAAAATCCCAAGATCGCATTATCGGGAGACTGTTAAAATTAAATTTTGTCAATGGCGCAGTGAATTTTTTTTGTTTGTTTTCAGCAGATAAGAACTGCAGTTTCACTAGCAAGCTACTGTACTGTGTCATAATTGTCTTTCAAGGTATATGGAATTCTTGATAAATGTTAGCACTGCACTATACAGCCTGCAGTGACTTTGGCTGGAAGTAACAAAGTGTACGATGGCTGCCAGAAAATACGGCACTAGGCATTTCCGTGAACTTTTTTTTTTGTAATGTGATTCTGGATAGTAGGCCTATGCCCTGTATTTTGGGTTATGGGCTGGAAATCTGCCATCGTATTTCACAGAGCTTTATATTTTTAAGGGTAGATAAATACGATCCTAAGTACTAATGCACTTAATGCAGTCGGGCCCCGCCAAGTGTGTGACCTTTCAACACTGATTCCTCCCTACCTCTACTTTCAAAACATCTACCATATTAAGCTTATTAGTAGACTATAATACTAGTGTGAAGGAAAGATTATCCTCTGCAAAAAAAAACTCTTAACTGTTTTCACAATGTATCAGTCCTGAGCGCTGAGAATATCTTCCTACAAAATATTTAAACCGTATTGTTAAGAAAAAGAAAAAAAAAATAGTCTTCTAGTCGCAACCAAACTGTTATCATAAAGAGGCCTACGCCCGCAGTTTTCGTAATCTTCAAGCCAATTTTTTTTTTCTTTCTGTGATGGCCAAATCCGAAGACACCATCAGAGCGGAGAATATTATTTGGCCAGCATCAACAATGGCAGGGGATGATAGCAAAGGTGTCAGAACAAACAGGATTTGTCGCGAGATCAAGCGACAGTGCTTGTGTGCTCTGTTTGAGCCTAGAATATTTGTGGTAAAGGGCAAAACCGCAGTAAAATGAAACTGAGGTCTGTCACACTGTAATTATTGCATAAAGGTACAAAGTCATTGAGACAACGGTTCGGTTCTTATTTCCGACATTTTGTTATGCCATGCTTCATGAGCACTAAACTATGTCGGAAAATTTGTTACAAGACCTATAAGCCTTTGAGAAGCCATGGGTCCCTTGAATCCTTCGAGAGCTGCATAGCCATGGCCCCACAGTTACTCCGTCTCTGTGGTCGTATGCATAATTCTTGCGTTGATTAACGCATTGGGTTACGTACGGTGAACATTACTATTGTTTGGGGGAATTCCCATGTTTACCGCAATGCGTTCATTAACCCAAGGATTATGCATACGGCCACTGGTTTCGAAGTGTGAGATCCAACTTTACTGCACTGACCGATTTAAGATGATAGTGCCGACACTTGCGACTGTTTTGCTCCGAACAAGGGCATATTCCACGTCTGTTTCAACTGCCGGCGAATGTGTGGTGCAGGGATCTTTGTCAACAAATCACATATTTGATTTTTGCACACTTTTCTCCCTCAAAGATATCATAAGCGCTTGGCCACCGCCACTCGATGTGTGCGTGCGTGTGTGTTTGTGTGTGTGCATGGCCGTGGCTGGGTGTGTGGGTTTGTGTGTGCGATTGTGTGCGGATGGCGGTATGATTGCTGTTGCCTCATATTCTTGGATTTTGAGACAGAAACAAAGGCAAGAGAGAAAATTTTGCATGGGTGACATTGAATGGGCCTGACCGTAAAGTGGAACATTTTGAGATTATTTTCGGATAGTAGAGTTGCGCCTATTTATAAAGAGAGAAAGAAGTGTTACGTGGCCGGATTTGGATAATCGCAACTCCGCTTAATGATAACGTTTCCAAATAACAAAAGGCTATTTATTTCTATCTAAAAATTCAGATAATCTCAACAGCTCCTGATAATCGCACATTATTTCCTGTTCTCGAGTATAAAAATTTAAAAAGAAGTTCACCATATCTAAGTGAATCAGATTAAAGAAGGTTGACGGAACGGTGAAAGGGATTCATGGGAAGATGAGCGAGAATATATAATTTATCGGCCTCGTCTGCGAAGAAGTGTGTCAACTAAGATGGCACTAAGAGGAGTCCAATATTACATTGAAGGCATAAAGTGAAATATTTCATTTATTCTGCTTAGACTGAAAAAAAAAATATTTACCCCCGAGGAAAATCGATTTACAATGTTGTAAATGCTGTACATTCATACTACAAACACAAAGAACAATACATTTCAAAGGAAAAATGGGAAATGATATGGCAAAATGGGAAAAGCGAAAGGAAATGGTTTTTACCTTTTTGATGGAGTATTTTGAGATGGTCCACTGTCATCTGCAAGATCTCAGCTTTCTCAAGTTTGGCCGAGCCCTGAGAAAGAACAGAGAAATTTATGGATGGTTGATGTTTATATTAGAATAGAAACACTGTATAAATAAAGTGTCTTTTTACATTCCAGTGCTTCTATCTTCCCTTACCCTCGGCCCTCGCGGTCAGAGAGTTGAAGATAAGATTTAGTCTAGCAAAGTTACTATTTCATTTTCTTTCTATCCCTCTCCTTTCTCCCACTCCTTAGTAAGCTCACTCTCGCGAATAAAAACACTATATCCCTTCCTAGGTACAGTTCCATGGAATACAAGACTGATTATATTGTGACAAGAAGGAAGCTACAGCGTTTTCCTCCTAGCTAGTTATAAACTGGTTATAGGATTGTCTGGTCTTGACGAGGGTTGAGATAACCTTAGATTTTCCGCCCTTCTTCCCTCCCTACCTCATAAAAATATCTTCTTAGCACCCTCTAGAAGCCCACAAAGGGTGCTAATGTCAATGAGAAATGAAGAATCTGTTATCTTGCAAGAACGAGTCCCCGAGGGCCAATAATTTATGAGATACTGATAATGGTGACTAGACGCTGCAGTTTTTTTCTTTTCTTTTTAACCACTTAGTCTTTAGGGCTTGCTGTTTATCATGAGAGGAATGACATTTGAAGACCGCCGCTTCGGTGGAAGAGTAAAGGCGGCCACCGTAACGCGAGGGATGGGGTCGCAGGGAAAAAAAAAAAACGTATGAAAATTTGAGAATGGAGACAAAATATAAAAAGAAAATGGAAGGGACATGGTTTATCAGTGAACGAACTTAATTCGGCAAGTTGCGTTATTAAAGGATAATTACGAAAACAGGGAAAAAACGAGATGGTGATAAATTCTGTTGACCTACCCCGTGACTGTTCGAAAACGCCACTTTCCATGACAAACCTATCCTGATCGTTTCCGAAATACCCATTCCCTTCCTTCCCACCCTCACCCCACCCCAACCACCACATCTCCCTCCTCATCCGTATATGATCGACGTTTGCTGTTTCTTCATTGCTTTACAGTTCTAGATCCTACGTTATTTCTACGATGGTGATGATGATGATGACGGTAAAGTATTGATGGTGATGTGCATAGTGATAAAGATAGAGATGGAGTGAATGATAGTGGTGGTGGTGGTGGTGATGGTGGTGGTGATGATCATCACGATGATGATGATGATAACGATTAGGAAGATGGTGATGGAATGCACAGCGATGAATGAATAAGAAGATGGAAGAGATGGTGATTTGTGGTGGTGGTAGTGTTAATCATGATATCGGAGGAGAAGAAGAAAGATGATGATGATGATGATGATGATGATGATGATGATGATGATGATGATGATGATGACAAAAACGATGACAATGACGAAAATGATTATGATGCTTACCTGTTTCTCAAATGCTGAGGGTACAAGTCGCCGTAACTCCGAGAGACTTGTATTGATTCTATCTCGTCTTCGTTTTTCAATGATCTGGAATGGAAAAATTACAAGTATTGTGATTCATCTCTTCATAAAGCTAGCTATTCACTCGTTCACCCTTACAGTAAAGTTCAGGCACATAGAGTCAGTAGAAGTGTGGAGACAGACAAGAAGGGTTGCAAGACGAAATTTCTAGAAACATTTTTTTAAGTTTGATACACCTATATTTTATTCTCATTTATGCAGTTTATATGCATAGTGTCTTTCAGTAACTACTACTCTTTGTTTCTTCTCTTGTGAATTATTTCATTTGTTTTTCCAAATTACTCATTATAGTATTTCCCATTCTGCTTCCTTGTTCATACTTCCTTCTCTCTTTCCTTCTCTCTTTCTTTCTCTCTCTCTCTCTCTCTCTCTCTCTCATTCACAGCCTCATTTACTTACCCCTCGTCTCTTTTTTCTGTCCGTGATCTGACAGCTTTGGGAGGGCGAGCTGAAGAAGATAAAGGATAATCATTATGATAATAGTTATGACGACACGATGATGATGACAGTGACGGTGACGATGATGATTATGATGATGATGATGAATGTCCCTGATGAAGATCTTTTAAGGTTGAAAATTTGCCATATAGAATTTGTATCATCCCGGAAATTTTAAAAGTTTATTCTTATGTGATGATGATGATGATGATGATGATGATGATGATGATGATGATGATGATGACTATAAACGAAATCTCAGGTCCGTATCCTGACCAGACTGCCGGCTTTGTTTAGAGCACAGCTCTCCTTTGTTCTAGCATCTCTCCATTTCGTCTTCATTTCACTGACTGTGACAGACGAGCCCTTTTTGTTCCTCTGCAGTCATCAATATGCTTTTTATTATAGTTTAGTATCTCATGTTATTGATGGTGATGATGATGACAATGATAATCATAACGGTGATTATTGACTAAAAGTAATTATGATTATGATGATGATCGCCTTGCGTCCCGTTCCTTATTGGATGTTTGTTTTTGATCGAGCTTTTTTATTCATGATTTTTGTCCATTTATATTTAGTTCTTTTGATTGTCTAGCATGTGATGAAAGACTAACATCCAAATATGTACAGACTATATACAGTATTATTATTATTATTATTATTATTATTATTATTATTATTATTATTATTATTTTCTTTCTCTATTTATTTATGTCCAGTCCTGGATTCGTTTTTTTTAAAGCAATGATGGTGATGACGATGCAGGCCATAATGATTTTAAATTTTAGCAGCTCATCATCATGAGATTAGTTTTGCAAGTAAAGATACAGCATTGAATAGTCTAGTCCAAAGAAATACTCTCAGTCCGATCCGAGTCGCCCAACGAAACCTACGTACTGCGTTAACCACGGTGAACATTACTAATGTTTTGGGAGTTTCCCGTGGTTACCGCATTGCGTTAACTAACATAAGAATTATGCATACGGCCACAGGTGACTTATGGCTTTAATGACAGACAGCCTGATCGATGAGTATACAAACATTTTGAAAGGGTTTGTATGAATTCTTTTCCGCACGGCGGTTTAAGCTGAGAGGTCATTGAAAGGCTTTGATTCAACTGGTTTAAATATATTTTGCCACCTTCTAACTTTTTCGGATATACACACGTACGTGTAGTTTCACGACTTCAATGTGCAAGAAAAAGGTGTACTTATAACTGAGTTGTACGTAAAATCAAGGTGCATATAACAATAAAATACACGTATTACTAAATATTAAATAATGAGTTTGTGAAATCATGATTAATAATAAGGTATACTTATTGCTGAAGTACATAATAATAATTAATACCGAGATTCTACTGTGTTTGTACGTCTGTGAATTAAACATTACAAGATTTCTGGGCTATACGTATTTTAGCACTGTATACTGAATTTAACTTTGTAGATGAGGGTGATTCTGATTGAAATCTGACATGATATGATCTTTTTTTTTTTTAATTCATATGTTTTGCTGGGGAGAAAGAATTCAATTAATTGTCTTCTTCTGAGTCAAGTGATAAGTCGGAGGATTTGGGTTGGTTTTTTTTTTTTATTATATACTATAATTTAATGAATGTTACATCGTTCCTCTTATAAAAAGTCAATTACTGCTACTGAGCTGTCAGAGAATTAGTGACTTATATCTCCTAAGGCTGAAGAGGGCTCTGACGAAGTAGCTAAACACCAACAGTTATCACCAAAGCCGAGCATGGAAAAGTACAGTAACAATTGAGTTTCACGTACAGCAGAACCTTGATATAAAGTATGTCTTAATGCACGGAAAAACTGCACTTAATATTGAGGTACATCTATACTTAATATCGAGATCCACCCGAATAATGAAGGTAATATACTATCGAGCTTCTACTGTACATTAAAGTCAGAGATTCAGGTTTTGCAAGGCTAGGTTATATTAAACAATTTAAATTTAAGATTGACATTTAAAGGCAATGAAAATTTCACGTTAATTCATACTTTACACTGATCCGCAAGGAAAATTGACCTTAGAATCACTTTAAAGTTCGAACAACGAATTCCGTGAATGCTAGGATTACAGAAGTTAACTTGAAGTAACATTAATGAAGGCCCGTGAGCCGTGTTCTTGTTATTCTGCTATCCAGATATAGGCTAGATCCAGGCCAACATCTGAGCCAATGATAATGAAATAAAAAATGTCAATAAACTTGAAGATATCTCACGTGGGTATGTTCAAGGACCTAGGCTGAAAATGAAGATAAAGTTTCACAACTCACCCTGACTTAAGTCGCTCGTCGAAGCCATCGTCTGAATCACTCTCGCTCAAACTTCGCTTCATCCTCAACACGATGGACGGAAGAAGGGAAGAGGAAGAAAACGTGTAAAAGGAAACGAGTTTAGAGGGGGGAAGTAGTTACAGTTCCCAAAAACAATGTTTGAACGCCGTCCGCTGCCGGATGCTTGGTCCTTCCTGGACCACGTTCAGAGTTAGAGTGAGCACACGACCGGTGGGGCGGTTCAAAATAAAACCTCAAATGCGCTCACGCTTGACACCGCCCCACGGCCCTACGACAGCAGCTGATTGGCGCACGTTCGCCGCGTGTACGGTAACCGTCGATCGATAATCGTTCCTGATTGGTCTGGCGGCGGTAAATGAAACGCAGCTGCTCTTTGTTGTTGCCGGCGCGGGGTTTTATTTTGTCGTTCTTTTTTTCGTGTTTCCGTATCATCGGTGTCATGCCGTAAAAGTTTGTGTTGTTGTTATTGTTGTTTGTGGCATTAAGTCATTTATACTGTCATGTCATTTTGTGGCCATTTAAGCGATTTTGCTTACTACTAACTTCTTTGCTAGTGCATGCTGTCTCCTTTCTGTCAATTTATATATTATCACTGCACTAAACTCCCGTATTACTCTCTCACTAAATATTTGTTTTAGCGGTAAGGCATGCGTCGCATGTGCGGTGCGTGAGTAACGGGCTGCGACCCCGGGTGCTCACCAATCACAGGTGTCTGCTAGAGGGCGCGTGAGCGTGGGAACATTGTTTTGGAACTAGAGATGACACGAGCTGGACGCGATGGTGACACTTCTTTTATGGACGACTTCTGACCCAGGAGGCACGCGCATAAGTGTCACCAACGGCTCAGGGCGCTGTGAGTAAAACAATTATTAAGCGATTCCCGTTAAGATTTTGGCATCGCGTCTGGAAAGCTCTTAAAAGTACTGGTTTCGGGTTTCGTTGTCATGCTGTCATTCAGCTGTGATGTGACCAGACTTTTTTTTTTCTAGGAAACGGGTGGGAGGGAGGGAGGGGGATAAAGAGCAAGAGGCTACAGAATAGAGGTGTGGATCTCTACGTATGAATCTTCTGTGAGGAGAACCGAAGGAGTTGCCGTGATAAACAGACACGGGGTAGCTGGTAAACTTTGGACTCCTTTCAAAAAGTCTGTAGCCCTGGGACCCTTACTTACCCCTAGCTGATTCCAGTGATCTGATGTATCATGACTGTAAAAGAGACTCCCTCTCTGTCTCTCTCAAAACAATTAATAGTATGCCCTCCATGTNGGGGGGGGGTGAGGCTAGTTGGACTACGGGACTAGATTAGATTTTCCAGACTAAGGCCAGAGTAGATTTTCAAGTTGTTAACCAAGACGAGTAAGATTTTTTTTTGTTTTTTTTTGTTTTCCATTGAAGTATCTTTGTTAGATACATTGTCTTTTTATTATGTTAAATGAATTCTGTTGTCAAACCATGATTTCCTGCAAGTAAAAATCAACTCATGAGCACCGAAAGTAATTTTCTGCATCACAGATTATATTACTACGTTTATTGTATTGAACAAAAGCTGCCGTGGGGTTAAGGAACAGGTGGGCTCAAACATCCAGTGACCTAATTAATGGTATGATCGAAAGAGTATCCCTTTTAAACGTAAAACAGTAATAAGCACAGTAGTATGTGAGGTATGAGATGGGGCAAATTGGGCCAAAATTATCGAGGCTAGTTGGACACTGCACCTGCTTAACCCGTGCGTGAATCAGTATACCTCGTCATAATAAATGTGAAGTTTTGTTCCTTAGTAACAAGTTGAACAAGTTGATTAGGAATAAGCCCAGACCACAAATATGGTACATGGACAAAATATAATATGCAGTGGAACATCACATGAACATTTAAAGCACTAAAGCTACTATCACATGCAGACAGTCATAAATGCTCACACCGACACGCACTTATGCATACGGGAATACATACACACTCAAAACACTCCTAACTGACAGTGAACTACATTCTTCCGGCGTAATATCAAATAAATCATTTAAGATGAATACTGCTTTATTTTCGTCCAATGTTTATTCAGTTGGCTTTAGAATTGTTGAATGTTTTCGTAATATTATCGTTGCTTTCTTGCTCCATTTAACTGCTTAGAGTGCTGAAGACAGCTACGTTGAGTTACTGGTACTCTGGTTTTGTTGCAGTTACAAGAGCATGTTTATTCAGTACAGCTGAGCTGCTTGGTTTATTCTGGCATTATCATTTTGTAGTTGTAAATAATGTTGCTGCTGTATATAATATTGTCACAGCTCGCAAAGACTTAATTTAAATGGGTATTGTTTTCTTTAATTGCGGAGGGGAGACGTCAGTTTCATGGAACGCTTTATTAAAAACAATGTAACAGATGATTGGGAAAATTGTGCCAATGGTAATACATTAGAAGATAACTAAATAGCGCTCATCCCTAAATTCTATGGTATATTAATTTCTCCTACAAGCGCCCACTGCTCTCCCCCCCCCCCCCCCCCCCCCCCCNNNNCCCCCCCCCCCCCTTTCCAAAACGGGTGAACTCGTTTTGCGCGCACCTTTATAAAAAACGGATACCCGTTTTGCGGGCACCCAATTTGCGCGCATTCAAAAAATACCGCACTGGGAATTCCATTACTGGGTAATCTAACAAAACTTTAATAATAAGTACTTGTACTGTGTAGGATGCGTTTTCTCTTAACCGGACTACAAGTCCGTTGCATCCAGCTCACCAAAGGGGAGATGGAAGTAGGATTTCCAGCAGGATTATTTATTTGTGTATATTAATTGGAGACTGATGATAAACACTTTTAAAACTATGTACAGCTGTTTATAAAGTCTGACACTTTAGTGAATTGCTGGCTGCATTTTATATGATAAAGCGTTCAAGAACTCAGCCTGGGTCAGTTCAGAGGCTTCATACAGTAAAATCAACCTGGCTCTTTCTTGTGCAGATATTTTTTCTCATCTGGTCAATATAGCTCCTCTCGTATGTATTGAATTTAGAGAGAAACTAGGATTCAATTCCGTTGACAAAAATTAAATGTAATTGAAATGTCTTTAAAAACGACTCGATACCACCATTTATAAAATGATGGACAAGAACAAAAGAATTTAGTGCGCCCAAAAGGGGTGGAATTTGGGCTACCTGAGCGCGCTCAAATCGGGTGGAATTTTTCAAATGTGAGCGCAAAACGCTCGCACCACCCCAACACCCTTTCCTCTGTCAGTCTACTCCGTTACCTAAAGTCAGTCACTGTGTGACGTGGTAATAACTTCATAGGCTATGGTAATTAATAGTTCCATCTGGGAAGCTGGAATGCTTGAAACTCACATGATTCTTCTTTAACTTTAAGCCTCTTCCCCCCCCC
>JAWQUT010000107.1:505739-525990 GCA_033807755.1 Ellobium chinense
TTCACTGACGCTTCACATCCCTCCCTCCTCCTCCCCCTTCCCGGCAGCGCCGGGATACTTCAGCTAGTAGTTAAATAAAAATGGCATGCTCTATATACGAAACAAATTAACACCAACGAATGTCGACCAAGATGTGCGTTTACTCACCCTCTTATTTACTCACTGATACCTTGGATAATATGCTGCAACCCTCGTCATAGACACTGCTACTGCCCAAACTGTTGAACGTATTATCATTGACAGCTTTAGATTAAATTCATTTGTGTCTAGACTACCCCTTGCCATCATTGTGTGTAGGATACAAGGATGTCTGCACCAGAATGATTTGGGTCTTCATAATGTCCAAGGTTACCCACCTATACGAACGAGCTACACCCTTGGGGTGATCTGGACCTGTTTCTTGTAATGCACATTTGTGGTATCGGTCTCCCAGTCCACCGGTAAGAAGGTTATTGGTGCTTTGTCTCGTGACCTGGTTCATAACATTCACAAAGACTGTCCTTGCAGGCCGCTTGATCATAATCTGTGTTACCTAAGAAGGCACCGTGTCGTATAAACGTCACAAGCTTGGACGGCATGGGAAAAGGTACTGCTGAAGAATTATAACTGGGATACACAGAGTAGTTAAAAAGAAGGCACTGATTACAACACATTATTTGTAAGACTAGGCGAGTAGTCTGCAGATCCGGCCTGACACATGTTTTCGGAACATAATGGTCGAGTTTGCATGTCTGCATGTGCACAAATGACTCCAGGTAAACTTAATCTGACATTATGTTTTTAAACTCCATGGAAATGTCTGTGAGGCTTCCTCATTAAGGTTCTCTGCGTTCATAAGGAAACTATACAGCTGCAGGGCACTGCAAGCCGTCAAACATTGGCGTTGTTCATCAAAAGCATAGCGTAGCTCGTCCGGAAGGGCAGCGAGAAGGGGATAGCTTTTGGCAAATCTGGGGTGACGTTTTGGATTAGGGAAAGACAGTGGCGTCTATCAAAGAATTTTTACTAAAAATAATATACTTATAAGGACGGGAACATGCATGATAAATTCGTTTAAGTTTTGAGAATACACAATAAGGCGAACAATGTCAATAGCAATAACTTTATTAGCCCAGGTATACGGTGGATAAATATGAGCAATTGTTATAGATAAAGCATAACAAATACCGTTTGACAAGCTTATCTAAAGCAAAACAAGTCTCCAAAGTGAGCATGTGTGAGTGTACGCTGTGTGGTTTTTTTTGTTTTGTTTTGTTGTTTTGTTGTTTTTTTTTCAAAATGCGTAGAGCACGATCAGTTTTGCATGAGGACATTTTGCAAAAAAAAAAAAAAAGGGAACCCAAAATCACGCTGACCAATACAGACATTTTGGCTGCAGGTAAATAAGGGTGATCACACGACACCTTAAATCTTGTTTTCAGGACACCAGAAGTTCCAAATGCAGCTCCACTGTGCGTTACTGTCAACCAATTTTTTGTCCTCTTCGTCTTCAGTCAAACCTTACGTACATTTTTTGTCCTTCATAATTATTCTGCGTGGCAGATGAAAAAAAATTGCATAGCTTTGATGACTGAAAAGTAAAAATGATAGGCTTTAGATAAAAGGCCAGTATAGAAGATGAAAATTTTAACCTGGGGCTGTTTTCTTAAAGAAAGCATCGAAAAAGTTATGGTAGTTTTTGCCATACATCAGCGACGACCACTGAAGAGCGCTAGTAATCCCTCATGCCAAACCTAAGATTTGAGCTGTGTCCACATTCAGAGCCGCCTTCGCTGGCTGAACAAGGAAGGTATTGAACCGTGTCAAAACAGGCCAAGGGACCAAGGGAGTAGACTAATTGGATTGCAGGGCATATTGTTTAAATTTTGTAGCTTCAGAGGACACCGGACATTAGTTATACGGACCAAGAACAATGGTAGGTGAATTTTGTTTCGTTTTTTGATTCTTATAGCAGTTTTAGATTAGCCTTTAAAGTTTACGTCTGGTCTATACTTTTCGTTGCTCCTTGTAATATACATGTATATAAACTCTGTTGCTTACCCACGTACTACAGTTGTGGTCTTGTTAAACTTAACACGGCCCAGCTAAGAATCGAAGGTGAATAAAGTAAAGCATAAAATTTTTTAGAAGTCATGATAAATCATGAGGCATGATAGATCACCCGTGTTTTGAATTTAGTACTGATTACTGCAATCTTGGTTGCTGCAGTTATCACTATCGTCATTATCTTTGTCATCAAAATCACCATCATCATTATCATCATCATCATCATCATCATCATCATTTAAGAATTCTTAAAAATTAAGAACTTTAAAACAAACGTAAAAAGGTAGATTCCACCGCCAAATAAAGTTAATTTAATGGACCAAATTTTCAATCTAAAAAGATCTTCTTCAGGCGTAAAAATAATTATCATCATCATCATCATCATCATCATCATCATCATCACCAACTTTCATCGTCATAATCGCCTACATTTAAATGTTCTATAAACTCTTCTTCTAAATCTAAGTGGAGAAGCATATGGGTAACTGAACTTATCCAGAATATTAGAATAAACTGTGTGATGTATTTTCTCTCCTGAGCCCCGCAGTACAGTGAAAGAGGAACAGGACATAGTCTGTCTATTCTAGATAACTATAATTATTATTGTATCACAGTCTTACGTGCTTGGGCTAGACAAGACACGATAGATTCTAATCCGTCAGTCACCTTTGATCATTTCTTTTCAGTCTTGTAGTGTCATCGTCGTCATCGTCATCGTCATCGTCATCATCATCATCATCGTTATTATTATTATCCATGAATAACAAAGAAATAATGTATCAGGCATGAAGATTCTTTACGCGTTGTTTTTTTTTTTAAAAAGGAAGATTTAATGTAAGGGATACATTCTGACGCAGTTATCACTGTGGGGATTATCGTCATTTACTGATATCATCTTCGCTGTAGGTTATACGAATAACAAGTAAATTTATTGGGAACCTGATCAGAGAAGTTTGCCTGAAACGAATGCGTAGTGTTTTGTTGTTGTTGTTGTTGTTGTTGTTGTTATTGTTGTTGTTGTTGTTGTTGTTGTTGTTGTTATTGTCGATGTTGTGGTGGTGGTGGTGGTTGTTGTTGTTGTTGTTGTTGTTTTTGTTGTTGTTGATAATGTTGTTTTTGTTATTGTTGTTGTTGTTGTTGTTGTTGTTCTTCTTCTTCTTCTTCTTCTTCTTCTTCTTCTTCTTCTTCTTCTTCTTCTTCGAATCATTTTTTTTCAATAACCCAAGATGTATTACAAATCATAGGCGTCTTTGCTGTTATGTGAGGTATTCAGCAGCAGCATACAAACTGTATAGGAGAACAAAATGATGTTTCAGGCCCCATGAAATAAACAAAGAAAACAAACAGTGCAATAAAAAGGAGAAGATCGTCATTTTCATATTTTTATTATCAAGTTGCTTATGTTTGCAGATGACATGGCGTTGTTTAGCGACAGCAAAGAGGAATTGCAAAATGGGCTCAACTACATAAATGCATATTGTGACAAATGGGGCATTACAGTAAATACGAAGAAGACTAAAGTTGTCGTTTTCAAGAGAGGGGGTAAGATAAAAAAAAATCAGATACATGGGATTTTAGAGGCAAGAGGGTAGATACAGTGACTTACTTTAAATACTGTACCTGGGTTTTCACTTGTCTAGTTCAGGATCATTTTCATATGGAATTAAAAAACTGTAGAGCAAGGGAGAAGATCTTTGTTTGGCTTCAAGAGTTACCAACAAAGAAATCCAGAAATAACGCCGGGTCTGCAAATTAAGTTATTTGATAGTTTAGTGTCCCCGGTGTTGAATTATGCTTGTGAGGTCTGGGGTTTCTGCAGTGCAGATCCCCTTGAAAAATTACACTTACATTTCTTAAAATCTCTGCTGTGTGTCAGAAGAAATACACCTGCGTGCTTTGTTTACGGGGAATTGGGAGTTCATCCTCTTTCCTTGGAAAAAAAAAGTTAGAATAGTCAAGTACTGGTTGAAATTAATAGACAAGGAAGAAAAGGGAGAGTCTTATACAACTCTGATTTACAAAGAATTGTACAAGCAAGTGGAAAATGGTAGGGATACAGTTAACTGGGCATCGCTTATAAGAGACCTGTTAAATAGGGCCGGCTTTGGGTATGCGTGGATTAATCAGAAAGTTTTAGATAAACGAGCATTCATAAATAACTTCAGAAACAGATTGAATTGTATGTATCAGCAGGATTGGCACTGTCAAGTAGAAAAATGTAGTGAGAATATATAGATTGTTTAGGTATTTAGAACTTGAATTTGGATATGAAAAATACCTCGACATAGCAAGATGTAAAATGTTGAGAGTAGCCCTTACAAAAATCAGACTTGGTTCCCATTGCCTATTGACAGAGAGAGGAAAATGGGGAAGAATCAAAGTAGAGTACAAGAAACAAATTTGTCCAGAATGTTGTGAAGTGGAAGACGAATATCACTGTATAGTTAATTGCCCACTTTTCTCAATGGCTAGGAAAAAATATCTGCCATGGTATATGAAGATAAAACCAAGTATGTTTAAATTCGTAAGGATGTTGAATGATCAAAACGTTGAAGCAATTAGTAAAGTATCTATTTTATGCTAAAACATACTGAGAGATTACGATAAATCCTTGTAGAGAATGAGCTTCTGTGAAACACATTTTCTGGTTCCACAAACAGAATTAAAAAGTCATGCTATACTACTTGTGATGGGTAATCAGAGAGAGAGAGAGAGAGAGAGGGAGGGTGGGACAGACAAAGCTTTCAGGCAGACAGATTGTGGTATTAGATAAAGAGTATAGAGTGGCACACTGAGATCTGAGTTATGATAGTCTTGTGTGTTGACGTTGATTCTGATGTTTTGAAAATTCTCGAGGTTATTATGAAACCTTCGTAGAATTAATTGACAGTTCATTTTGGATGCCATTATGGGTGGTGTATTATGTAACGGACTGTGTAGTGGATGAGATTGCTTTTTTTTTTTTTTTTGGGGGGGGNCTGGAAGGCATTTAGTATGTTATGGCTGAAAAATGTGCTGTACATGGTGGGATTGTGTCTTGCTGACAGGTTTTATGTCATGGTTGCATTTTTTTTTCATCCCTTTCTTATGATGTTGCATTTTGTGTCAATGAAAATTGCAAAGTTGTGTTTGGCCTATGGCCTAATAAACAATAATAATAATAATAATAATTTATTACTGTGGAACCTGTTTGTAAAGGCCACGGTGATAACGGGAGCCCGGTTTTAACAGTGGAAGTCTAAATGCCCGATCTTCATTTTTTTTTTTTTATAATTTTCAAAACAGCCTTTTGATGACAGGGTGGAATAGCGAAAAACTCAGGAAAAAAAACTTGCAAAAAGCCCTTTTTTTTCAGCAGACAATGATGTTGATAAGGCTATTTCATAGAAAAAAAAATGGTTTTAACTATAGAGTGGGACTTTAACCGAAGTGGGATGTTAAACGGCAGAATCTTAGTCGGAAACGTCCGTATGGCAAAAAACAGGAAAAAAAGGAGTTTTTCAAAGATCATCCGCTTGGCCAGGGCCTGGTGCTGCAATTGCAGCTGCCACTGTTATCTTTAACATCTTAATCTATACCATATACCGATATATCGGGGGGCGAATCGTCGCCATTTTGACCATACACCGATGTATCGGTGTTTGTAAGTGGCCTTACAAATTGTTTCGTATTCGTGTGGCTTTTATATTCGTGTGCTCATGACTTTTGCTTTCAAAAGATATATAACATCATACCCTTTTGTCATCTTTGGGCCTTGCATTCACTCTTGAAATGGCCTAGTGTACATTTTTTTCCTATAGACCAAGTATTATAGTGGTCATTACCCCATGTGGAATGTGGTATAGAAAGAGTTAAGTTCGTTCAATCCGAGGTCCCAAAAACAAAAAAATGAAGTTCAAATTCCTATTATCAAGACATATGTTGTTCAATCACTAGACTAAAAGAACTGTCCATAGGAAAGACTATTTTAAAAGGCATACAAAATTATTTTTAAAATGCGATTTGAGGGACACTCAACCAGTCCTGGTTTTGCAATAAAAAAAAAAGCCTTAGCGTAAACAAAAACATATTTTAACAGGTTGGTGTTCATTGTACGGACCTGTTGCCACCTACCAGATAGGAATTTTTTAAGCCTCTTGTCATTCAGTTTGGATTATCTCAGAATTTAAATGCTAGCAATATGTTTTAATTGAATTTTGAACACAGTGACTGTTGAGAGGCAATAAATACTTTTTTGGCCCTGTGCGAAACATCTCTACAGTGGATAAAGATAGCTTTAGTCGTTAAGACAAAGAACTGAGAGGCAATAAATACTTTTTTGGCCCTGTGCGAAACATCTCTACAGTGGATAAAGATAGCTTTAGTCGTTAAGACAAAGAACTGTTTACTATAGGGCATGTATAAGCTGAAGGACATGTAGCTTATCGTATTTGGCACGATCTAACGAAAACAGTTATGTCTAATACGGGTGAACAGCAGATTAGCTATGTCAACCGCGTCTGTCGTTTTTATTGATTTACCAAGCTTAATGTAAAGACTGATGGGATTATTGTATTAATGAAACGGTACTGGATTATCGGCATTGCAGTATGCGGATTAGTAACTAAACTTAATGTGGCCCATGGTTCGATCTGGTAGTCAAAAGTGAAGGCTGACTAATGGCGGAGTCAGGAGTCGGGAATCGGGAGTCGGGAGTCGGGAAGCGGGAACCAGCCGCAAAGAGAGGGAAGCAAGGGGGAGAGTGGAGGGGTGGTGGGGTAGGGAGCCGAAAGTGGCTATGGAAATGATTGTTTCGTTTCTTTTCATGCTCCTTGCTTCTTAATTTTATCACGCGTTTAATCCATAATTTTATCCTGCCCCGCCACCCCGAGCCACACTATGCTAGCCTGCCTTGGCGCCTGCCTGCCTGCCTGCCTGCCTTTCCACCCTGTGCCTGGCTCTTTCTTTCTTTTTCTTTCTTTTTTTCTTTCTCTTTCTTTTTTTTTCTTTCTTTGTTTCCCCAGTATATCCACTATGATCAATTATTTCTTTTAATATATATGTTACGTCTTGTAAACTAACGCTCATGGCACTCCCACTGTTAACGTTTCCATACCGTGAGTTATGAGAGGTATTTGGCGGAGTGTGGGGGGAGGTAGGGCGGGGAGGGGGAGGGGACGGGAATGGACACCACCACAGCTGCTGACCATTAACAATTTGTAGGGTACATAAGTAAGAGGGAGTCTGAATACTTCTGGGTCTGGAACTGAAAGAAGTCAACCCCTCTCCTTCCCTCCCTAAGCACTGGACCTCTGTCTTAAAGCTAGCCTGGCGGTCGACAGCCCTTGAACTGTAATCATATTTGCACCGCTTTGTTAAAGCTTACGAAGCTTACATGCAATGTCTTGACTTGTGGAAAGGTCCATACGGGGTCAAATCAGTGAGACATAATACAGCTATAATATGTGACCTTATTACTACCTCTTAATGCTCTAAATCACAGTTTATAACTGTACACGAAATAGACTTCTACATCTAGATCTTGTACATGCCATTAATCAAAGATTGTGCCGCCAATGGGAAGGGCCATATTTTGCCCATGTAGATGACGACTTACATGCGCCTTTTTAGAGTACGGTATATTCAAACAGGCGAGAGCTAACTTAGATAATCGCAATTAGACTGATATTCATTGTGTGCGTTGTGAAATGTACGACATAATTTTGTTTTGCTCCTTGATACATGGCTGTTCCGTTTGGATGATTTTCTGATTCCACAGTCGTTGGATGTGGTTTGCGTATTGCCTTCTGCCGAACGTAGTAGTAATAGAAGTCTCGGTGGTCGTTGCTGTTGCCTGAAATGATTGCCCTATTCCGAGACTGGAGGACTCCGTCGACATAGAGAGCTCTCTGTGGCGGCCACGGTTGAACCTCCTTCTCATTCATCTGTGAACATGGGGACATCCGGGCTATATAGGGTAGTCCTTGGGATGATTCTTTATTGGCTACTTATCTGGTTCCAGTAGCACAATGTACCGTCCATTAGTGCGTGTAGGGAGTTTTAGATGTATTGCACGTCCTTCTGGTGGTGATTCAGTGGCAATTGATGGTTCAGTCTTGGCTTCCCCTATGGTGGCCTTGACGACCATGCCTTGCAGCTTCTGTATCTCATAGTAACTTTGCCAAACGTTCTTCTTTCTGGCTTCTTTCTATGTTGTCTGGATGTCTGGCACACGATAGCTTCCTGGGCTACAGTAGACTATTCTTGGCCTCTACACTTCCTGGCGAGATGATCAGGATCTTCTGCCTTCTACGCCTTCTCAATGCTGATGAAGCCTCACCAGCCGTGAGGTTGCAAGTTGAGTTTGTAACTGGAGCAGCCTCTGTTTTTGCTAGCTCTACTGCAGTCTCGGCGCTTGCTCTGGCTGATGAATTTGGAAGCTGAAGTTGAAGCTGAATGTTTTCTGGCTAGTTTCCCTCATGGCTGGGCAGTGATCAGTAACAGCCGGTGCGTTGTTGGAAGTGAGGTTGGAATTGGTGATTCTGGCTTCCTCTGTGATGGTCCTGAGGACTGTGCTTGCAGCTTCTCTATTTCACGATATGCTTGTGTCAAACGCGGTTCGAGTAATTATATGAAATAGTATTCATGGTAATCATATTCACGGGTACCGGGTACTAGTCTACTTAATTACCTAGACTATCCGAGTGGTTCCTATTTCTGAATTATCGGCACACAAGAAGCGATATACGTGATCCGGGAAAGTAGTCACTCATTAAATCTACCCCCTCGACGATGCTGGTAACAGTGCATTGTAGAGTCGTGCATTAATTGTTGGAGAAAACGCTTTTTGTTGTTTCAAGCCCCATAAGACATAATTACCTTACTCGCATCATCTCTAGTAAATATGTGATTAAATGATTTCTATTTACCGGTATGTGTCAGAAGTGCTTGCATCGGGAAGTAAGTGTTACTCATGCGTACCCGGGTATATGATTACTTTCTGGCCAAACCTTTTTCATAGGGTGATGGATGTCTCCGTTACGATGAACCGCTGAACCATCTTGGAGGCGTGCAGCGGTACATACAAATATTTCCAGTGTTGTGATTGGACGATTAGCCTGAAGAGGAATTTTGTGAATTTTGTTCCTGGGGATATGACCTTTGAGAAATGGAGAGGGCAGCAAGATTATCTCATACGAATAATTACAGCGTAGGTTGTCTACCGTTTTGGTATATTGTATCTATCTTGATGTTATTGTGCACATATAAGTTGTCTACCTTGATGTTATAGTGCACATATTGATTGGCTACCTTATATTGTTTTGTTTTTTTTACACATTTTTGAATTCTCTTAATCTACTGTATAGGCCATACTGCAGATTATGAAGATAGAATTCGATGAAACTAATTATAAATTTGAAATAGGGATTTCGCTCTACCTCAACCTTAAGTCTGCTCTAGAGTGTGTTAGGTGCTTTAGCTCAACGGCGAACTTTCATGACCTATGCCCTGAACTCCGAACCTTGTACCTTCCCCTAGACAGCAATTACATGAGACCATGATCCTGCGGATAAAACCATTCAGAGCCGGTGTAAAGGAATAGAATTACCCCCGGTATGAAGTTACCCCCCGGTAATTTGATACCGGTATAAGATTACCGGGGAGGTAATCTGAGACCGGTATCAAGCTACCCCCCCTGGTATGATATTACCCCCCTATAAAAAGTTGTTATTTGTGTTTATATAGTTACTTATTTTATGCACCTTTTCTTTGCACGCACCCACATGTGCTAAAAAGACAGGATTGACATATTTTTTTGCTTCTAAAATCGGTAGAGTTGAGGATTATGTTATTGTTGGTTTGGCTGACAGTTTGTTCTAATCATATATCAGCTTTCTCTTCTCTATTTCTTCATCTAGCTGATATTCACTCCAAGCAGTCGTTGGAGTGAATATCAGCTATCTCTACCTTATTTCTTTGTAAAGATAGCTGATGTTCACTCGAAGCAGTCGATAGAGTTAAAGTAAGCCTAACATTTCAACGAAATTTTTGACCACTAGACTCCTTTTCGCAGTCCCTGTCACAATATGTAGATATAATAATGGGTGTGTGTAGCTGGGAGTGGGGTGATGAAGGTGACATGTGCATTTCAGTTTTGTTAAATAATCAATGTGGCCGCATTTTATGTCCGCTTTTTTTTTTTTAATTTGGGTTGTGTTTATGAACGCTTTTGTTCAATTGTATGATGTTGCCATCTTTAAATTGGTGTCTCGGGAAATGGGTGGGGTGTGGGTTGGATGAGAAGGTATAGATGTATTGTATTTTCGGCCCTTTTGATGGGTCCATTTTGTTTTCTAAGCCGATTTCCGTCAGGACAATTGGGGCACGATTGGCATTGCTACTTTTAATTTGGTATTACTTTATCTTTTATTTTCTTTGGAAAAAAAAATAAACAACGCTAGTGTGGACACCTTGTTGCTAAATTGTACATATTTTACTAAAATTTCTCCCACTATTCCAGCGCTTGATAACTTGCATTCAACGTAAGACACAAAAGGATTCAAACTAATAATACTGAATATGTTTAATATGAATATAACTAAAACTAAAATTTTATCGAAAATAATTATATTGCCCACTTTTCACATCATTACATGTATACAGAAAAGATCAAAGCAAATTACAGTGGTAAATGTTTAAAAAGAATATTGAATCAAAACTAAAACGTATTATCAAAAATTCAGCTTCAATATGTTTGTATTAATAGCTTGCACACACATCAAATGAAAAGACCCAAACATATTACTGTTTGAAAGGAATATGAATCAGCAATTAAAGTACTAAAAATCCAGCCTCAATTTACTTGTATGGACACCTTGCATACATCATATGAACAGATAAAAGCCTTTCATTGGAGTAAATGTTAAAAAGAAATGTGAATCAGCAACTAAACTTGTTAAAAATTGAGCCTCATTATACAGTACTTGTATTGACACCTTGCACACATATTATATGAAAAGATTCAGTCATATTACTGGTGTAAATGTTAAAAGGAATTTGAATCAGGAACAAATAGGCCTACAGCTTCAATGTACTTGCATTCACACTCTGCATACATCATCTGTGGTAAATATTTAAAGGAATATAAAACAGCAAAGATTAAAGATTAAAGCAAATTTAAAAAAAAACAACAAATGACGAGAGGGAGAAAGGGGATATAGCTGAATCAAACCCGAACAACGTCATCTATAAACTCGGTAGCACTTGAATAAAAGGGTAAAAGTATGATGATGTAAAAAAAAAAAGGGGAAAAATGGGGGGAGGGGATCTTATATGACGAAAACGCTACCAAAACGGATACTTTTTAGTGACTCAAAAAATTATCATATCTTGTTGCTGTTGATGTTGTTGGTGTTGCAAGTGCTGTTGCTGTCTTGAATTTGTATTCAGGCAATAAATAAATGTTATAAATAGAAAAAAGGGAGGGGGTAATCTCATACCAGGGGGGGTAGCTTGATACCGGTATGAGACTACCCCCCCCGGAATCTGATACCGGTATCAGATTACCGGGGGGTAGCTTGATACCGGTATCAGATTACCGGGGGGTAATAATTGAGGGGGGTAATCTGATCACGGTACACCGGTAAATATCTAGCCAAGCATTAAATGCCGGGAAGCTAAACCTCTTGATCACTAGCAAAACATTGCGTGCCAAGTCTATAGAACCAGCCAGTTATCCACAGCATGTTTAGAGCAGTAGACGAACCATTGTGCTTTAAACACAGGAAGTTATAATTTAAGCCGCACTGGAAACACACATACCGTTTCAGGGTTTAGTCTTGCTTAAGCTTATTACTGACCCCAAGTAGCCTGTCTCCGTAAATGGTTGGTCGCTTCAAACGGCAGGGCACTCTCCGGTCCACTTACAGAACTCTCGATCCTTTCTTTTTGAACAAAAAGGATGGACGAGAAGAAGTTTGAGAAACTTCGGGAAGAGGTCTCTGAAACTGTGGTGGGATACAATTTTGTAAGTAATCGTTTTGGAGTGCGAAGGCTCAACAAATGTCTTTGCAGCTGAGAGGTAGGCAGAAATTCTGAAAGCGAAGTCAGTAGTTAATTGGTGTGAGGAAAGTGTGTAAGAAAATGTGTGCCGGATTTAGACATAACAAGGCTCTAAGCTTTACAGAACTTGAGAACCTCTTATTATGAAGTTACATTTACTAAAACAAGGCCTTAGGTGTGTCACACACACACACACACACACACACACACACACACACACACACACACACACACACNCACACACACACACACACACACACACACACACACACACACACACACACACACACACACAAAGCATGTATGTCTTTTAATTATTTAATACTAATGTATTTAAAATAACAAATAAAAAACTGTCTTCAGATGACATTATTTTGAAAACTAAAAACTTCTGAAATTTTGTGAGACCTCTACACATTATGAACCCCTAACCAGTGGCTTATTAGCTTATGCATGAATCTGACATTAATAGAAACTTGTGCAAGAGCAAACATTAATAATTGCTAGTGATAATATCACTTTCCATTGCAAGGGCATCTTAGACAACAGAAGTAAGTGAGAAAGAGAGCTCACATATTTGATAGCTTGGGCATTAACGATGGGATCTCTATCCATCGTAAGTACAGTATTACATTAGTACATCAGTGCTTAATGCACCTTCAGTAGTGTTCAGCATCCAGAGGTAATGTAATCCCTGCGATGGTAACAGATCCCATTGTTAATGCGCAGATTCTCAATGGGCGGACGCGGTGAAAGTTGACATAACGCATCAGCTGTGATTCAGATATAGAATGGGCTACAGAAGGTTTTCAGAGGCTACATTTCAAAACAAAATTCTAACTCTCTTTTCGAAATAAACCAAATCTTGTGGAATATGTGAGGAGGCGAACATGCATATGTCCTCATTTAATCCAGAATGTGTACAGGGCAGTTTATAACTGGACCAGAAGAAAACGGCCTGTTCATAGAGTAGTTAATACAATAGGTTGTGTGCACCACCTAAATATATGTTTAGGAGTCATTGAGGCTAGAGCATGTGAATCCATTATTTAAAAGAAAAGTTTAAGTTTACTGATATGTTGTTGTTATTTACCTTAATGACAATGTCTACTGCTGCTGCTGCTCGTGTTGTTATTGTTGGTGGTGATGGAAGTGGTGATGGTGATAATGATGGTGGTGGTGATAGTAGCGTTGTTGTTGTTGCTGTTGTTGCTGTTGTTGTTTTTGTTGTTGTTGTTGTTGTCGTTGTCGCTGCTGTTGTTGTTGCTATGGTCATGGTAGTGGTGCTACTGGTGGTGTTGGTGGTAGTGGTGGTGTGCAACGCTAGGTTTTAATTGCGACAGAAACGTGCGGCAGAAAGGGCAACAGTGGGACGATGAAGACTCAATATGAATTGAATTAATAAAAACTGGGAATGGGTATGGCTTATGAAATCTCGCACCTCTAAGCGGCACCTATGGTATTGTGATATCTACTCAAATCATCACCGTTGTCGTAATAACCATCACCACCAGCAGCGTCTAACAGCATCAGCAGCAACAGCAGCAGTAGCAGCAGCAGCAGCATCTTTTTGCTGTCAGATCATCACTTTTATCTTTATCATCAATACCATTTTCATAATCATCTGTTGTGAATCAATATCAACATGACCATCTGATATTTATCATCAGAAGGATCATCTATATCGTTAACAGCATCATCTTCGTTGTCAGTTTTATCCTCGTCTTCATTTTAATCTGTTTCATTTCTTCCTTTCTAGGCTGAAATCGATGGTTTAACCACAGCAGAGGCAGAGGGTAAGCTCCCTTTCTCTGTCTGTGTGTGTGTGTGTGTGTGTGTGTGTGTGTGTGTGTGTGTGTGTGTGTGTGTGTGTGTGTGTGTGTGTGTGTGTGTGTGCTTATGTGTGAGAGAGAGGGAAGAGAGAAGATCATTTTATCACCCGAATGTGATGTTAGATGCTGGCCATTTGTCTACGAACTATTTTATCACAATAAATAATGTCATTGAGGTTTTCGTTTCTAAGTAAACCGCTGATGAAGTTATTGTTTGTCAAAGTAATATCCATACTGAAAGTAATATACATGCTGAAAGTAATATACATGCTGAAAGTAATATACATGCTGTCTATTTTTTTCTATTGTTCTGTTCTTGTAGAAGTAAGCCATCTATGTTAATCTCAGGTTGCAAAATTAACCTCCTATACCCCTCCCCCCTCCTCCCACTCAGCAACACCCCTGCCAATAGGCAGGAAATCCGGTCCTGATGATACATCTGTGTAAACTGTTAAAATACTCCAACAATCTCAAAATACATCATCCACACAGAGTTATGTTAACTTGGTTCGGGACCATAATAATAATTAAATGCNGTCCCACGCTACGCATCACTGCCTTCCCCCTTCCGATAATGCTAATGCGCCGAAAGCCGTGGTATAATCTCCTCCCCCCCACGCCTTGATTGCGCCTGTCTGGTGGATTTCGGTTAGATCAGAGAATGTGTCATGTGGATGAACGGTCTACCCCGACCATGCCATCCTACTCCTTATTGTCTGCTGGGCTACTGCGAGGTGGCCAATGAGAGAGACAGCGGAGATCAAACATTTTGTGCTCTACAACACCGTCAAACTCGAGTTTGTCCTGAATCTGGCGACAAGAAGGTGTCAATGCACGATATCAAACCACGACATCAAAGAAATTTAATCTCCTTACCAAAAATATGGCCGAAATTACTTCCTCCGCTTAATCGCCGCTCCGCTTAATCGACCACTTTTTCCGTGATCCCGAGGATGGGCGATTAAGCGGAGTCGACTGTATTATTATTGTGAATATTATTACTATTATTATTATTATTATCATCTGAATTTCTCAGTTCTCATAATGGACGACACTTCTAAGATCACTAGTGTAAATGTGATTTTTTTTCTGTCTCTTTATATTATTTATCACGTACTCCACTAAAATATATCATCGTCCGCAAATGACACACATAGACACTTGGAGAATCAAATTTTACATTTTGAAGTCAATATGAAAAGACCTAATACATATTGTACATAACGATTATACGATCTTAAGTGTTTGGGTTTTTTTTTTAATTCTCATTCCGACACATGCCGCCAGAAAAGGTAAAAAATTCCGAGCAAAATTGAAAAGCTTTTTCCAAAACTCAGTAAATTGCACTTTCGTTGAAAAATGAGTTGGTGGTGTATTCAAAGATGCATTTCTATGTTAATTTATTCAAAACCAAGTTGAGCTCAAAATGTGCACTCCTTCAAATGTTAGATCATTTAATAGTAACTAAAAATATCTGTGTGAAGAGCAATTACCTTAAAGTGCGACTAAAGTGCTAGAAAAAATGTGATTTCCGACAGTTTTTATATTTTCAATATCAAGTTTTAGATCAAAAGTCATCATTTTTGCTTAAAAATAATATTTCGAAATTAATTTTACAACTTTTAACCTGTTCTGAAATTGTAAGAAAATTACTACAGTTATTTTCGACATTTTGCGAAATCGCCGAAAAGCACCCGAAAAACCGTACCGGAAACGTCACGTCAGAGCGGAAGTCGCGGTGTTTTCAATCGAGAACAATGGCAGCACCGGTCGAGCTGTATCAGTTCGAGCCCCTGCGCCGAAAAACAGATGACGAGGATATAATTGAGGAGAAGACTATTGGACCACCAGTTCAGGAATGGTAAGCAAGCATTCTGTCACAGTTTAGAACTCTGTATTGTTGACCAAGTGCTAGTCTAGACTACTCTCAGCTTAGTAGACTAGTCTCGATCTAGATCTAACTTTGATAGCATGCATGTCCACATCGGTGTTTACTTAAACAGATGCCTCCACGTGCTGTACGGTGTCTTCTGTGGATCCATCTCTAGATTTACAGTTTACCGCACAACAATAACCCATTGTTTCCACGTGGGAGCGAGCATGGGCATGTGTTATTCTTTGCGATTTCTTCGAAACGCGTTAGATTTGATAGGTTTGAGATGGTCAGTAGGAAGTTTGAATCACTGATGCATGTTAAAATAGTAATTTCACAGGATTCCGTGCACTACACCATAAAAGTACTTTAGTCGCACTTTAAATGGTATTTCCCTTTATTTAAAAACTATTCAGAAACCGCATACCGAGTTTTAGAAAAATGCCCTTCACTTATGCTAATATTTCTGTAATTCTTAATATGTGAAATACGACCATAAAGATCAACAGGCGATCATTTTGCAGCTCAAACGAGCAAACATTTTGCAATTTTGAAAGGTCTTTACGTAGTGTGAAGCCCTTTCTGCAGCTTATTTAGCTTACACGTGAAGATAGCATTGAAAGAAAGATGTACATGAGTAAAAACAGTCTTTTTCAGGACCAGAAACACCTGTTAAGTTGCAGTCACCCTTTCGTCAGTGGCACAGCGATCGATACATGTTTACGTGATAAGCACAGATGACGTAGACACATACCGAGCCATATGATGGGCAGAGAAGCATTTCTGGGAAAACAGTGAGCATTTTCAAGCATAAAGACATGCATAAAAGTAGTGTCAGTGGTAAGCAGTAGTATAAAATAAACAGAGGAAAGAAACAATTTAACATCAACATTCCGTAGCAATATAACTAACCTTTAAGTTCACCCGCAGCACGTCTTTATGAGCTGTTACCATCAAGGACCAATAAATCATGCTTAGAAATAATCATCATGTTATGGTAGTCCTAAGTTAAGAATTGATGATGAAGCTACATACTAGATCCTGTCAAAATTTCTAGGCAAAGAGGGAGCTTTTTCAAGCATAAATGGCATGCATAAAAGAGGTATGCAGTAAAACATCAGTGAAACATCAAATGTTAAAAAAAAATAACATCAAGACTCTATACTAGTATGACTAGCCTTTACCTTCACCCCTAGTGAGCTAGTATTTATATACGCTTTTACCACCGAGGACCAATAAATCATGCTTAGACATGGTCGTCATGTCATGCCAGACGGAAGTGAAGCATTGAGGATGTAAATACATACTAGCTCCTGTAAGACGATGGAGGAGGATTTCAAAAGTTCTAAGCAAACGGGGATCTTTTTCAAGCATAAATAACATGCATAAAAATAGTAAAAGTAGTATGCCAGTAGTATTAATTACAACAGACTTAAAACATAAAAATAAAAATTTAAATTCTGTATTAGTATAACTAACCTTTAACTTCACCCTCAGCAGTTCTTTACATAGGCTGTTACCACCGTGAACCAATATAGTATGCAGACGCATTAAAACAAAAGAAAAAAAGTATTTAACATCAAGGTCGTGTACCAGTTTAAGTATATCTAACATTTAACTTCACTCCCAGCAAGTCTTTACATGAGCTGTTACCATCATGGATCAATGAATCATGCTTAAACAGGAAATCCTGTTGCCAAGAATTCTATAATCACATCTGATACATGAGTCTTATGAAAAAGTATACAGAAAGCACGATCCACGCTATGTAAAAAAACAAAACCATCTGCACATTCGCAGATTTCAGCCATTGGGCTATGACTCTACCAGCATGTACAATTCTGCTACCTCTAACACACTGGTATTGTTCAAAATTGTCATTCTTATCATTGCTACTTCTATTGCCAAGGTGTTCGACAGTGCCATGGTTTAAGCCCACGTTTCCGCGGGCATCCATGGTCCTGACGGCGCGATCAGACACAGAGTTGACGTCTATGTCCTTGCCAGATGTAAGAGTGCTTTCTTGCATATTGACATGTTGTTGGCAATGGACATCGCAAGTGCATCTGACTGGACTAGTATTCAGTGCTACACTATGATGATAGCTGGAGATTTCACTGGGCATGACACGCTCCCTATCCTTCTTTCTTTTGCTGGCGTCAGAGCTTTTCATCTGCACCCGTCTCAGATGGAAAACGCTGAAGACTACGCAGAGCACACTGTAAACCAGTAACGTCAGAAGGTAAGAGGAAATGAGAGGAAAGGAATCTGAATTCTGGGGCATCTGTCCAGACACCATTCCCATGAACACAGATATGGACAAAACAATTGAAATGGAAAACGAGGCTCGTTCGCCGCTTTCTTCCGGTAGAACAAATACCAGAGGACAAAGCATCGACATGAAAACGACGGGAATCAATATGCTGCACACAAATGAGAGGGGTCTGCGTTTGAAACTGAAGTTAAAATCTACACGGCTAAGAGTCTTGTTGAGATACGAGGAATTTTCAGCGATGACTTCTGAAGAAATGAATTCCCATTCTTCACTTTCAATGTACTGTGCACTATATATTGTCGTAAGAGAGGGGACTAAGAGAACATGGTTTGTTAAAACTTCTAAATACATGCCGATCTTACACGTTTGATGATCAAAAGGAAAGTAGGTCAAGTCCAGAGCGCAAAAACTTCTGAAGATGCCACCGGGGCTCCATCCTGCTGTGCCATCAGAAGATAGTCCTACGTACGAATACTGACCTTCCATCCCGTTCTTGCCCATAGAATTGAAGAACATCGGATGAGGTGTCCAAATATCTGAGGTCTCTGCGTAGATTATATCAACTCCTCCATAATCCGCAGGATCCCATTTTCGGAGTTCGTCCATCCATTTAAAGTTCATCCAACCGTATACACTGAACTCTTGAGTTGTAGCCACGATGCTCAACAAACTTAGCATGTAGAACCTGACGTAGACTATTACAGTCTCTGTGTCGTTAATAACGGGTCTGACTCGACGATCATATGGGTTTAACACATCAGCATAGAGCTGCTGAGAATGAGTATACATTTGTATAGGGACAAATAATAAAGATATTGTCAGCAACAGCAGCCAGAATCCAATTTTGGACGAGGTCCCCACATTAAAGAAAGCCGGAGATTTCGTCATATTGACTGAAATAAATCCACAATTAATTTACGTATTAGTTTTGCGTCACTGTCTTGGCCGAAGTGTCGGGAAAGGCAGAAAAATGATATGGTAGAGGACAGGCCGGAGGTCGTTGACAGTTTTAACGTCAATCAAGCTGTGAAATGTCCAATACTGTCTTAAATGTGGTGATGGATATTATATGAAATATGATTCATTTGTAAACTCACAGAGTTTCTCCAAATTACTCTAAGTCTGCTTTACATGCAGGCTGTTTCCGGTGTAACCTTGGATCGTGAAACTTCAATTCAGTGTCATCGATTTGTCCATTTTTAGCTTCCAACATCATTAATATTTGTTGCATCTTATTTAATGACAAATGTGAAAGCAAGGCTCATAGGACTGAATGGCAAATATGTAACGCTGACAGTTTGTAACTCTGGCGATAACTGCGCCAGTTAACATGAAATTTGAATTTAAGGAAACAAATGTATTCGCTCAAGAGTGAATGTGCATCTACACTCTTCTTATCCGAAAGTTAACAGATTACGAAACACCTAGTCAGCAAAAGTCTAAACTCTAAAGTCTGTAAAACTTTCGACCATATCATTAAGAACAGTATGTCTCTCCTCTCCATTTATATCCCGAGCGGGCCTTCAACTGCGGTTTGCTCAAACAGAATTCTGGACCACTTTACAGCTGCTGATGACATGTTAACGTGACATCGACAAAATTTACATTTGATATATGCATTCCTTACATTTCTGTAAGTAGTCTATAATCTATATTCACTAAATAGAATATTCACTGCTCCGTAATCCTTGGACTGAAATATCATAGATTAGTTTGAGACCTGGCACTGGATAAATTGTAATTCATACCCTGTTTTACAACTGCCGCTAAGGCTGTCGAAAAGTGGAACGTTTGTCTCTTGGTGCGAAATATCCCTGGTGTGAATCCTGCTGACAATAGCTTCCTCCTTAGCAGTGTTTAAAGAGCACCCATTTGTCGGCTATCTGACGAGGATTCGAACCTCACTTCTAACTCAGCAGTATGTAACAGTGCTGAACAGAATCATTAAAGCCTAACACAAGCAAACAAACAGTTTTGGAGTCCTGTAGTACTGCATGAAGATAGCAAACTGATTCTACAACAATGGGAACACAACTGAAAAGTTTCAGCCGAGCGTCGGTGTAACATTTGTGATGCTTGTTGTTTGTTTAGGCTAGTGCGCCCCCCCCTTCCTTTGTTATACGGCCCTGCACCGCACGCGGCTCCGGTCCTTCATGATTCGAGAATGTTGCAGTTACGAGTTAG
>JAWQUT010000107.1:543235-558629 GCA_033807755.1 Ellobium chinense
GCACGACAATAATGCACTAAAATCTTCAATGAATGGCTACGCAGTTTTGCATTCAAATTGTATTGAGCTAGAAAAAAAGCGGCTTGCACAACGGTAAAGCACTATAATCTTCAATGGAAAGGTTATCAGTCCCGTTACATGTCCTTATTCTCGTTCTCTAGGCCTTCCTGGTCTTCGACCGCGACAAGAGTGGCTTTCTCAACCTTAACGAGCTACAAGAAGTTTTGTGTGGCTTAGGAGAACCTCTAAGCAAGAAGGAAACAGACTATGTCCTGAAGAAGATTGATAAAAACAACGATGGGCAAGTGGATGTAGAGGGTATGTCTGACAATGGGTCATTTTCCTGGAAACTGACTCCTTTAAATCCGTTAGCTAGCGCTTCCGATGTTCAGGTACACTTAACGTTTTTCACTCTATACCCACTGTAACTTTACATATTAATCGTACAGGTACTATATATAGTAATAGTATACTATCTACTATTTCATAAGTTTTATGCGACGGAGTTCAGATCTAAGGTTCCTAGAGGTTACTAGTAAGCCCTGACATGCGAAATTTGGCCCCCAAGATCTGGCAAAGATGTTGCAAACTGATGTTGCCCTTGAAATAGTATGCCTAAAGAGCAATAAATGCGACCACCTTCTGGCAACGGTAACTTGAGTATGCGGTATTTTGTTTTTCACTTATTTTGACTTCAAGACGTTCCCCATGTTATACTTTCACAAGACTAACTCCCAATTTACAAATGGGAGCAGGATGGCTATGATCTAACGTCTACATGCCCCATTATAATTATCAAAGCGATACAGACAGGCAGCGCACCAGAGGCGATCGAATACCAAGCGCACCCAAAGGCATCATAGACGAATGCATCAGACATTAAGAAACAGTTGGACCACAAAGGGCAATCGGAATTAACCCATACTGAAATAATTTAAAGTAGGAGAAATAAGAAAAGTGGTACGTTTTGAGTTTACCCGACTAAAAATACAGCCTGGAATGTCTTTACTTCATCCTGAAAATCTGGATCTTCCGCGATCCACAATAACGGAGGAGCAGAGAAAGACAGACTCCCAAGTTTATCTTTATATTATAGATTATCATTCTTTGAAAGTGCTTCAGAATACGCCGCCCGTTAATCATAATATCGTATGTCCTTAAAGTCATTTATGGACTTACGACAGTATTAATCCCGAGCGGCGAATTGTTTATGGTATCGTAAGAAATATTCAAGTGCAAGCACAGGGCTCTGTAGCTGTTAGTGTGTTCAGATTTGGTTTTCAGATACGTTACAAAGCCAAATAACAGAAAGCGGCCAATAGGTTTTTTTCACCCTGACTGTGGTTCGAGAGTTACCGTTCTTTACATATGCGGAAAATGAACCATTATGTCGTGCTGGCAGCTACTATGATGGTAAATGTGTTCGTTGGATATACGTTCTATACAAATCTATCCAAGTTCACAAGATATGTTTTCGTTTTCCACAGAATTCGTGGCGTTTCTCTGTCGGAAAGTGTGACCAGCTCTTGCTGTACCTCACGATCGATGGCCTCCTTACATCGGCTGGACATGATGCCTTCCAGTCCTCTTAGTACTTTACATAACATGTAATGTTCATTATCAAATCTATTTTTTTTTCTTGTTATTGGCAATGGCCATCCTTTTATTTTATCATTCTGCCTCTACCATCCTTTGGGGCGCCACGGAACCTTCAGGCATAATAATATGTTGAATAGCGGGCTTTGGACTCGTCTAAGTCCAATGAAATATGTCTTATAGCCGCATGCATTATAATCCTTACGTTAGTTAACGCAATGCGGTAACCACGGAAAACTCCCAAAATATTAATAGTGTTGGCTGTGGTTAACGCAATACGTTAACTAACATCCCATATTATGGATTATGCATACGGCCAAAGAAGTCCAGAAGAATAGCCACTGAGTCACGCTATAGCAGCACCTCGCAAGATGCTTTTGGTAGTTACGCTCTATATCTGTCACTTCGTGACCAGGGGACTGTCGTCTACTCGTTGGGGAAGGAATTACCAATGAGACTTCATCCCTAACCAGAACTCATGTTAACGAATAGAACCCAAACCCTACTCCTAACCCTAACCCCCCTCCTCCCTCGCAACATTAAACATGCTCTTAATCTTAATCCTACTGCCCATTGAGACAGAGACAGTTGGAGCATCAGTCGAAGGGAGTCCCTAACCCTAATGTCCGTTGAGACAGAAGCATCAGACGTAAGTCTCATTCAGAATTCCTTCCCATGTTGGTTTGTTTACATGTCCATCCCATGCCGCACCTTTCATGAACAGCAGTATATGAGCAGAGCAGATTAACAAACCAACGTGTGAGCGATAATTCCTTGATCTCGAGAGGAAACTGAAAATACCTAATCCTAATATATCAGAGCGCTATCGGTAATTTCTAGGCGGTTAGCTCTAGCGCTTCAAGTACTGATGCCTAATATTAAAAGTACTGACGCCCAATATAAAAAGTACTGACGCCTAATGTAAAAGGTACTGAAGCCTAATGTGAATTTATAAGTAATGACTCCTAATGTAAAAAGTACTGAAGCCTAATGTGAATTTATAAGTTCTGATGCCTCAAGTACTGAAGCCTAATGTGAATTTATAATTACTGACGCCTAATGTAAAAAGCACTGAAGCCTAATGTATAAGTACTGACGCCTAATGTACAAGGTACTGAAGCCTATTGTAAAAAGTACTGAAGCCTTATGTAAAAAGTACTGAAGCCTAATGTGAATTTATAAGTACTGACGCCTAATGTAAAAAGTACTGACGCCTAATATGCATAAGTAAAGTACCAGTGCATCGCTCGGCGCGGTGGCTTTTGGTTCTGGACCACCTGAAGTTAGTGGTGAGGAGAATATCATGGGTTCTCCGTGTCTATTTGTCCTTGACACTGGTAATCCCGCTCTTTTTAGAATGCTCTGTTGCTCGATGGCCTAATCTCTTGATACTGTTCGCCTTGTTGGTCAGGTATTGTTATAAATAATGAATGTAATGAATGTATGAAATCGTACGTGAATAAACCACAAATACTGTAAACATACTGCAGTGCTATTGTTGGCTGTTTAAAATTGATAAATTTCGAAGTTATATATAATGGACATCGATATTTAAAAAGAAGAAGAAGAAGAAGAAGAAGAAGAAGAAGAAGAAGAAGAAGAAGAAGAAGAAGAACAACAACAACAACAACAACAACAACAACAACATTAACAACAACAACAACAACACAACCACCACCACAACAACAACAACAACAACAACAACAATAACAGCAACAACAACAACAAACTCACCGTCATCTCTTTCCATTCTCTCCAGGGTTTTTTTGTGTGACTGTTTCTTACAAAGAAGATATGGAAGAAGGGAGCGAAGTCTAATAACGTACAAAACTCCAACCTCATGTACTCGACTCCCTTGCCTACTCGTTGCAAAGCTCCAATCCCGTGCTCAATATTTGTATTGTGTATATATTTCTACACCCAGAGTATAAGTAAGAAGCAGGAAGAAGCATTAATTTTCACTAATTCACTCATTTTTATTCAATCGCTCACCTGCCTGCTTGCCTGCTTGCCTGCCTGCCTGCCTGCCTGCCTGCCTGCCTGCCTGTTCTTTTTCTTTCCTTATTTTTTTCTTCGTTATCCCTCTTGTGGGACCCCCTAATGGAACGAAGCTCTAAGACGTGCCTAAACCAGCCACTGAGTAAACACAACATGAAAATAAAGACTTACGAACTGTTCTGGTGGTGATACTTGACTGTTTTGGTCGGTAGTGGGTGCAGGTTGTGGTGGTAGGATCCAGTTGTGTAAAAACGGATAATGAATAGATTGGTAGATGTTGATGCTGTGATAGTGATAGTGATAGTGATTTATTATCAGTACTGGTAGTTGATACTGTGGTGGTGGTGTTTTTTGTAGAAAGGGTTATAGTTGGTACATTTGTAATTGTAGCTGTTGCTGCTGCTAGTGATGATAACATAAATTGATGATAGTGATAAGGAAGAGCTGAAGATGGTAGTGGAGAAAGTTCACTCTACGTCTTGCTCCCATAGGCTGCAGTCTAGACATGGAGGGACGGGTGGCGAGTGAGGGAGCATTATCAGGGACGGAGAAAGAGAGAGAGAGAGAGAAAGGGGAAAAGAAGAAAAAGGAAATGGGAAGATGATTGGGTACTATTTTCAATAAGAGGAAAAATAAAATAAAATAGAATCGAGAGTTATGTCGTTGGGCAGTGAAAAGAGAATTTTTTTTTGNACTGGACACCAAATTAAAATTTCGCCCCTGGGAACAATGTATCTATTGAGTGCTACTCGCAGGCTGTCTGTCAGTGGATTACGCACTTCTTCGAAATGCGGTTGGGGTCGATGCTGAGGGTTAGACCGGACACTGGTCCGAAAATTTGGAATTGTTATTACATTTTTTTTCATGCCACAGTCTTGAAAGTGTTTTATATTTTTTGCAAATGATGATGATGATGATGATGATAATGATGTGGATATGTGTATGCGATGTCCATGTATAGATGTGAGTGTGTTTGCGCCCGCACATGTATGTATGTATATATGTATGTATGTATGTATGTATGTATGTATGTATGTATGTATGTGTGTGTGTGTCTCTGTGCGTGCGTGCGTGCGTGCGTGCGTGCGTGCGTGCGTGCGTGTGTGCGTGTGTTTGTGTGTGTCAGTGAGAGAGAGAGAGAGAGAGAGAGAGAGAGAGAGAGAGAGAGAGAGTATTTATGCAGATACATGGATGTGTGATAGTGTGAATTTGTCAGTATGTTTATGTATACCGTTGCTTTCAATAACTCAGACAATGAACATATCTCAATCCCTTTCAGTTGCTCTATTCCTATTTCTATTTCTGATTCTCTGATATGTATTCACTTGCCTTTCTTTGTATGTCTTAAACTTGGATTATCAGTCTTGAAAAAGTGTTTAACACGAAGCGTTGACCATTTTGTTAATAATAATAAATTTATTATACGTTTTTCAGAAATATTTGTGTCACTATGCAGAATCATATTTAGTTTTAATGATGATGATGATGATGATGATGATAATTCATAGATCAGTGTGCACAAGTGTAACAAGTTCCCCCGGCTGGAGAACGAGTACTTTAAAGAGATAGAGAGAATGACAGAAGGATAGATGGATAGGGGAGATAGACAACTGGAGAGAGACAGACAGAAGTACACAGGTTCTACCAATTAGGACTACACCCTACACTACGAACAGAAGTACCACTACACAGACCAACAGACGTTAAACGATTCAAGCAACACCGCAGTCAGGCTCACATAATTTAATATTATATTAAATGTCAAATACCAAATCAATTACAATATTTCTTTGACATACTAGTACTCACTAGTACTCAAGCACTCATCCCTCTAAGTCGTACAATCCACACAATCTGGCCTGAGCCCCTTCAGTGCTATCTCACAGGACTACCTGGAGTCCTGGAAGTACTTAAATCACAGATCTGAAACTCTGAATTAATAAATCTCTCACAAATTACACAGTAGAGCTATAGATTACCACAATCTCAAGACTAATACATCGTGACACTGGCTCTCACTTCACCATATATCTGACCTATTATACGTAACTTTGGAGAGGGTGACCTGTCTCTTGCCATAACCTCCCTTGTGCAAACAGCTACTGGCACCTGGCCTCGACTGTTAGGTTAGCCTCGGACCACGAACAAAGGCTTCTGCCTCACACAAACTTCACAGTGTCCTAACCTCAAACACAGGTACAGGCCCCCGGCCTCTGAATACCGGCTCCTGGCCCTGAAACCCTAGGAATATCTCTGAATATTTATTCTGATCACAACATACTTATTTTTACACTAATAATTCGCACCTCTGTGACTCACATCACTATTTCAATACTTCGATTCTCTTTTCAACGCCCAAGTATTCAACATATAATATTTACAGAGATCAATAGATGCACATGTCATCATACAATATGCAAATTCATCACATATCATTCTCATGTTCCCTTCCCGATACTGTAATCAGTAGCCATAATGGACGAACCCCTAAATCCCATTATTCACAGGAGGTAATTCCTGTATAATTTCATTGTCCCATCTCTGAAAACTGATCAGCATAGCTGATCTGACATTACAATTTATTTTCTTACTGCCAATTAACTTCACTCACCAGTCAATCTACTGGGAAAGTCCAATCGAACTTGCCTCTTGCCGAACTCAACCGTTCTCTATCAGTTCTTCTTGGCAAGTGACGACCTATACACGGGGCGCTCACGAGAATGCTACTCTTTTTCAAACTGAGGCTTCCTATCCGCACGGTCGCCTTACCGCGATCGTGACATCATACCCCACCCTAAAAAAAATAATGCCATTAATTGCATCAATATATTCATACAATACTGCTACTAGCGCACTCATAATCGCAGTGACATATAATACTATGTATCCTGAAAAAGAAAAGGACTATGCATGAAATCAGAACATTTGAAAAATTCTTAATATAATGTCCATTTTGTGTCACTAATTAATCCAGTGATGATGCGAAGATCCAGTATGTTCCGCTGGTCTGGCGCTTCAATACGTTGCGAGTTTCCTTTCCACTGTTCAAGCTCAATAAGGTAGTCGGCAAAATAGTTGCTGGATCCAGGAATGGTGAAAGTATAAGGCTGTAGAGCCAATGCCCATCTGGACAAGCGAGGACTTGTCGAACGATTCTTTGAGAGAAACGTAAGTTGCCTGTGATCCGTCTGGACGCAGAATTCCGGTCCCATAAGGTAACGTCCAAGTTTCTGAACAGCCCACACAATCACAAGACATTCACTTTCTATAACTGAATATTCCCTTTCTCTCTCTAACAGCTTCCGACTAACAAAGCATACTGGATGATAACAATCTCCCCTCTCCTGTAGAAGACAAGCGCCGACACCCGAATCCGAAGCATCTGTTCTGAGGATAAATTTAGAACGAAAATCTGGCAGAATCAAAATTGGTGACGATGACAATGCCGTTACCAGTCCGTCAAATGCCTTTTGACATTCAGCCGTCCATTGGACTCTGTCGGGCTGTCCCTTTTTTGTCAGATCATCAAAGGAGACGATAGAAAAAAGAAGTTTGATACAAACTTTCTGTAATAATTGAGGATTCCCACTAAGCTCCTCACTTGCTTTTTTGTCTTAGGGATTTTCAACCCCATTAATTTCTCAATCTTTGTGTTATCCGGTCTCTGAATACCTCTATCTACGCAATATCCTAAAATATCAAGTGCATCTTTGAAGGTTTAGCTGTAAGACCAAAATGATGCAATTGTTTAAAGAGTGTTGTAAGTGTCTGAATATGATCAGACCTACAATTCACTTAACTCGCACGCCTTGCTGTCTCGAACTCCGGGTGTCGCTTGTCCTCTCCAGGCGAGGCCCTCACATTCATGCAGCTCACTCCATAACAATAGTTTCTGAAAAAAAAAAATTAACAAGTGTTAAAATATATACACAGAACAAAAGTATTGCACTTAAATTCACTCACTCCACGCACGGATTCACGAGACGACGATTCACAGTGGACGAGCTCCCAGTGTAACAAGTTCCCCCGACTGCAGAACGAGTACTTTAAAGAGATAGAGAGAAAGACAGAAGGATAGAAGGAAAGGGGAGGTAGACAATTAGAGAGAGACAGATAGAAGTACACAGGCTCTAACAATTAGGACTAAACCCTACACCACTAACAGAAGTAGCACTACACAGACCACCAGACGTTTAACGATTCAACCAACACCGCAGTCAGGCTCACACAATTTAATATTATATTAAATATAAAATACCAAATCAATTACAATATAATCCCTACAAGCTACCCACAATCACTGCTACGCGCCACAACCGCTCCCGCTGAGTCGTACAATTCACACAATCTGGCCTGAGCCCCTTCAGCGCTATCTCACAGGACTACCTGGAGTCCTCGAAGTACTTAAATCACAGATTTGAAACTCTGAATTAATAAATCTCTCACAAATTACACAGTAGATCTATAGATTAACATTAACAATATTGAATATATTTGTGTGAATTCCATACTTATTAACAAAGTATACATAGTAAATGAGTACTAAATATCGATATTTCACTATATTAAATTTTAATTTCCTTTCGCAGGACTACTCTGATCTGCTGCTCCTGCCATCTTTACCTCACTCAATCTGTGATTAATTTGTCTGTCCCCTTATCTAGTATCCGTTCCCTTCTTCTGCATTTCTTCCTTTTCTTTTCGCTCTTCCACGTCTTGCTCAATCTCTACATGTATGCCTGACTTCCCTTCTCCATCTCTAACTTTCTCTCTCTCCCTCTTTTATTCACTCTTATTGTCTCCCACTTCACTTCTCGATCTCGTGTCATATTTAATCAATCTATGAAGGTCTTCTCATAAAACATCCATTTTTTTAAACGACACACTCCTCCATATTCCGGAAAGCTCTTAATTTGATTCTGCACTAAGTTTCAAGTGACGCCCACCAGCACAGAATTAAAAAGGATTTCCGCTTTTAAACTAGAGAATAGAGAAATAATGTTTAATGAATTGCCACAACGCCAAATTTTCAAGGTGTATGCTTTTCATTTCAGTAGGTGCATGGAGTTATACTGCGACCCATGTTTTAGGGACCATGATAATCTTCATCTCACTACGGTGCCTGGAACTCACAGCTTGTTACTGATCCAGCTGTATCTGAGTCCTCGCCTTTCGACTCACTGCCATATCTATAAGTTTGTTTCTGTTACCACTAGTACTACTACAAGTTTGTTTCAGTTAGTACAACAACTACTAAAACTACTGCTACTATCAACAATAACAATAATAATAACAACAACAACAACAACAACAAGAATAATAATAATAAGAATAATATGCTCATTTATATAGCGCCTTATCACACAAAGGCCTCAAGGCGCTGACAATATCAGGTGATTTTCAGAACTTCCGCAGCCGTTCAACCACATAAGCCCACAAGCACACATTTTATAAATTATCACTTCATTCACATATGTATACTGGAAACTATGAAAGACTATCATCATACACTCACACACACTCTTACAAAGTCTACTGTCAGATTCTGGGAAGAATACTAGGTAAAAAAAAAGTGAGCCTTCAATTGTCTTTTGAATGAAATTTATGATACAGATTTATGGAGAGAAAGTGGGAGGAAACTTATAGATCTAGTTCAGTGCCACAAGTATATTCTAATATATATTAAAAAATAAAACACCTGGGTTAACAATCTTATAATAGAATTTGCTAAGAATCGCGTAATTAAAAATTGGAATGAATGTTTCATTACGGTGCTTAAAAGAAATTCTGCTGTCCTGAAGCACTCTTAGCGATCGGAAATGTTTGACGTGCTCTTAATACGCCCTCGCACTTAAGTCTTTTATCTTTCGCTATCTGCACTTCTGAAATTACTTCTTTCAACATCTCTCGTCCTTCTTTCCATTTACACAACAGTTTGAAAGTGTTAGTTCTTCCGCCCTTTCACTTCATTTTCTTCATCCTCATTGTGAAATCTGCCTTCGCTTTTACTTCTCCCATACCCCCCTTTTTGATCCCTCCTACCTATCCCCACCTACGGTCTCCCGTCCAGTCATGGCCCTGATATCAGCTTCATCCCCCCCCCCCATCTNCACCTCCCATCTTTCTTACCTTTCCTCTGACCAAAAGCCACAATTCTTCCCCACCCCTTCTCATTCTTCTGTTATTTACATATAGGTTTCTAGCTAAGGAAAATTACTGTCTAAGTGTTCCTTTCATTGCTCTTTCCATCTTGCCTTCCTTACATTTTCCTTCCTTGCGTTCCTCCTTTCCCATTCCCTCTTTTTTTTCTTGCGTTTTCTTGCTTTGGTGCATTAAAATTTGAGGGAGGATTTCAAAGGCACCTTATAAGTCTCAAAGTATACGCCAGTCTCGTTGGGAACAAGAATTAAGGGCCTCTTCTTGATGGGCATGTGGGTTGCGGGTTCCGTCTCGATGGGTGTAAGGGTTAGGAATCCTGACTCGACTGGCTTTAGGGTTAGGGGTCCAATCTAGACGGGCTTTGGATTTTTGGGTTGGAGTTAAAAATAGATCTAGTAGTGTGATGGTTAACGTGTATGACGCATTCGAACACCCTTCAAACTTATGAAGCCTCACTAACGAGTCTAACCAAATCTTTCAAATGCAACCTCCTCAAGAATCTTTGTAGAAAAATTCTCAGAAAAGGAGCTTTACTGATGGGGGCCTATAAAAGTACACATTCAGCGCAAGATCAAAGCAAATGCCCAGTGACGAGAACAGAAGGAAGAAGAAAACAACAAACCATTTGGAGAAACACACAATCGTGACCTCACGGTAAAAGATCTAGCAGTGTCATGTTCATCAAAAGATCATAAACTCATAAATCAACGAAATCACACTCAGCGATGATTTCGACATGATGATATCAGTGTAACCCGCCTTTCGCCTTCGTAATACTTGTGAAATGTAAAAAAAAAAATGTAAAATAATGCAACAAAAACGCATTAACATGTCTCGATTTGTATTAACCTAAAACAACAAACACAAAAACAAAAAGAGTGGCACGGGGACCCCAGCGTAGATCGCCCTAGGATCATTTCAGGATATTTACATATCGGATCACCTAGTAACGTCTAGTTGCGAAGGCACTTTTCCCATGACATGGTTGAGCCAAGTTAGTGCTTCCACTAATGCCTCTTGACCCGTAGCAACAGCTTCTATTCCGTATACTGACCCGGACTGTCACTGCCAAACTCCACCCCCAACCCTCAATTCCTCTGTGGTAGCGTATTATGGGAGGAACCTGGTCAGACCCAAAGCTTTACAGGTTAGTTCGGCATAAACTAACCGTACCAGGACCTTCGTCACGCCGGACGTTAACGCTACACCGGAATAGGGGCCAGTTCCCAACACATAAGCTTCCGCTGGTTGGGTGGTTATGTACTATTGAAGTGTTGGGACTTGCTTATATGACATGACATAGCGGGTGTGTGAATTTCATGGGTGTGGGGATTTAGAAAAGTGACGATAATTTATTCAAGCAATAGTCATATTACTCAACAAACTGCATAAGAGAGTTAAGTGGACCAGGTACAATCATTATGTGTAAAGAATTTCTTTGAAGCACATCAATTAAATCCTCTAATAAATAAAAATCAGAGAAATTATACCGAAAATACCCGCCATTGCTTCATCAAGTCATTCCCATCATGCCCTCATGTAAATCAAAGCGTCATAAAAAACAACGACTGAACATTAGTGAATACCAATCACTGTTCTGTAAACACATTCCAGTAGACAGTCACATCAACACACACTGAAAACATATATCGCCCAACCGTGCAGCCTGAAATATGTTCTTTATCTCGCAATAAAATACAGGCATAACAGTAGGTCGGTGCAATGATAACTTTCGCTGCCTTTTAAAATTACCCCACTCAGGCATCCAAAATCAGCCATCAACACACAGACAACCTGGAGACATTGATTAACCATTTACTTACATTAATTGAAGAATCTCAATATCTTGTGCACGAAATCATTTGGTAGTCAAAGGAAACGAACTCTTTCTACTTTCATATTTTGCAATAAACAAAATCACCACAAAAATAAAGGTAATGCCTATCCAAAAACACTATCTAGATATTTGCATATGTTACATCCATTGAAAGAGTCACACATATCCTCTGAAATATGGCGTAGTTTAGCACACAGGGATATCCGCGACACTAAAATCTATGACTGTATAAACCTAATCGCAGAGAAGAAAGTGAACCAGGAGACTAAGGACGCTGTCTAATACTAATCACGACAGAATACTGCTGGATTGCTCAGCAAGAGAAAAACTACATCATTATATAGAAAAATATCAAAAACTGAACAAACGTTCAAGAATACATTTGTAGATTCCACGTCGTAAAAGTATCCTGTAAGAAAAAATAATCCAAAGTCTGAACTTGCGTACCAAAATAAACAAAAAAAAAAAAAGGAGGGGAAACAGGGAGAAGACCGAGAGAGATCAAGTTCAGTAAATCAGAAAGAAAGAAAGAAAGAAAGAAAGAAAGAAAGAAAGAAAGAAAGAAAGAAAGAAAGAAAGAAAGAAAGAAAAAGACAAACAAACAAACAAAGACAGACAGACAAATAAAGAAGCAAAGTTCAACAATCTTATAACGTGACAGACACATAGATCGAGGCCAAGAAAAGAAGGAAGATAAGTGACTCTTGATCATCTCTCCTAGACAACTCTTTGCCTGATTCCGTCAGTAGCGAGTTCTGATGCAATCAGATCAATTAATTACTGGGAAAACAAAAGCACTCAAAGATCAACAAAATGAATGTGGATCCTTTGTCAAACTCATCTGGTAGGTATAATATCGCGCTAATGGAAACATTGCAGTGAGTTAACATGTGGCGAGAGAGGGAGCAAGTGCAGATCAACATCTTCTGTTTTCTTAGTTTCATGTTTTGTGTGTGTGTGTGTGTGTGTGTGTGTTTTGTTTTTTTTTTGCTTGGTTAAGCCCGAGATTAATGTCCTCCTACAACACCCTTGAAATTTACTCGAAATTCAAAATAGTAAATTCTGTTCTCATGTCTCCAACATCTTTCCTAATCGCAAGGTCAGTCCCTTCGCATGTAGGAGATTCGTCGAGACTAAACATTATCATTATCCTCTGAATTGAACTGTGTTCAGCTTAACCCTACATGGAAAGCACGCGTAATAAAAGACAGTGTATCAACGCTACTGTGCTCACTGCTCCTTACTAAGAGTACCTCTTTAAATGTCACAATGTCTACTTTGCTATGCTGGAGATAAATCGTGTGGAATTTGTTTTTTCTTTTTTGTTTAACTCTGCCCGTGAGCGTCCACGTTAGAAGAATGCCCTTCCCTTTCTCCTCTGCTCACTCAGACTTCATCACATACATAAATAACCTCCCGCTCACGTTTCTTTCTGAGGGTGGGTGTATTTGGAATAAAAGTTAACCAATTCACCGCTAGACCAAGCCTAAATATTTTTAATACTGAAGTCTGTGTGTAATTTGAGCGGTGTTTCTCTTTTCCTTCCATTTTTCCACTTTCCTCCCTTCATTGTTCTTCTTACAGTTTCAAAGGTTTCAGTGGTTCCATGTTTAAATGGACCCAAGACACTGAAGTCCCAGTAATATATTCCATTGTTATTATTATATCCTTGCTCACCCCTTTCTCCCAAACCACCCCCACCTCCCACCCAACCGGTCTTCCAACCCCACCTAACTATCTTTGAATCTCTGACACGTACCTAGAACCCATCTAATTGACCTCTTCATGTATTTACATACATGCTTGTGAATTCCATACTTTTTGGGGGGGAAGGGGATCAAACTGAGTGTGTGTTGTTTTTTTTATTTGCCTTTTTACTTTCTTTGTAAATTTATTTTATTACTTGACTTGCATACAAGTACATTTCTATTATGATCAATGATAAAGATGATACTGTTGATATTATGAATCATACTGAAATGACTCTCACAGCAAACTCCTGAGTTTACTGGTACATCTTTGCTACTTGTAGGCTTCTATCAACTTTTACAATACAACAAGTGGTAGATATCGGAACATTACTTCAATGGAAGTTCTACTCCTGCTGTGTTCTTACTTGACATTTTTGCGTAATTTGAAAGAGATCGTGCTGATGAAGACGATGATGATGATGGTTCATAGATCAGTGTTCACAAGGAAGACAACATTGAATATATTTGTGCGAATTCCATGCTTAATAACAAAGTATACTTAGTAAATGAGTACTAAATATCGATATTTCACTATATTGAATTTTAATTTCCTTTCGTAGGACTACTCTGAGTTTGCTGTTCCTGCTATCTTTATCTCACTCAGTGATTACTTTGCCTGTCCCCCTATTTAGTATCCTTTCCCCTCTTTTTTCTCCTTTTCTCTTCGCCCTTCCACGTCTTGCTCGCACTCTACATGTATTCCTGACTCGCTTTCTCCATCTCTCACTTTCTCTCTCTCTCCTTCTTTCTTTCTCTCTTCTTGTCTTCGACTTTACGTCTCGATCTCTTGTCATATTTAATCAATCTATGAAGATCTTCTCACGAAATATCCATTTTTTAAACTATAATTTTCTTTTGGTCCTAAAAGCTCTTAATTTGATTCTGCACGATGATACAAGTGAAGCCCTAAGCATAAATTAAAGAGGATTAAACAAAATCGGGAAATAATGATCAGAGAATTGCCTAAACACCGAATTTTCAAAGGGTATGCTCTTCATTTTAGGGCCAAGTTAAAACATGTAGAAATACACTGCGACCCATATATTCTAGCAACCACTTGATAAATTGTCAATTCATTCGCGTATGTTTACTGGAGACTATGAAAGACTATCATCATACATCATGCACACTCTACAAAAGCTACTATTCTACTATCAGGCTCTGGGAAGAATACTAGATAAAAAAAAAGGGGAGTCTTCAGCTGTCTTTTGAATGAAATTAAAGATTCAGACTTATGGAGAGAAAGTGGGAGAAATAGATCTAGTTCAGTGCCGTAAGTATATTGTGGCCTTCAGATGGAAAAAGCAGGACCAACTATTTTTTTACTGATATCCCATGTCACCCTGTAACATCAACAGCGAAAAAAATAATAATAAAGCGACCCTGTGAGTGGTTCAACGTAAGGGGACAGCTTTTGACTTGCTATTTAAGGTTTCTGGCACCTATTCGAGGGGCAAAGCACTCATTGTGTACAACCCAATTAATCCGCTTATATATATAAAATCCCCCTTTTATAGGGCTTGCCAGTCAGTGTCAGGGTGTAGAAATGTGTAAAATGACCTGTGATCTAATTAAAGCATTCAATTTGAAATTTTCAGGTACATCTGAGCCTTCTAGATTAAAAAAAACAACAAAAAACAATAAAGTGTGCAGGCCTATGCATTCGCACACGGTCAAAACCAGTCATATGAAAAATTGGGGACCAAATCAGAATTTGAAGTGACCTTTTTCGAAAGCGATTTGTGAAACATTTTAGGTGCTGATCCCCCTTTTTCTTTCCGATAAAAGATCGACCAGAGGAAGTACTTTAACCTCCATGGAAGAAATATCAACAGTAGGATAACACACAAAATGTTAATAGGGTCAAAAAAAAGAAAAAAAAAACAATAGTTTCCAAAGACCTTAACAAGCAGCTAGTACTTGGCATGTATCCACTTATAAACAATGTTTACATCAGGGCGGTTGAGGGGGAGGGGGCATCTAGGCTATCTGAAGTCTTTAAAATTCTTCTCCCTCTGAGGCCCTTCCCAGCTCCCCCCTCCCACCCACCCCC
>JAWQUT010000107.1:559069-625069 GCA_033807755.1 Ellobium chinense
TACCCCCATCCACCCCACCCAACCCCACCCCCACCCTTAAGAAAATTCACCACCCTACCCTTTCTCAACCCATCCCATAGGCTAACATGGTATTGCAAACGAAGCTGCGTTTTCTTTAAATTCGTTTGGGCAGATGCACCAAACTTTTGTTTCTCCAGGACTTCTTTCCCAATCAATAACAGAATGACCCTTTGAAAATGCCAATATGATCACTTTTAGGTTTTAAATGTGTGGTTACAAGTGGATTTGACCATTAAGGGTTGCAAATATGGTCAAATAAAAACCACCTGCTTATGCCAAGGTGTTTACATGGACACAATGACCAGCCAAGAAGGGGTAACGTTTCCCCTTCCCTCCCAATCACTCCCAGATCACTTCCCTCTGACAGTTCCCTACTAGTTCTCCTCCAAATAGGCTACCATGGCAAAATTTTGGCGTTGAACTGTAGGTTCATGGAAGCTTTCAAAGTAGCATAGAGTATATCATCAAGAGAATTGGCTTTCTTGAGAGGTATCAAACTGTAACATTTGTGATGCTTGTTGTTTGTTTAGGCTAGTGCCCCCCCCCCCCCTATTATACGGCCCTGGACCGCACGCGGCTCCGGTCCTTCGTGATTCGAGAATGTTGCAGTTACGAGTTAGTAGCGGCCGACATTGTTGAGATCAGTTGTTTTTTTCCTCTCTTTTAATTACGGCGGCAGTACCGCTAGTGAGACTGTCTAGTGTCAAGGTCAGGTCGACCGTATGGTACGTTGAGTAAACACAGTATTAGCCGTCCCGAAGGTTCGGGTAGGATGCTTCGAGTGAACGCAGTATTAGCCTTCTCGAGGGTTCGAGTGGGGCCGCGATCGGAATGTTTTGATTCTAATTGGTCTGGAAGTTGCAGCTCGTACGTTCTAGACTAGCATATTCGTTTGGGCGCATCATATGATGATGACGTCATTTATTCTAGAATTTCCACTGAAATTATTATAAAAGGCACGAGAGTGAGAGAGTTGGCTGTTATGGTCTGTGCATTGTAAATTATTTGAGAGTTGGCTGGTATGGTCTGTGCTTTGTGAATTATTTGCTGGATACGCCTTGTTACCAATAAAGAAGTATTCGGTTTCCTGCACAGCGTCTTGGTTTGTGAATTAAAGTAGCAACGTCAGTGGCGTTTCTAAGGAGAAGCTATCGTATTCAGTGCCTCTTCACTACACGCCAATACTGATTGACACCTGCTCGCTACACAAACTCTAAATTTGGGCCATAAGAATGATCCAAGTCGGATATTTCAGCAACACTCGCACCATTATGTAGGGTGTCGAATGTGCTTGACAGCTGACAGTTATACATTTCTCCAGAGAACTAACAAAGGCTATCAACACTTCATCTAATTCATCTCAGTGAGTCAGACTATTGAAAAATGTCCGTGTCCTTCTGCAAATATACCTCACCACAGGAATATCATCCTCTATCACTAAAGAAGCAAGGAAGAGACACCTAAATAGTAAAGAATGCATCTCTATTGACTACTCCAAACACATGTAGGGAATATTTAAATGTGGAGGGGTTAAAATTATTGGCACCAATTAGAGGAGCAAATCACTTATTGTGTACAGCCCAATTAATCCGCTAATATATAAAATGCCCCTTTTGGGGGGCCCTGCCAGCCAGTGACAGGGTGTAGAAACATGTAAAATGACCTGTGATGTAAATAAAACATCCAATTATAAAGTTTCAAGTACAATTTGATCCTTCTAGATAAAAAAAAATAATAAAGTGTGTAGGCCTATGTATTCGCAAGCGGTCAAAACCAGCCAAATGAAAAATTGGGGACCAAATCAGAATTCGAAGTGACCTTTTTCGAAAGCAATTTGTAAAAAAATATTAGACGTTGAACCCCCTTTTTCTCCCCGTTAAAAGATCAGACAAAAAGAAGTACTTTAACCGCCATGGGAAAAAATTCCCGAAATCATAGTAGTATTTGTAGAATAACATAACATGTTAATAGGACCAAAAGAAGAAAAAAAATAGGTTCTAAAGACCTGGAAAATGGAAACTACCAGCTGTAAGAAACGCCGCGGTGCTTATTCCCAACACTGGTTTGCGATGGATGGAGTATGATTTCACTGTATATGATTTTTATTTTTTCAGATTAATTTTTGATACTTGTGTGTCTCCGGATGGAACTGAGGTTTAAACAAGGAAAATTTACCCTTAAGCTCAGCACAAATTGTATGTGCGTACTATAATTTATTGCTTCGCACAAAATTAGAGGCAGAACCTGCAATTTGCCGATAACAACAAATAGAATGATTACATTTTTATCATATCTCCTGACATGATTGTTTTGTTGCTCTTCCATTTTAAAAAATAAAGCAGCTGGATTAACAATCTTATAATAGGAGTTGCTAAGAATCGCGTAATTGAATATTTGAATGGATGTTTCATTACGGTGCTTAAAGTAAATTCTGCTGTCCTGGAGCACTCTTAGCGACCGGAAATGTTCGACGTGCTCTTTATGCCCTCGCACTTAGTCTTTTATCTTTCGCTATCTGCACTTCTGAAATTACTTCTCTCAACATCTCTCGTTCTTCTTTCCATTTACACAACAGTTTGAAAGTTTTAGTTCTTTCCGCCCTCTCACTTCAGATTCTTTATCCTCATTGTGAAATCTGCCTTCGCTTTTACTTCTCCCATACCCCCCTTTTTGATCCCTCATACCCATCCGCACCTATGGTCTCCCGTCCAGTTATGGTCCTGAAATCGGCTCCACTCGGGCACCCCCCCCCCCCNCCCAAATAAAAATAAAAAATCTTTCTTCCATTACCTCTGACAATTCTTCCCCACCCCCTTCCATTTTTCTACTACTTATATGAAGATTTCCAGGTTATGAAAATTACTGTCCCAGCTTTCCGTTCTTTCCTCTTTCCATCTTGCTTTCCTTATCTTTCCCTTCCTTGCGTTCCTCCTTCCCCATTCCCTCCTTTTTTTTCTTGCGTTTTCTTGCTTCAGTGCATTAAAATTTGAGGGAGGATTTCAAAGGCACTTTATAAGTCTCAATGTATACGCCAGTCTCGTTGGGAACAAGAATTAAGGACCTCTTCTGGATGGGCATGTGGATTGCGGGCCCCTCTCGATGGGCATTAGGGCCAGGGACCCCGTCTCGATGGGTGTACGGGTTAGGGATCCTGACTCGATTGGCTTTAGGGTTAGGGGCCCCATCTAGATGGGTTTTAGATTTCGAGTTGGTGTTTAAAAAAGATCTTGTAGTGTGATGGTTAACATGTATGACGCATTTGAACACCCCTCAAAATATGAATCCTTCACTAACGAGTCTAACCAAATCTTTCAAATTAATGCAACCCCCTTTAAGAATCTTTGTAGAAAAATATCATACGAGGAGCTTTACTGATGTGTGCCTACAAAACTACAGCATCATATTCAGCACAATATCGAAGCAAATGCCCAGTGGCGAGGGCAGAAGGAAAGAGAAAACAACAAACCATTTGGAGAAACACACAATCATAACCTCACGGTAAAAGTTCTAGCAGTATCATAATCCGAAACTCATAAAACAAATCATGCAAATTCACACTCAGTGATGATTTCGACAGGATGATATCAGTGTGACCCGCCTTTCGCCTTCGCAATGCCTTGTGAAATGTTAAAAAAAAAAAAGCCACAAAAACTCGTTAACATGTCGGAATTTGTATTAAACAAAAAACAACAAACACAAAAACAAAAAGAGTGGCACGGGGACCCCAGCGTAGATCGCCCTAGGATCATTTCAGGATATTTACATATCGGATCACCTAGTAACGTCTAGTTGCGAAGGCACTTTTCCCATGACATGGTTGAGCCAAGCTAGTGCTTCCACTAATGCCTCTTGACCCGTAGCAACAGCTTCTATTCCGTATATTGACCCGGACTGTCACTGCCAAACTCCACCCCCAACCCTCAATTCCTCTGTGGTAGCGTATTATGGGAGGAACCTGGTCAGACCCAAAGCTTTACAGGTTAGTTCGGCATAAACTAACCGTACCAGGACCTTCGTCACGCCGGACGTTAACGCCACACCGGAATAGGGGCCAGTTCCCAACACATAAGCTTCCGCTGGTTGGGTGGTTATGTACTACTGAAGTGTTGGGACTTGCTTATATGACATGACATAGCGGGTGTGTGAATTTCATGGGTGTGGGGATTTGGGAAAATCACGAAAATTTATTCAAGCAATAGTCATATTACTTAAAAAACTGCATAAGAGAGTTAAGTGGGCCAGGTACAATCATTTTGTGTAAAGAATTTCTTTGAAGCACATCAATTAAATCCTCTAATAAATAAAATTCAGAGAAATTATACCGAAAATACCCGCCATTGCTTCATCAAGTCATTCCCATCATGCCCTCATGTAATCAAAGCGTCATAAAAAACAACGACTGAACATTAGTGAATACCAATCACTGTTCTCTAAATGCAAGCTAGTAGACAGTCACATCAACACATATTGAAAGCACACATCGCTTAACCGTGCAGTGTGTGTAAGGTAACAAATACACAGCTTAACAACAAAAAAATACTTTTATTTCTTTCTGTCAGTTAGCTTTTCCCTTCTTTCGCATTCTAAAATGTGTTCTTTTTCTCGCAATAAAATACAGGCATAACAGCAGATCGGTGCAATGATAACTTTCGCTGCCTTTTAAATTGACCCACTTAGGCATCCAAAATCAATCATCAACACACAGGCAACCTGGAGATATTGATTAACCATTTACTTACATTAATTGAAGAATCTCAATATCTTGTGCACGAAGTCATTTGATAATCCAAGAAAACGAACTTTCTGCTATCATATTCGCGATATACTGTATACAAAACCAGCACGATAATAAAGGTAATGTCTATCCGAAAGCCTTATCCAAATATAATATCTACATCCACTGAAAGAGTCACACATATCCTCTGAAATTTGGCGTAATTTAGCACACAGGTATGTCTGCAACAACTAAATCTACGACTGTATAAATCTAACCACAGACGAGAAAGTGTATCAGGAGACCAAGGTGCGCTGTCGTATGCCAGTCACACAAGAATACTGCTGGCTTGCTCAGCAAGAGGAAAAATACATTATTATATAGAAATATATCAAAAACTCAAAAAATGTTGAAGAATACCTGTAGTAGATTCCATGTCGTAAAAGTAACCTGTAAGAAGACATAATCCAAAGTCTGAACTGGGATGCCAAAGATAAAAAAAAAAACAAAGGAGGGGAAAGAGGGGGAAGACCGAGAGAGATCAAGTCCAGTAAATCAGAAAGAAAGAAAGAAACCTAAAAAGACAGAAAGATAGAAGAAAAGAAAGAAAGAAAGAAAGAAAGAAAGAAAGAAAGAAAGAAAGAAAGAAAGAGAGAAAGAACCGTGTAGAGTTTGAGTGCATCTATGGAAAGAAAGAGAGAGAGATGTTCATCATAAAGTGATAGACTCAAAGATCCAAAGGGAAAGAAAGTATAAATGAGATGAAATTAAGAATGAATGAAAAACTCTTCACTTACAAGTGTCCAACAACACATCTAACGTCCATAGTAGAGCGCTGTCAACTATTCTATGTCTGTCAACTATTCTATGTCCGTGAAACAGATCCAATGAAATTGTCACAATCTCCTCATAAATAGCGTTTAAATTCAAGTTATACCGAAGTCCACAACGCTAATAAATAACGATTCATTGCACTGGAAATTACATTACTCCTATCAGTTTCCTAGAAGTCTTGTTCTACAGTCTACACACAGTGGAGAAAGTAACATGTGTTGATGAACGCCAGTCACAACTTGATATGGTAAGACTGCTTACTGTAGAAAGGGCAAAAAAAAAATTTTTTTTTTTAAAACGTATAATGTCAACGTCCACCAATCATGACCAATGCAGCCTACCTTTGAACTCCTCACTTCCAACTGTATTTTCTTTCATGTAACAATACTATAATGAATGCGCCCTGTTTTCTCCTCCCATAATACCTAGTTTCGTTTACAGGTGCCCCTTTCTTAACCCTCCATTCCAAATCTGCCACAGCGACGTTGTTGTAGGAAGTGGATCTGTTGCAACGTATAACAAGTTTATTTAATGTAAACCCAGACTATGATACATATATAGGCGAATGACACAATACACAATATTCAACGGGACATGACATTATAAACCAAAATGACAACATCACAACACACTATCCAGCAGCTTTACTGTAACAGTTTACATTCTAAGCAGTACTGATGGACAGAACATTCACTTACACAAGTCACCAGTCTCTCATAGCAGTTTCTCTTTCTTCTATTCATTACAGTATATTTTTTTTCCCAACTGAAATCTATGTAGAACAATTTCAATATATTTTGTTAAATTACGCAGTCGATCTCTTACAACATATTATAGTTAACTACCGTGGCGAAAGTTTTTGGCTTTCCTGAATTGCAATATATGGAAGAAAAGAAGAGCAATCAGATGAGAGAGATAGTAAATAGTAGGAAGAGAGGAGAAGAAGATCGAGGCGTGGGAGGGGCTTGAGGATCAAATATTTTTTGGAACGTGTATGTGGATCCTTTGTCAAACTCATTTCTGCAGTAAGTTACTATCCAATAGGTATAATTTAAAATTGACAGGAGCATTGCAGTGAGTTAACATAAAAGAGGGGANGAGGAGCAGACCATCATCTTCCAGTTTCTCGGTTTCACGGTTTCTTCTTCTGTTTTTGCCAGGTTAACCCTGGGATTAATATTTTACCACAGCATCTTTGAAATTTACTGAGCATTGAAAAAAATTATTTTGTTGTCGTGTCTCCAACATGTCTCTTCATCTCAAGTTCAGTCTCTTCGCTTCTAGATACATTAGTCCAGACTACACACTATCATTATTCTTCTGAACTGAACTGTGTTCAGCTTAACCCTACATCGAAAGCACGTGCAATATAGACAGTGCATCAAAGCTACTATACTCACTGCTCCCTACCTCTTTAAATGTAACGCTGTCTGTTTTGTTATGCTGGAGATAAATCATTTGCATTTTTTTTCTTTCTTGTTTAACTCTGCCCATGAGCGTCCATGTTAGAAGGCTACTCTTCCCTTTCTCTTCTGCTCACTCAGACTTCATCAAATACATAAATAATACTATGTACTCTGCTAACCTCCCGCTCCCATTCCTTCCTCCGGTGTGTGTATTTGGAATTAGTGGAGACAACATACCGTCGAACCTGGTATCAAGATCGTCTATACATCATACAGTGAGTGGTTTGATTGTTAGTTGACTGATCGATGGATCGACGGATAGATCGATGGATCGACCGATCGTGATTGATTGATTGATTGATTGATTGATTGATTGGTTGGTTGGTTGGTTGGTTGGTTGGTTGGTTGGTTGGTTGATTGATTGATTGATTGATTGATTGATTGATTGATTGATTGATTGATTGATTGATTGGTTGATTGATTGATTGATGTTGTTGTTGTTGTTGTTGTTCTTCTTGTTCTTGTTCTTGTTGTTGTTGTTGCTGCTGTTGTCGTCGTCATCCCGTCATGCGTCTTTTGTAAATGTTTGCCCACATTGATTGATTGGTTGGTTGGTTGGTTGGTTGGTTGGTTGGTTGGTCGGTTGGTTAGTTGGTGTTGGTGTTGGTGTTGTTGTTGTTGTTGTTGTTGTTGTTGTTGTTGTTGTTGTTGTTGTTGTCGTCGTCGTCCCGTCATGCGTCGTTTGTAAATGTTTGCCCACATTGATTGATTGGTTGGTTGGTTGGTTGGTTGGTTGGTTGGTTGTTGTTTAATTGATTGATTGGTTGGTTGGTTGGTTGGTTGGTTGGTTGGTTGGTTGGTTGGTTAATTAATTGGTTGTTGTTGTTGTTGTTGTTGTTGTTGTTGTTGTTGTTGTTGTTGTTGTTAGATAGATAGAGAGAGAGAGATAGATAGATAGATAGATAGATAGATAGATAGATAGATAGATAGATATTATAATATATTATAATATTATATATTATATATATATTATATGCTGTGGGGAGGATTTCCATATGTGGTAACTGGTGGTAAGGAGTTACGCTCGCTTCCACAGATGCTCCTGTCTCGATGGGCATTAGTGTTAGGGTTAAAGGTAGGGTTAGGGTTAGGGGGGTAGGGTTAGGGTTGTATTAGTACATTATTCGGTAGTTGTAGAGTTACCACATATAATATAAATCCTTCTTCTGTTGTGCTCTCTGTGTTAATACTATTATTGAATTTACAGCAATAGATGACAGTTTGCCGTTGGGTTGATTTTACATTAACCAAAACAACAGGAAAAGATGGCATACCCGGTAAGACTCTTGTTCACTCCATTTTTGACAATTGAAGTACTTCGCAAGGCTGTGTTTTTTCATGTTGTATTGGTAGTGGCATCTCTTTCCTCGTCATATCACAGTTCTTCTGAATTATTTAATATCCAGACTAGTCTAGTCGCTGAACGCCTGTCGGCATTTTCACGGTCCTTGCGCAATGCAATAAATAGCATGATCTCAAGAGTCTATGTCTGCGTACGACCTGTATAAGCGCGCTTGGGCATTTTCTCCTTTCATAATCCATATTTTGGGGGAAATATTAGTCTAGTCTAAAGAAAAACCTACACTCTATGAATTATATAGACTAGTCTAATTCTGGTGGATTGCCAAATCCAGACATCAAGGAAATAGATTTATCCTTGAAGCATTGGATGTCGTAAAGCCCAAAGGCCAGTAATGAATATGATAAGGATTAGCAACTCTATCTTGGGACAACACCGCATTACTAATGATATAGTTATGAGAATGCTCAAAACAAACATGTTTGTCAGCCTACAATAGACTACAATAATGCACACAAATATTGCTACACCAGTCACAGTATCAGGGCATAATATCCGGCTAAACAAATCTTCACGACATCACATAGTCTACCTCACAAGAACTGACGCCTGGAGAATACATTTATTTTTAAGTATAGAATTAGGAAGGAATTCTGATAGAATTCTGAAAGAGACTCAAACCCATAACATCTACTACAACAACCCAAACCACCCTAGCCTTTACCTCAACCCATCAAGACATGAGCATTAATTAGTCGAGGCGAGTTCCTAATCCTAGATACTATCCATCGAGGTAGGAGCATCAGGTATGTGTCTCATGCAGAATTCCTCTCAGATTTTGATCATAACATCATACCATCACAACCATCATGGAACTACGTCAAGATTTCAAGTCACAAGATAAAAAGTTTTGTTTCTGTTGTCACTATTATGATATACTCTCCAATTTTCGTGCCGAGCTCACATTATTATTACTCTCAGAACTTACAATATACTAATATAGTATAGTGTGGATATTAGAGGAAACACTCCCATCAAAGGGTAAATCTAAGTTTTGTTCTTAAAAACTTGATCAAGTCTTTAGACTAGACCCAGACTAGAACCCAGACTAGACAAGATCTCAAGGAAGAATTTCAGAATGAGTTTCACATCCCTAACAAGAGAAACTCCATGAGGTCATACTGATATCAGACATGAAGATGAACACATGTAGATGGATGTGGCATGGTGGTAAAACATAGTCAGTCAAATTCACTTGGGCTCACAGACTAGAAGCTTTGAATTTTATAGAACTAGACTTGTCATTTTTGCAAAATCCTAGAAATCTCCCAAGGTGTGTTTGGGTTACAGTTCATGCACACGTTGGGGGAGCCCAAGGATCTTATATTTGTTTTCACAGTGGGCAGTTCTGATGCTTGTCTGATGGGGTAGGCAGTTTGTGGCAAGGGTCGCGGTTTACATGTGAAGAACACAGTTTCATTCATTCCTTATCCACTCTACTAGACTACAGTTTTCAGAAGCTTCAGGCTGGAGTTCAGCTATATCAAAACAGATATCAACAGATTTTATCACAGAACTCGGTCTAAAAACTCCTAAGTAAGTATCACAATATGATAGACTAAAACTATAAATGAAACCACAGTCAAGTTAGCCCTCATGAACCATAGAGAAAATAATACAGAGATTGACGAGCCCATCCCTGATCTGCTAACCTGCAGTCAAAGAGTTGTCAGCATATGGTATAATTAGGTATCTTCATTTACTTGACAGGGACAGCCTGGTTACGGAGCACCCCCTGGAGCATATCCTGGAGCACCAGGATATGGCGCAGCCCCTGGATACGGAGCAGCCCCTGGTGGATATGGAGCACCAGCTCCTGCTGGCTTCGCACCCCCAGCTGGTGGTGGGTATCCAGGCCAACCTTACCCAGGAGGGGCACCAGGTAAAGAGTGCTAGAGCATGCTCAGAACATGAAATTTGAGAATGATAGGATCTAAAACATAGTGATCCATGTACAAATTTACTTCAGCAGACAATGGTTAAATCAAAATCAGAGGGACCAAAGACTTAATTTTGGTTTAAATAGAGTTTTGATTTAGACAGAGAAGCCTCAACATTCGCCGGTTTCAAAGGAGACAAATCTTCAGCAAGGCTCTATGAATTTTATCATGGGTACATTATAATCGGCCCAAAATTGTCACGTTCAAGTTCATTTTTCTTCCATTTTTCCCCTGAGAATTCACCGGCAATTGGATAGTCAATCGTATGTGAATTCAGGCCATTGTAAAAGTACGCTTTTACACAAGGAAATTTCACTTTTGCTGATCAGCACCCTGTAAAGTCACTTGGGATTATTAGTATACTAGTCTTCAGTGCTCATGCATTCATGAGTGTTTGTAAAAGTTAAGTCATCCTGAAAAGCCATTTCTGACTTTCTGCAAAAAATAAAAATTAGGCCCTGGTGAAAAGAAAATCTACTGCAGCTTTTACTCATAAGTCTGGTCAAGAGGCACAGGTGCACATTATGGATTCGGTCTCATCCCACCTCACTGAAGCCATAAGTAGTCCTGCAATGACTTTCATCTCCTTTGACCATGGTCTCTATCTCTCTCGCATTCAGTACTTGTTTTGTCAGTAGTCACGTGAAGAAGCTCACACAGTCTCTCTTCCTCCCCCCTCCACATACCCCAAGGTTTTTGATATAGGCTATTTTCCTTCGCAGTATTGAATTGGTGTTCAGCAATTCACGCAAGAGTGTGGTGCACGCTGATTTTAATGGTGCAGCCATAGTGTTATTTCAATTTAACTCTAGTTTATTAACAAAGATAAAGAGGAAATTAAATAGGGCTTCTAACTTCCTTTCATTTTAAGGATAGCTTTGGTTTAACCCTTTTCGTTTTAATTATGGTTAGTGTTAATATATCTTCAGAGATTCGTATAAGGATAGTGAGTTCTTTTGCAAGTGTATTTCGGTCACAATTTTGATGAATCTTTCTTATCTACAACATTGCAAGTTTTTGTAGCTTTAAGTTCTAGAACTCTTGAACCTCTATTCACCGTATTGTCTTTTGTTTGAAAATAAAGTGGCATTTAACAAAACAGTTGAGTAAATGCAAAAGACCTTCACTTATTTTAACTACCCACACAGGAATTGCAAGAAACAAAAGAAGTGCCAGAGTTCTGTTGTGGTTATACAGTCAACTCTGCCTACTTGCAAATTTTCAGGAACTTCTTTCTCATCTGCAATTTAAAGTAGTTGCAGTTATTCCACTAACTATCATATATTAATAGAGCAATTTGTTATGTTAGTATATATGTTATTAGACCAAAGTTTTACCAGTTGCAATTAAACAGAACCTCTGTACATCAAGATATGCTTCTCAAAATGCCGCGGTTTTTTTTTCTCTCTCTAGGTTATTCTCAGCCTCCCAATATAGACCCCCAGGTCCAGCAGTGGTTCATGTCAGTGGATGCAGATCGCTCAGGAAGAATCACAGCTCATGAGCTTCAGATGGCTTTGGTCAACACAAACTGGACACAGTTCAATGATGAAACATGCAGACTTATGATTGGTAATTTTTTGCAGTCTGTAACTTTTTATGACTTCAATTTCTCGAGTTACATTGGCTAGCTGTCAATAACAGTAAATGGTTAAAGTTTACTTTTAGTGAGTCTAATTTAGACATAATTTCATCAAGTGATATATACAATGCTCTCCAACTAATTCTGCCTTTAACAGCAGGTTATTTTGAGAATTTGTCCATATATTCAAGTCCAGTTGGCGTACTCTCTTTTTCCCTTCATCACTGTTTTCCATTCCCCTGGTCTTGTCAAGAGAGATGGGTGTTCACAGTATTAAACAAGCAGGCTGGAGAAGGATTGCCGCTGATTTGCTAATTCCTCCTTGTGCTATGAATAGGAGAGATTTAAATGAACTTCAAAGCTTAAACAATGTTCGGAAATCACTTTTCTTTCCGTGATCATTGGATAGCAACAGCTATTTATTGTCGTTAGAAAAGTTTCCTCATCAATATACAGTTGATTACTGAGAAGTAGATGTCTCTGGGGGAGTCAGAAATACATCGACGTATCCATAAGATCAACTCATCCATCGATAATAGCCAACAATGTCAAATTGTATAATGGGAGGCAACTCAACCAAAAACACATCTATCATACAGTTACACCCTTATTTTTCAAACGAGGAAACCAGGGTTTACTAATACATGTACAGTCGAGTCCGCTTAGCTCCAATTCGCTGGGACCACCCTAGTAAGTTCAACGAATCAGAATTTGACTCAAGATTTCCAAGGCGAGTCAACCTTATGCGAGCGAGCGAGCACACTGGGGAGGTCACGAAGGCAGCCTCTTGTTTATATATACCGTCACGGTGCATTGGGCTAGATGCGTTGTAAGCCCTACACAATGCTGTCGAGATGCTTGATTATCGATCGATTTTTCAGCACCGCCGAGCCCTCGTGCATTCTCTTCCCCCTACTGTCTTATCAGCGGTGGTGTAATACACACGCCCTACTTATTGTGCTGCGGTTAATGGCACTCGCAGTGTCCAGTTTTATTGCCTCTCTCTATCCGCGGCACCGTCTCGTTTGTTTTTCAAGCCGTCGGCGTTGTTTGGTACCAAGCAGGGAGGACGCCAGGAGGTGATTTTGCCTCTGTGGCAGCACTGGGCAGTTGGACTAATCAGAAATGGGCATTAATTACTTCGTCTTATGCAAGGATAATTAACTCACTGAGGACTGAGGGTTGTGGAATTTTGCAACCACTGGAGACTGAGCGTTTTCAGGGTGATTTCAAACAATCATTGTGAGCTTCCTAATCATCCAAACTCAATGAAATTTTGCAAACTAGTTCATTAATAAATCTCCTACACAGCAAACTCAACAGCAAAGCTCTAGATGCATAACTTTTTGAATTATGATTTTTTGAAAATCCCTGATTTTTTCACCTCCCAGGTGACTTGCGGTGACCTCAAATAAAATTTTGTAAAAAATAATAAATGCTGTTTCTTTATAGTTATTGTGGTTTGAGTGAATGTAAGTATGACAGGACAATGCAGGAAGACCATATTCCTACCTGTAACACTTTATTTGAACGTATAAGGCTCTGAAAATCTCCTCTTCTTGCTTCTGCTTCTGGTCGTCATTTTGAACATTCAGGCAAGACTGGTGCTCGCTAGAGTTACCTCGCTTGTTTTCACGTTACTGCTACTTCCGGGAAACTCGGCAGGAACCAGAAAAAAATGGCTAAGATAGCGGAAACAACGTTTCCCGGGACTCCAACGGGAACGACTTAGACGGAAAAAAATTCTAAATGCTCATCCCATTGGGGCACCGGGAAACGTCTCTGGTAACTCGCGGCCCGTCCCGTTTATGTAACGGGAAACGTCGTCAGTGAGTTAATAGACGCAAAGAAGAAAAAAAAACTATTATTTTTTTTTTCTTTCGACTAATAAGTAATTGGAGGAATAAGATTTCGACATACATGGACTCGACTGTAGATCTATTGATTTAGTACATGATCTTTTTTTTTTTTAAAATTGATGACCGCTAGTTAGATGTATTCGAAACGATGTGAGGCAGCCAAGTGAAGCGATCACTTTGCCCGGTGTGTGCCGTATGCGTGTTGTGTGATAAAGGCCCATACTGGGCGAGCATTTAACTTTATTTACCTATGCCTAGGGCAAAGCCTATTCAGCATTTTCATTGGACGAGAGAAGCAGGGGGTCCCTCAAGGGATTGCGCGGGCATGGTGTGTCCATCAGTGCCTGCGAGTTTAGAGCATGCCAGCCATCGTAACACGGACGCACACACTTACACTACGCTAAGCCGCAGGCCTGCCTACACGTTCATTCAGTAGCACAAAAGATTCGACGGAGCATGTCTCTTTGTTGTTGACTTGAGGCGAGGGATTTGTTGAGTTGAGGCGAGGGTGCGGGTAAATTCTGGACATCGACTTAGCTGATCTAAATTAATTTAAAAAATCAACGATTGGATCTTTGAATGTAGATCGACTTGAGAGTTGTTATGGTTAAGTCGGTGTAGACTCAAGCATTCTTTACAGCAGAACATAAAGCATGGAGGAGGTTCTGTGTAAAAAGATCGACTTATCCCGAAAATCAACTTAGGTGACATCAACTCATGTAGAGCCGACTGTAGATAGTATATATCAACAATGTAAGAGTATGAAGGCACCATTTCATTGAAACTGAAACTTAGCAAAGACCTTATAAGGTAGATCTATTAAGAACCAACAACAGAGCCCTGAGATTATGTATATGCACAGTTTGCTAGATGGTCATCCTTAAAATCTTAAGAGGTTCTTTGTGCATCTCATGGTCACTGTGTCAGCAACACAGTTATTGTGCAAAATATTTTTTCTAATAACATGATTTATCTTCCAATCCATTAATGTGAGACACTTTATGTATAGCGACAGTAGTGATGGTGATTACATCAACATGCGTGACAGTTTTTGTGTTTATGTGCGTGTGCACTCATGCATATGTAGGTTAAGTAGTTTGGTGCTATTGTACTTTTTAGTAATAGTTTTTATGCATTCTGGGCAGGGTTGGATGGAACTCCGCTTTTATGAACTAAGTTCTGGAACTTAATTCCATTGTTTCATCGTGAACGCAACCGTGAACGGAGTTCGTGATTTAGTTCATGACCAGAACTTAGTTTTTTTTTACATCCGTTCAAATTCCGTTCACACATTAGCAACCGGGGTTTGTTTTGTTTTCATTTTGTCGGCAATTACTGCACTTGCCGCATTGCGATCACCAGCTTCATTCAACCTGTCAGTTTGCCCGGTCATTCTTCGAATCGACAAGATCAGTTTGTAACTCCTGCCTTTTTATGGTGTCAGGTAAATAAAGCTATCGAGGCGAAGCTGCTGTTGCCGTTCATATTACACAACAAAGGCTGGCTTATCACTTTTAATCCCAAGTGAAGCGTGTCCTCTTACTGATAAATACGTGATGACTGCGTCAAGGGGCTTGACTGCCTCAAGTCCATCTCTAACAAAACAGCGTTTACGCCCTTTGAGAGGCCAATATCGTTAGTGGTGACTGACAACTGAACACCAACTTGAAGGTCATAAATAATTATCAAAGGCGAGATAATGGTTCATTGGTCAGTTGGATAACGTATATGGTTAGGTGAAAAGGGCAGAGGAACTAGAGAACTAGGGGTAGGATATTATGATACACACGAAGAAACCAGAGGGCAGCAAAGGGCTAGACAGACGGCGCACTGATTTTCAAACACATAATGTCAGTCAGTAGAAACTGACTTCCCTTTGATAAGTCTGCAAAGCTGTTCTTTACCATTAAAAGCAATGCCTCAAATGTAATTGCAACAATTTTCAGCCATAATTATAGCATACCGTATATTAGCAATGCAGAATCAGACATTGTTGCTTCTCAATGATCCTTTGAAAAATACCTGTCTGGTACCTACCAGAACCATGCAGTACAATACATCGACTTTAAGAATAATATATGCCAGGCTTTACTCCAACAGCAACTCTTATCCAAAATTGTGACTTATGCCTGCCCTGTGATCTGAATACATCATGATCTCAAATTTTTTTTAGCTGGTTCCATGCAGTTGTAAATAAACTCTCAAATTTATGAGAAATTGTAAGGTTGTATGTGCACATGTCTCTATTTTCTCTCTACTTCCGGTGAAGTCTGCTTAGTAAGGAAGGGATGAATGGTATGTTCTTCATCATTAAGGAACAGTAACATATGCTTCAAAATCTTGCCCTCCTGAAACTGAACTTCTCCATGGAAATACTCACACATAAAGTAACATTCATTAAACATTAAAATCCTCGTTTCCCATTGTGAAATCAGCTGTCTCGGAAATGCATGCTTTTTTTGGTGGGAAAAGTAAACGGAACAGAGCGGAGATCGGAACTAAGTTCCTCAGATGTGGAACGGGATGAATGGAACAGAATCTGATGGTCTCGGCTGAATGGGGAAGGGAACACAGTTCCCCATTTTTCCTGAACGTGTCCAATTCTGATTCTCTGTAAATTTTACTAAGTAACTCTTCTGCATCTTAGAACACTTTTGTTGTGAATTTGTGCACAATACATTACAAGTTTACTATTACATTACATGACATAACATAATGCTGACTTGTTCAAATATCTTTATTCCATCGCTATCTATAGGTATGTTTGATAAAGACTTCAGTGGCACTATAGATTTGTACGAGTTCCAGGCACTGTGGCACTACATTCAGCAGTGGAAGCAAACTTTTGACAGATACGATTCTAACAGGTCAGGCTCAATTGAAGGCCAGGAGCTTCAGCAAGGTAAGTTTACTAAATATATATACAGTGAAATTCGAATATAATGAGCATGGATAAAACAAGTTCTCGCATGTGCCGAGCAAAATGAAAATCCCCATTTTTTTTCCTTCTTTGTAATAGTAAACTTGCCTTTCATATAACGAGCACAAAATCCGCTAAACGCGGCCCTAACGAGGTAACCGACCTGCAGTTAAGCCCTTGCAACCCTTTCGTCCGCAATAAAACTTTCAGCGGCGAGGAACTTGAACGTTTAGGCTACGTAACAATATTGCCAACAATAGGCAAGTCTCGGTGTCTCGCTTATGTAATTTACCGGTAGGATTACCGGTACAAACTAGTTCCGCAGTAGGCCAAGAAGCGGGGTAGGGAAGGATGCGGTGGAGATGTGACCATGCGACGGGAGGAAGATGGGATTGATATGCTCGGCTAATGATTGGCCAAGCCTGTTGTTTAGACCAATCATTGCGCTAGGCAATTTTGATTTCAATCATAACAATCGCAGAAACGGTGATTACGATCGGTCAGTCATTCGTTTCTCGACTCTCAACATTTGCATTGCTTTGTTTACACCTGTCAATGATGGAATCGAGGAAGAGAAAATGTCTGTCCTTCGAAACAAAACTAAAAATAATCGAAGAAGTCGAGAGAAAGCAGAAGAGCAAACTTGTGGCATGCTGGCATGTTTAGTTGGGTGACCCCTGGGTAGACAAGGCACTTCCGCTCTACCCGCAGCAAGCCGTCTAGCCATGTTAGATCTACTGACAGTTTTTACATGATTTTCAGTGGACCATGCGTGTAACGAACCATCGGTTCTAACGAGCACCGGCGGTCGGTCCCGACGACCTCGTTATATCCGAGTTTCACTGTATTATATTCTGAAATATGGGATACATTAGAACCGCAGTGTCACTTATAACTTGGTGCTTGTGTGAGTTCAGTAACAAGGTATATCGATGGTGAAAATCGCAAACCGTGTAAGTCCGAAAAAGTTTGGTTCCGTATTTTTTGCACCAAAGTGAAGAATACCACCCCACGCAAATGCCATTACACACTATGTACCTAAAATAGCGACAGAAAGTCTATATTTTGTCAAATGATCAAACCATGTAACTCTGTAAAGGATGACCTTATGAAACAGTTTTTTCTTTCCCCTGTAAATTTTGACTGGTACGACATATACGGTTTGCGATTTTCACCATCAATATGTTTTGGCAAAATTCATCCCATTTAGCCATAAGTGCACAAAGTATAATCATCTCTTGGATAACTTAGGCTGAGAGACAAAAACAGATAAGAGTTCATAATGTCCTTGTGTCTGTTGGCATCCAAATATGCTGATAAAACAAAATTATATTTGGTATTTCTGCGTAGTAGCCGCTATTAAAATTTTTATGTTTGTTAACTATACTGTACGCAACAAGGGCATCCTCTTTTCCTACCCCAAAGAAAAAAACAAAGACTAGTACTGCTCCAGCCTGATGATAACTTTACTACCGGCCTTACATTGTCGACTTTGGCTGATGAAGTAACAACCACAAGGTTGCGCTGAAATATGAAGATTAAATTCAGTTTCAAATGCCTTTTGCTTCAGTTTTGTATGTCTACTCTGCAGTAATCAGAATATGCGTAAAGATGTTTGAAAGAGAAGATAGGATTTTGTGTCTATTGCAAGAGAGTCTCTTGGGTCGGAATTCTGAGCATGCCAGTGATTTTGAAAGTGGATCAAGTGGCTTACACTATTCTCATTTCTTGCTCCTTTATACCTTGAACTTTTTGAAGATGCATTTCTCTGAAAATGTTCATGGATCCTCCATGGCTGTTACCTTTATTTTTCAGCTGTTAACTTTATTTTATTACATATTCAGGGATGGCAGCAGCTGATGGCAGAAAAGATCTTTAGAAACCATGATCATTATATGGATCTTTTTTAAAATGGAGGTTGCTATATCATTTATTCTACTTTTTTGTCATGTTGAAATGCCCAGGTTTACAGATCTGATTTTCAGTTCTTTGAAAATTTTCATTTGCTTCAGGAAATTGGTGGTTGAAATAGTTACTTATGACTCATATATCCAGTGAAGTTATTTTGTTATACAGTATGAAGTATAATTCCTTTTGTTTTCAACCTTTTTTTATAGCTTTCCAGACAATGGGCTACAATGTTTCACCACAGTTTGTCCAGACAGTTGTGGTCAAGTTTGACCATTATGGTCGCCGCTGCCTCACGCTGGATAATTTCATCCAGTCATGTGTGATGCTTAAGTCTCTTACGGATGCCTTCAAGCAGCGTGACACAACAATGACAGGGAGTGTTCGAATGTCGTATGAGGACTTTATGTCACTGGCAGTTCTGTATAAACCTTAGGTGTTTTTGAATGTATGGCCATGGCAAAAGAGTACCCATATTTACACCTTGAATCAAACCAGGATTTAGAAGATTGGCAAGTTTTTCTTATTGTGACTATTTCCTTTATTCAGTATGAGCAGTACTGTTAAAGGTGGTTCTCAAAATGAAAGAAGAGGGGGGAACTATGTTTGAAAAATTTTGTCAATATTATCATATAACTTACTGAAAATACCAGTTTCCAGCAGTCTTAGCTCCGGTTACAGTTTCTTGGATAGTGACGTAACCTGAAAATTCCGATTCCTTTTTGATAATTATCTTGTTTCCAGTCAGTTATTTTTGCAAGTTCAGAAATTAATGATCACATGCCAGATTATTTATTTGTAATACTTTAGGACCAGTGAACATTACAAAAACATGGGTACTCTTTGACGGTTTTTGTGGCTTTTGGTGATTAGGCGTATCTTTTATTATTCTGTTCTTGTGACTGTGGTTTTATCCAAATTATTTACCTTGCACACTGAAGTTCTTTGAACAAAGATAGCATACTCCACACAACATGAAGGGCACATCCAGAATATCCGTAATGCTAGATCAGAGATGATGTAATGGTGTTTCTACTGTAGTGGTTCAGTATTAGGTTGAGTATTAAGTCAACTCTTCTAATTGCAACTCCTTGGGGATATGGAAAAAGTTGTACGAAAAAGGAGTTGCAGTTATACAGTGACTATTACTTATATGTATATCTCAGGTTATTGCAGATAAGCAGAGCCTGCAATTGTAGAGTCAACTGTCTTCTTGTAGAAATCATTGAGTTACAAAATGGTCACATGCTAGGTATGCCATAGAGCAAATTGTACAGAAAATACAAGTACATTATGAGTCACATAGTACAGAATACTCAATGAATAAAAGTAATATCGTCGGTGAAAGTCTCTAACCTCGTAAGTCCGCGATTTTTCAAAAATCACTTTTGGCCTATTAATAACATTACAAGGGGTCCACGACCTTGTCTAAAAAAAACATGCCCTACTATTCTTTAGGTATCTAGAATACGATCTATGTAAAAAAAAGAGAGTTTAATACCCGGTAGCCTAAAAACAATTAGTTTTTTGTCTCTCCTGAAAAATTTGCTCTGGTTGACTTACGAGGTTAGAGACTTTCATCGACGATGTGCTCAAAATTTTTTTCAAACTGTACAGACAATCTCACTGAATTTGTTTCGAGCTGTTGATAGAACAGCACAAAAGAAGTTACTAATAACTATACAAAGGTATTTTCATTTCTTTCACTGTTTATGGAATGTAACACTAGAAGCGTCATGTAAAGAACCAACAAGTATTAAGCTTAACAAAGATGCGCTTAATTGTTTTCTTAATATGTAAATCTAAATAATACCTGTTTGTTCTTTACATTTCAATTATGGAATGTAATATTGCCAGCATTTTAATTATACAAATACAAAACAGTGTGAACTAACGATAGGCATAATCTTAGGGGTTACTCAGAAAAGATGAAAATCCTGGAGACATTTGTGTCTATCACTGATATCACCTCACTGAGACCAGAAGTCACTCGGGTAGTTTATCTTTTATTTGTCAGTATTCACAAGATTATCATGAAGGCTTAGGCATTTCTTTCCTGAGCAGGTCAGTATCGAGGGGTATCTGCGCAAAGGCCATACTATTATATGAATTGTATAAGAGTAAGAGAAATAAGGCCTGCAGGCAGCCTGCAGTATGTGCTGAGAAAATGTGGGAGGTAGGGGGGATATTTTTGACAATAAATTTGTATTTAGTCAGTCATCCACTTTTTTGTCAAACCTTTCGCTCTACAATTACTGCAGATTGCAGCAGATTTTTCTGGCTTATTTATTATTTGTTGGTGGTTTTTTTTTACATGAAACAGCTATCCTTTAATACATGGTGTGTGCAAGTCTTCTGGTGGATGTACATTTTATGTAGACTGGAAAGAAAGATTTCTTGTCCGTTTGCATGCCATTTCATAATTCTTGAGTTTAAACAAGAGACCTTGTATCTATTGTACATCATGTTATAATGGGAGTGTAAGGAATCGTTTCATAGAACAATGTTACATTTCCTTGCTACCATACCCATAAAATTTATTAGATTATCATGTTCTGAAGGCAGAGTTCCACCATTGGCTTTGTTCATTCTTGTATATCAAAAAAGATCTGTTGATATGTGTAAGTATAAATGAAAATTTTGCTAGATAAAGTGGATTGCTTTTGTACAAAACGTTTCTTTCCATTAAGCTCTTTTGTGCTACAAAAAGTCAACCTATCACCTTATGATAAAGAAATTTTATCACACAGCATGACCTGTAGATCTGTCCATGGAAAGAACATCTTAGAATGCTACGTTAGTGACACAGTTTGGTAGATTCACCTTTAACCCATTATAAGTTATTTAAGTGCGTTGCCCAGTCTAAATACCATGTCATATTGTTCTCCTTTAGAGATAAATTTCTTTAAAGACTCAGACACTGAGTTGCATTTATTATAGAAGCATACTGGTTAGTGTTATTTGTATGAATTTCTCACAATGCTTGCTGATCTTTTAAGTTAATGTTATTAAGTCAAGTTTAATGCTTGGTATGTTTTTACATCTTTATACTGTACTATTTTTATATGCCCTATTTTCAGATGTTTTGTTGAGCTGAGAAGTCTTTGAGGATAAATGTATTTTCAATTAGGCCTATATGTAGTTAATTGTAAAGTGGCACTCTCTGTGAAAATTCACGAGTTTCTTAACACATTTTGATGGATGAAAACAGTGTTTTTAATTAATTGGATTACTTCAGCCACCGTGTAGAGGTATTTGCATTTTTCATTATGCAATTTTGTTACCTGCTTCTTTGTTATCATATTTATCATTGTTTTAAACCATTTATCAGTAAATGTACCATTGATGTTATGTTCAGCTAGCATGTCTGTTTTTTCGGAAAGTGAAAGATTAAACCTTTGTAAAATATTACAATGCATTTAATCCTGTGAAAAAAATATGACACATATTGTTGCACTTTTCCCAAGTGACCTGTGTGCGTCCAAACAAATACAGAAAGAGAACATTATACTAACATTAAAAATACATCAGACCCCAGCTTCAGTGGTGCACCAGGTGCAAACAAATTGAACTCAGAAGAAAAAAGGACCTCTGATTAGTACCTTTGGAGGTGCAAAGATTAGTTAAATTTAATTGTCAGCATGCTGTAGTTATAGTCTGTTGATGTTGAAAGATGTTGATATTTAGACCACAGTTACCAAAGTGTACTTTTGAGATTTAAAGAGATTTTGCATGGACTAAGGGGTCACAGCATTCTGGAAAAAGCATCTCATTATATAGTCTGTGCCAGTTGAAAGCAGTGTATCACAGTCTGTTTCTGATTTTATAATGAGACTAACATATTCTTCCTTGCCAGTCAGTGATAAAATAAATGATAATGTGGGCATAAGAAAGTGTGATCTGCATCTTGGACATATTTGACTCCATATTTTACATTTGTTTTAATCACAGAGAAAGGCAAGCTGAACAAAGCATCAATAATAAGATCATGCTTGAATTCTTATCTTACTTCCAAATAAAATATGTATGTAATAATTTTTCTCCGGCCTGGACTCTCTTTTAAATTATATTCTATTGTCGATTTTGTTTCATGCCTACTTCAAATGTTCTCTGTCTTTATTTGTAGGTGGTCAGAATGAGTTACTTTCTGTTTATATATTAAGTTGTGATGTCATGCAAAGCCTAATATCATACACTTTTGTCAACAGAAAACAATTTTCGTCTTACACTGTTCTGGCCCAAAATACTGCTGTTGTAAGTCTTAATGCAGTGGCAAATTTTCAAGAAAGCTGCGATGGAAGTAAACTGACAATAGAAAAGTCATCAACGTGCAACCAACATCATAAAACTCAGTCAGGTACTAATCATTTGCCTGTAGAATATGTGCATTTTTCTACAGGAACTACTATTCTTTCAGATTCCACAGTTATCAAAAATTCAAATCTTGATCACCATGTGAGCCTGATATTTTAAATCCCAGTCCCACAATATAAGCCCCATTTTGACTTCCCTTGAGACAGTTCACTTTTGACCATAGCAGCAAACTCTAATATCAGCAATAACCTAACACATAATTTTAACACACGAATAATGATAACAATTTTTCACTTTCACTGATGTCTCATGTACAGTCAAGTCTCTACTTATTACTGTTCTGCAATCGGCAGTTGAGACTCAGAATGGAGAACAGAGCAGATAGTATCAAACACAGAGAAGTGAAGTAATAAAACAAACACAAGGCAGAGACTGACATGAATCACAGAAAATATACACACATAAAATATACTGATTTCAGCTGAAATTTTTATTGAGCCTTATATAGATGTTATCTAAAAAAATGGAATGTTGAGAATTATCTAATTAACATCGGGAAGAATTTTCTTTCTCAATCCATACAAAGTAGGGATAAGGGCTTTTCTAACATCTCACAACAAAAGGGCTTACCTTTGCCAAATTTGTCTGTGAAAACTTTGTGCTTCTATTTGACTATAGCTCTCTGCTACAACAAAATTTTTGTCTGATGTCTGTGTTACTATATTAAAGAAATTCATTTTTCCCCTAATAAAATCGATTTTTAAAAAATTTAAGCTATAGTTTCACAAAATTATATATTTTGTTGGTAGATGAGTATTGATGTAATGATCATAAAAATGCAAACAAGTAATTTTAGTGGGAAAACAATCGCAAGCCCCTTTGCCTTGAAACATTAGATTTGCTTTCATCAGTGCCTTGATATAATATAAAAAAGAAATGGAATATTCACATGGATGTTAAGGCTGTGAGTAGAGTATTTACAATGGATATGGTATAAAGTAATGAACTCCTGGAACAGTTTATACTGTTCTCACTTCTACTGGATTATACAAATAAGCAAAGCAGTATCATTTACTCAGCTGACATGAGGTAAATGTTAGGTTCATAATTACTTCATCAGATCTATTCCCAATTTAACAAATCTGGAGTAAATTCATCATTCTAAAGGATTAATGAACATCCTAAGAAAAGTGTAATTAACAATTACACAATCTGAAACTTCCAAACCTTTCTGTTTTGTTAGAGAACATTCCCCATAGCATAACGAAATCCAGGTTAGAGTTCAACAATTTCTTAATAATTACCAAAAATAAACTAAATGAAAGTTACTAAGATTTCCAGTTCTTATTATTCAGCACTGAAAAATTAACTTTACATTTTGAAACAACTATTTACAAATGTGGAATGTACATCTTTGCAGCATTAAAAAACCTCTCTCATTCTCTCATTCAATCTTTCCATTTCTTCCTCTTATTCAGTAAAACAGACATATCCATTTATTTCAAAATTCTGTGAAGAGGTATTTGCTGTACGTGGAAACTACAGCAAGATATCCAGAATTTTTTTGTTTGTTTAAATTCATTCGCATGAAGACCACTTTTCATGTACACCTATTTGATACCGATGAATGAAACATTTGCTCATTCATCCTACATTCAATATTTAATAATCAGCCACATACCCTGACAAGTTCTCAAGTCAAAGTCATCAACACACACTTACAAGACAACAGAAAAATGAGTCATAACTTCCTGAATATCAAAGATTGCATATAACTCCTCAGATAGTTGGGCATTTTGCCGCTCTCTCCAGTTTTAGAATCATACCTAGCATTTGTGTTTAGTGTTTAGTTTCACAATCTTTCCTCCCATAAACAAAATGGTACTACCATATTCACATGAAGGGCCATCAGTTATTCCAGCAAATACATGAACCAAAGTTATGTCAAATTTGTTAACTTCATTTTCACATGGATAATGTGCTAAATGTGCTTTGACACAAGATGGAATGAAAACTGACAAGCTCCCAATACTACATTTAAAGTGGTGGCCTCTGGACGGCAACTGCCTGGATACTAACAGACTCATCGCTATATATGTAAGTTTCAAAAACTTGCTGACCAACATTCTCAAACTTTCTGGTCAACATTCTCTCAGTCATGCACCCATTTTTCTCTGATTTTCACATTCTAAAATCTAGGATTGGGCTTCACTGCATACGCAGGCCCTCTGTTAACTCTCTCTTCTTCCTCTTTGATTCTCACATAATCAGCTGATAGACACATGGCAGCAAATAGGGAGAAAAATCCGGACACAACAGCGAAGCCAAATGACCATGAAAGGAAGTTGGAGTCAGGGTTTGGCAGCCACTGTCTGTCTATATCTGCCTTGATTCCAAATATGGTCACAGAGGTTGCAGTCAGGAAAACTGGAATGAAACGGATAATCATATTAATTATTAAGAACAATGTATTTTCACTGAATAGTCTATATAGGAAGGCAAATGACAGAATGATGTCTTATTGTTGTGATGGCTTTACTCACTAAGTCACTATATCTGCTGGGCCAAGGTTCAATTCAGAGAGGAAATATGAAGTGGCTTCATGAAAATAGACTGTAAGACTTTAATGATTTAAAAAATAACAGTTAACCCAAACTAAACTTTAAGCAAAATAACAAATAAACAAAATGCAATTTGCATTTAACTGCCATATATTGTCAGACAACGGAATACTGCATTTCTATAATAATATATGACATAAAAGTCTCTGGATGATCTTAATTTCCTTTTAATTGTAACATACTGAATGCTCCCAGGAGTTGCAGTTATGCCGAGTCACTTGTTTTTCAAAGTATCTCTCTAGTAATTCTTCAATGATTATTTAAGCTGTCACACTGGCTGTTCAAAATTATTGCAGTGTCAGTTATGAGAAGTCTCTAAGTTGTTTTCCACATATGACATCTGTATCAGATGTTCCACACAATCAGTATCAAGACCCTGCGTATTTTTGTTTCCTAGTGATGTGCATTAAGTTACTTCCCCATATTCAGCATGTCCCTACAGAGTATACTGGCAGTGTTTTATGATAAAATGGCACAGAAAATATAGAAAGGTAAATCAGACAAAGAATATATGATGGCATCTCTGGAATGTAGGTTGTTGAGAATGATAATTTGGCTCGTGATAAACTAAGGTCAAATCAGCATTCTGCGCAATATAGAGATGGCTCTAAACATAATTATTACAAAAGACCCTTTGTACAAAATCAAACATTTCTGAAGCACAATGCAAATTTTAATGTGATTGTTGGCTTAGACCAGACCTCCAACCGAAATTAAGCTGAATGTTCAACGTTCAATGCACTCAGTGAATTTCATGATAAGCAAGCTTGAGTGTATGATAACAAAATTCAGATAAAGCCCAAAGCAAAAATGACATAAAAATGCCAAAGCTGAGACTGGCAATAAATTGTGAAGAAAGATGGTCATTGACTCACATGATAACCACATCATGCCCGACGTTGCAATCACATATTTCTTCTCTTTCTCCTTGAGTATGCAGCGTACGTAATACATGATGTTCATCACCACGGCAACCAAATGCAGCATGAAGGCCAAGGTAATCATGATCTGGACAGCCAAGAGCCAGGCTGAAGAACAGAAATTTGATAAAATAAGCATTGGTTATGACTTTATAGCATAGAAATAGCACAATAACAGTCGAAACTGTGGCTGGAAGATGGTATACTGCAACAAACAAACAAAAACTCCTGACATACATCAGAGTAGGTGTTTAACATTTTTTTTTTAAAGTCAAGGGAGGAAGGTATGAACATACTGACTGACAGTGTATTAATCCTCACATCCAATGACTGGGTAAAGAGAGAAATTAAAACAATTATTGTCTCCTTTGACACTAGTTAGCAGTCTCTTCTTTGAAGTGTATACATTGGAAATTTGGGAAGGATTTCCATAAGTTGCCAGCCAACAATGTAGTCATGACCCTTTCCAAAAAGCACTTTAAAGAGAGATTATTTGGATGGGGCTGGTGTGGAAAACAGGAGGTTGGCTTTTTGTGGGGGATACACAAAGAAAGAAAAGTGGTCGTTTTCAAATCTTGCAATTTCATTTTCTCCCTGCATGATGTAGAATGGCTGACACAACTGGAAATCCTTCCGAAATTTGTTAATCAAACCATTGCTTAACACAGTCCCCTGCTTGCCTCACTGTTATTCTGATTCAACAGTTCCAAATGCTTTAATTCTTATGGAAAGCACTCTGGGTAACATGAAAAGGAAGGATTTCCAAACGCGCCTCACAGCTAATGGTGACTGAGAGTGGAGATCGAACCTTGAGAAAGAATTCCTCAGGAGTCTCACATCCCTAACCAGAGCTTATGCTTACTATTACAACCCCAAAGCTAACCCTAACCCTGACCCTGGGAGGATTTCCATATGTGGTAACTGACGATAAGGAGTTACGCTTGCTTCGACTGATGCTCCTGTCTCAATGGGCATTAGTGTTAGGGTTAAGGGTAGGGTTAGGGTTAGGGGGGTAGGGTTAGGGTTAGGGTTGTATAAATACGTTATTCGGAATTAAGGTACTGACCGTAGTTGTAGGAGTTACCACATATGGAAATCCTTCCCTGACCCTACCCTTAACCCTAATCCCCATCAATACAGAAGCAAGAGGTGTGAGCGTCTCATTTGGAATTCCTCGCCATGAACCTGTTAGTGTTACTACCTTCAGTAGCTTGATCCAAAGGATGATTATGTTATCAGAGTTCCACTTTTTCTATTTCCACTTCTGAACCTTACATCCATTATGTGAGTGTGTTATCTTAATTCATAACTGCTTCGTATCCTAATAATGCTTTTGAACTTCTTGAGACTCCCATCTGAACAGAAAGATACCCACATAAGGAAAAGTCCTCTACTTCCGTGTTTTCACTGCCGACCATTATTAAAGTAGGTCAACCCAGGTGTGTGATAAACACGGTGAAGGAATACAGCCGTATGGTCAAATTTGGAGATTTCGACAAAGAAGCTGACTGACTGATTTTGGCAAATAAACCCTTTTTGCTACTTACGGGGATTCAGCCAATTCCACACTGGACGGTACTCAAAATGGAAGATCCACCAGCAACCATTGTATCTCTTGCTGAGATAGTCCTTGTAATAAGTCCAGTCGTTAAAACATGCTTCCCATAGGCCCATTCGCACGAAGACTCTTTTCATCCGTTTGTGCGGAAATCTCTCTAGCCAGTGTGGCGTCGCGAAGGCCACCACCATGCAGATGAAGGCACATACTGTGAAAAGAAGGCCGAAGGTGGCGATAAACCGCTTGGCCCTCTTCAGCGCCATGTTGATTTACCTGTAAGTTTTACCAGGACAGTGTCAACTTTAGGCGTGATATTTGAAAAATTTGGGGGGAAAAATGGTGCGCTAAAGTGATTCTTAAAAACATCTCTTGCATCATACAACACCTAAGGTGTTAAAAATGTTTAGACCTATATATCTGTCATTTGTCAGTTCATTTTTATGTTCTTGGTCGTTTTTATTCTGAGAAGAATACACAGATTCTTTAACGAAGTGCCTTTATGCCAATCTGGCAAGTTAAACGCGGAAATAACTTGAAAACGAGGTTATGGCGACTTTTACCTGGGCGATACCATTTCATCCAGGTGACAATGCTATGGGGTAATATAGGATGGGAAGAGAACGGAAATACAGTTTGTTAAGTAAATTTTACGCTTAATAGATTTGTGTTTCAGCGTTAATTCAGAAAATAAGACACACTTTCATGTAGTCAAGAATTAAGAGACTCAAAGACTTAAGCTGACGTGAGTCATCAAGGAACTTATCCACCCTGTGGAATTGCCTGGGTTGGGCAAACGCAAAGACACTTCAATACGGAAACGAATATCTGAAAAACAGCGAGATTTCAAGGGAACCAAAATGGCGACCGTCCTACTCCATCGCATAGGATGCGTCTGTGCGGTCCTTGCCTTTGTGCTTATGTTCGTCGCTTTCGCCTCGCCATACTGGTACAAGTCTTGGACGAGAGTGTTTAGCCCCTTCGCCAGCATTGGATTATGGCACGTTTGTCTCAATGGATTTATCAAACCGAGGGACCCCGTGATGAAGTCGTATGTGGGTTGTTGGTGGATCCATTCTACGGAATTTCAAGAGATTGAGCACGAGTTACAGCCAGGTATGGTGATATTTTTGGGTCAATCAGCCTACAGGTATTAATCTTGATATGAGATTTTAAGTTTTGAGAAAGACTTTAGCTGAGGCTCTGAAAGTAGGTTGACAGAAATGCATGACGCTGTTGGCCATAGGAATGTGTCGGCACTTCCGTGTTTACATAGCAGATCTCTCTCTCTCTCTATCTCTATCTCTCTCTGGCTATCTCTCTCTCTCTCTTTTTCTATCCCCCCTCCCCCGATCCCTCTCTCTCTCTCTTCCTGCTCAAGAAAAATGAATGATTGAAGTGTTGACCTAGATAGTATTCACACCTCATATAGTCATACACTCCACTGTACTGTGGTATCTAGACTATGTCTACAGTGATTAGACAGAAAGATGTCAACATCGATGCTTCATTGAAAGTTCTCAACCCACTTCATACATGAATCAAGTCCAGCATGTAAAGGAAGAGAGACCATGTCACTGATAGCATTTTAAAAGAAGAGACTCAACATCTGTTGTGTTGACATAGCCTACAAGAACCTATATTATGTATCTTATATTGTAGTGTAGAATTTGCTGATATGACTGGTGAGCATATGAATTAAGCCTGCCTTCATGTTTAATCTTGAAGAATAAAAAGGGGCATTTCGTTTGTATCAATTGGAGTCTATAAATCAGTATAAGAAAAGGTTTTTGAATGCACCCCTTACTTACAGTTACACCAACACACTGCAGAATCAAACCCAACCCTAATGCTCATCAAGATTGAGTCCTTAACCCTAAATCTCATCAAGACAGGATTCCATACCTTTCAGGCAGGAGTTCCTAACCCTAATGCCCAACAATATGGGTCTCTTTCCCAAATGTCCATCAAGATAGGGCCCTTAACCCTAATCGGTAATCTCCATCAAACATAACTGAGACATACAAGCTGCTTGTGCTAATCCTCCTCAGCAGTTGGGGATTTTGTAAGCTAATTTACTTATGTCACAATGCAGAAATCAAACTGGTCATAGAAACAACCATTTTAAAGATAGGAAATAAATGCTACAAAATATTATAACTGTAATCTATTTATACACTTAGATTTACTTAATAGATATACCAAGGGCACTGAACTGTTTCTGTATTTTCAATTCAGACCTGCAAAATGTATTTTGAAATGCACTGTTTTGTGTTATGGGTTTTCATAAAACGCATATTAGGCAGTATTGTGATTTTTTTTATCGTTACTGCCAAAGCTGAAATAACATTCTACCAGCATCATGCATTTTTTATTTTTATCTTCTTTTTTTTTTTTTTTTTTGGAATCGAGTATTCACATATACTTTCACATATAAATATATAACAGGAATCTGCAGACATGCACACATCACAGTCAAAGTATAGGAAAGGGTCACAGACAGTTTGATACCTTATAGTCCAAAAACAAGTCTTCTTTGAATATGAAAGTTGAAGAACTGGTCTAAAAGTTGATTGGTAAAGTGCTCATGAATTCCTAAAATTTCACCAGTTGTTTGCNTTTTTTTTTTTTTTTCTGATAAATATTCAAGATCATGTCATTATTGTTTTGTTTTTTACTTTTCAGTGTGGTTCCGGTTTGTTCAGGCATTTAGCGTCCTCGTCTTGCTTGCTGACCTTCTCGCCATGATCTTCACACTGCTGTATTTGCCAGAGGGGCCAAGGAGTCATCTCTACAAAAACAGACCAAGAATGTTTTTCATTAACAGTGCCCTACTGCTGGCAGCTGGTAAGTGTCATGTGTAAGCCAATGGTAAGGTAGAGAGTGCAGACAGGGCGAGATGACCACTCTATAAGTCCAAGTATCTTAATATAATATATATATATCATATTATGGGAAGCACCTTTTCTTTTCATGCAATTCTTTGAAAATAGAAAGAAATGCATCAAATGGAAATACTTTTCTTGATTTTAATTAAAATAGGTGCCACTTCTCTGTCACTTACAAGAACTCCTTGCTGTTGTGTCAGTCAGCCCCTTGCAGTGGCCCCTACTTNTGGAAGCCCAGGGAAGGGGGCATTTATGGCTTAGGGCCCCAGGGTTCAAAGGGTTAATATAATATATATAAATCATATTATGGGAAGCACCTTTTCTTTTCATGCAATTCTTTGAAAATAGAAAGAAATGCATCAAATGGAAATACTTTTCTTGATTTTAATTAAAATAGGTGCCACTTCTCTGTCACTTACAAGAACTCCTTGCTGTTGTGTCAGTCAGCCCCTTGCAGTGGCCCCTACTTTGTTTGGATAATCAAAGAAATTTCCCTTGCATCTATAGTTGTATCAGTTCAGGAACTCTGTCTTGTTTCTTCAGCTCAGTGAAGCCCTTATACCTTGAAATTATAATCTGTTTCCTTTCTAACAAACAGGATTTCTGGTGTTACTGATTGCCCTGGTGTTCGCTGAGATGAGCAATGACTCAAGCTGGATGCCAAGACCTTGGATGAACTACCTGTCTTGGAGCTATGGCCTTTGTGTCGTGTCGGGATTCCTTTCTACCTTCGGTGGCATGTGCCTCTTTGTCTTAGCTTTGGTTTTCAAAGTGAGTGTGATCATCCATATTATAATAACAATAATGAGGTTTTTAAGCCTAACACCAAGCAAAGCCTGCTCATGCAACCTCACATTGTTATTACCCCAGCAGGCCAAGACATTCAGTAACTTTCTCAATTCCCTGGGGAACATACAATGCCATAGCCATTTTTACAGATGCTAATCACTTGGATTTGCACAATACCTTTCATTGCCTCCTATAAGGTATACATTTCACAGATGTGGTCTTACAATACAAAATAAAAAATGTGAATGCATTGCTTTCCAAAGGCACTTGCAATATGACCACAGTCAATGATCAAACCAACGACTTTTTCATTTTGGGTCCAACACTATAACCACCAGCCCATGTTGCTCACAGATGATTATAAATATAATATAATGGATGCTGGGCTATACTTTTGCTTTAAGAAATGTTGTTCATGTCTAAGTCTCAACATTTACAAATATGCTTTTCATACATGATATGCTGGCCAGTGCAATCTAGCCAGAAACTGTCTCATAAAGCATGTGCAAGGGGATTAAGGAATTCCAGCTGAAATTGTTCTTAATCAGTTACCTGCAGTGACTGTGTGCATATCAACCATTGACCTGTGTCCCATAACGTTTTGCACCCTTTGTAGGCAAGAATGTAAAGGTGTAAGGACTTACTTAGTTTTATTCTATTCACTTCACTCAGCCAATACAGAACTTTCCATTATGTTGCAAAGACGGCCCATTTTTTGTAATTTTAAATTTAGTTTCACTGTGAAGAAATTGTGTTGGAGTACCCAAGAAAACTCTAAAGTGAATAGTCATGACATGCTGAATAATGTATGGGTGTTCCTTTGCAGGAAAAGTAAATTCAGATACATGCATATTGCAGTTAGCTAACCAGTCTCTGATGTAGCAATTTGTAGGCTTGCTTGTCAAACTGAGGGTTCTTATTTTCAGTGGTTGCTCTTGAATTTGATTCTGTAGTAACATTCCTGATTTTCACACTTTCACCTGGTCTCAAAAAGTCGTGAACTCTAGAGTGGGGCCATGCATTGCTATTGAAACATCTGCCAGTTGATAATAGTTCGCAATGGGCCAAACAGTGTTGCTCTGCACACACATAGATGTACATTTTAAACCTTTGATCCAAACACCATTTGAATATACCTGAACCTCCTGGAAATAGCATTCTCATGTCTTGTCTGATGTTTCCCTACAGCTTGTTTTCTACGTAATGAACTATTTCTCAATACATGGCCATAATATAGCCATAACCATACTGAAGAGCCATAAACTTAAAAAAGAGTAGACATATGAGCTTATGTCAGTTTGAACGATTTTGATATAGCAAAGGGATTAAACAGCATTGGAAATAAAATGACACGGAATTTCAAATTAAAATTAAATATTTAATGGATCATAGCTGCAATGTATGCATTTTTTTTTTTTTTTTGCATTTACCAGGACAAGGAAGATAATGGAGACCCAGGGGTGACTTCAGCTGCTGAGCTGGCAGCTAGGCGTCTGGAACTAGAAAAACAGGATGAAGCCATGAGAGCTCAGCCAGGAATGATCATGGATACAGTGCCCCCTCATCAGTATGGAATGCCCCCTACGTATCGACAAGCTCAATATCAGCAGCAGCCAGCCACCCAAGACAGACCTGATAATGGTGGGGCTTACAGCAGGAAACCACCCTCTACAGCTGGGTCACAGAATACAAAAATTGGAGAGTCCTTTGTCTGATTATATCCACATTCTCAGTTTGTTGTGTATTGTATAGTGTGTGAATGTTAGCATGTGTAGATCTGAAGTAGTTCATTCCAGGTGCGATGTCATGTCAGTTACACAGTCTGCCCTGTTGAAGAAATTGACTTACTGTTCTACTATGAAGTATTTGTGATAGTGCAGTGTGGAATACTGTAATAATTCAGGGCAGAAAGATGAAGAAAGCATGCTAATCGAAGTGCAACTGGAGTCATGTGACATAGCAACCAAAAGATTGAAAAGACAGAAAGAGAAACAGCAACACTTCAGGGTTTTCTTATCTGTTTATTTACATGCAGATTGGTTTGATGGGTATGGATTCGATCAGTATCTACTAATCTGAACTAGGTAAAAGTCTTCGCATTTTGTTTCAGAGTGTGTATTGTTGACTCAATAAGGAAAACATTACAATAAATGAAACATTATCTGCAGATGTTCTATAAATCTGGCAGACTGGAAAAATAATGGAATAACTGTGAGTTGAGCCATTGTGTGTGAATGTGAGAGTATTTTAGTTGCGTTGTGAGTTATGCCTCTCAATGTGTATATGTGAAAAAGCATATTTTACCGCATGTGTGTGTATGCATGCACAGAAGATATTCCTCTCTGTAAATAGATAGAAGGAAACCCTCTTAACTCGGAGAGCAAGGCAACAGAAGATCTTCAGAGGAAGATAGCCCCAACTGGCAAGTGTTTTGACCCTTTGACTTCCATCCACTGTGAAGGAGCAGAGCCACACTTGGATGATGTCTTCCAGTGCCTTTCTGTTGACTTTTCAGTGTTGTTCTTATTTAAAATACAGGTGTCACCAGAAAGCTAGTTTCAAATTCTGTCCACGTATTGCAGTATAGAGGAGTACAAAACTATGGATATTTGCAAAGTATGGTGCTCACTGTCAGGAAGAATTGAAAAGTGTTTTTTCCAAAATATGGTATATGGTCTCTGAATATAATTATTTGAAATAAAAGGAAATAACATTAAGGTAATTGCTCTTCACACATATATTTTTATTTACTGTTAAATGATGTAAATTTTGAAGGAAAAAATTAATTTTGAGATTAATTAAGTTCTGAATGAATTAACACAGAAATGCATGGTCAAGTCCACCACCAACTCCTTTTTTGACGAAAGTGCAATTTACTGAATTTTGGAAAAACGCTCTTCGATTATGAACATAATTTTTCATTAATATTTCCATGTGAGCCAAAGAAGGAATTAGGACAGGGTTAAGCATTTGTTGTGTGGATTTCTGCATGGAGCATGAGGCAGATGCCCATTTTCAGAAAATTTCTTGCGTGAGGAAATTTTGTAATACACCCAGGCCATTGATATTGCAATTTTCAATAACTTCAGACCTATTTTTAGTCAATTTTAATGGACAACTTGGTATTTCTTTTGAACGGGTTTTGAAAGAAAAGAATGTTGAGAACAACATGTTTTATATGTATATTACGGAAACTAGCCATTCCAAATGAATTGCATCGACATTTTATTATGTAAATATCATAAGAATGTACATATTTTATGCATCTACACAAGCGAGGAGTGTAACTTCTTTCATTGCATACTGTGTAGCTGCTTCTGTTCTGGAAAGGAAGTGTGAAATTGAGTGTGATTCTTTCTGTTTTCATAGTTTAACCACAGACATAATACTGTGAAATCAAGATAAACAATGATTCAAAAGTGTAGTTCAAGGAACATGTGAACTGGTTTCTTATGACATTAGGGAAATAATATGCCTGTCTCTGTAAAACTTTGGAACATGAAGCAAAAACATCTTTCAAATATTTCACTCACTGGATCGGAGAGTGATGGGGAAGGTGGCTGCTACTTCTTTAATTAACCATTATCTGCTACATGACATTTCACCTACATGCAATTTGTCTTATCTTTTTTTTAACCTTACCAAATATATATCCCAAAACATTCCACTTCATGGGTATCAAATGTTTTATAAGTTACTCTTGCAGTAACAGATCCATTCCATGTAGATATTCATAAGGTTTTATTCCAGGAAAAATGAGAGTTCCACTGTAAATACGCAGTATGTTTAGCCTCATCTGCTTTTATTGTAAATACTTTCATTTAAATTTGTAGCATGATTTATTCATAAAATAAACAAAATTTTACTACTGGACAATGATTTTTTGTTTTATTCTTGTCACTGTCCACCGAGTTGTGAACCTCATGAACAATTTCAGCAATTGACCTTTCTGAAAAGCTAGAAAAAAGCTTTTCACATGACTATATGAGGCCAGTCTGTGCCCACTCTCTGTTTTCTTTTATTTCACAGCTGTTTTTCAATCATAATACTTATTATCAATAACTATAAGCATTATTCAGTCATTCATGTTTTCAAGCCCCACTGTCAGGCCGTGGTAGGTAACGGCTTGTTTGTCATTGTCTTGGCTGACTGATTTGGAAAGAAGAATTGTGCAGGCCGGCCTGAGAATGTTACCTCTGCCTGACATCATCTGAAGGTCAGAGAAACTGGCGTCACATTAATACCTGATAAAATAATGACAAAGTGTCAATGTTGATGCCATTGCACTTTCTGTTGATCTATACTGTTGTATTCTGTATGACATAAGGGATGGTGAAAACCCCAAATTATGACTCTTTCAGCACTATTATGTCTAAACTAATTGTAATAGTCCAATCAACCTGAAATATGCCACTGAGGAGTCCACTTCTATGTTGGTGAACATGTACAATGGAAGAGCCATGCTAATTACTACATCTGAAGATACTTTTCATAATCACTAAAACTAGTTTTTTTCACAAAATTTGGCAGGACAATGTAATCATTCACCGAAAGCTTACTGCCATTATTTACAAATACAGTATACAATACAGTATACAAAAGTGGTAGCACAATCTAGACTACCAAACTGAGCATTTTTGCCAAGGATTACTAGCTATGCTGCATATAAAGAAAACAGGTTTTGATGGAAATAATTATATAAATAACAAAGAGATTTCACCTCCATATACTTGAATATGGATGATAATGATATGATATTAATTCTGAAGACACCACCACTGATGACACTAATCAGACATTATGATTATTATTTAATAATCAAGTACATCATATACTGTCATAATGTCAAGAATATATAGTGCTTGCCACTTAAAATCCTAACTTCACCTCACCCATCTAGTGTGCTTTCGCACCAAAACAACACCACATATATACCTTGTAATACCTCGGTTCGCATGTTCTCTTCGACGCTCACCCCTGATAGCACAAAGACGCTTTGCTCAATCAGTTTTCTTCTTCCTCTTCCCATTATTAGATAACCAAAGCGGAAGATGTGGAAACAGTATTATGGAATGTAATATGTAAATATTTAGAGAAAGAAAGCCCCTATTGCTTTGTCAAAACTAGATGCTATAATTATATTCACAGCAGTCATAGAATGTTCATTCCAATACTGTTTATGATAACAACGTGAACCAGAAGTAAACAATGCAATTAAGTTAACAGCTGTGTACGATTTATTTGGATTAGTAACAGATGAACAAACAACACTTCAAAGTAAATTAATATTATGTAACAGTTTATTTGAGACACTTTATGTTAAGTGCATTATGGCCCCTTCTTTGGCAAAAATATGCGGGTGAAACAGCTGAAGCCAATCGTCACTGAAGGAATAAACTTGTAGCAGTTAAATCCACACTTGGATAACAAATTACACTAGACAGCTTAGTTAGTCTGCCAAACAAATTTTGCAGAAGAAAAAGAAAAGCAGTAAATGAAAATGGTCTGTAAACATCTCTGCTGTACAATATTAAGATACAGGGTCCCAAATTCTTCAAAAACACTGTGTAAATTTGTATTAAATAACTGCAGCAGGTAAATACTGTATGGGTATAGATAATAATATAGATGTCAGCATATACTCAGTGCCTAATGAAGAAAGATACTCTTTCTGTTAAACTCACTGAGGACTGGATAGTTTGTGAATCACATGAAATTATCATATTCTACTGTACAATTTCCAAGAATAGCATACAGCGTGAATAGGATTGGACTGCCCTAATAATAATATCCTCAAAGTACATGAGTTTAATCAAGTTACTTTATTATTGTTGTTGTCGAATGGTGTGCACAAGATATCTTATCTTATGAGTACTGAGCCTGGTGGTAGGAAGATAACCTCATAGGTCACACTATGACATGATACATCTTCAGTCCCCAGTGTTGAACTTCACCCCATAAGGAATCACAAACAATGTCAACAAAGTTTATATATGTTTATTATGTACACCTTGTACAATCTGTTGGCATACACTAGGAATAACTAGAGTCAACAATAATCACAATCAGAATTAACTTTTTGTAAAAATTCAGCAACATATACATTTTTTCTTGCTATATGTTTGTAAAATAGAAATACAGAGTTCATGTAATCAGGATAATGAAATTAAACAAAAAACATCTGCTCTTATGATGCTTATACAGCTACCGTGATTATAGGCTTTGGATATGTACATATGTATATGAATGTGGAAAGCAGGCTAATCATATTTGGTGGATTTGACTGAGAAAGCAGCTACCACTGGTGCCAAGTGATGAATCAAAGAGTGGTTGAGACACTTGCCTCCCACCTTCAACACACACGCACAATTGATTTGTATGCAACAAATCATTTCAATTTTTTCTTCTTGGCTAAAATACATGTTATACTGTACAATACTGAAGACCGTCATGAGTGGATAAGTTGTGAAAACACTCATAGTCATAGACATAAGTTAAAAGCTTCTTAGTCAAGAAATTATTTTGTTCAGTATATTCTGCTCATGTATAGAGATTATGTTATTGTAACCAGGCAAAGGTATCATTTCATCCTATTCCTAGAAACATACAGTATTTGACTAAATAGATAAAATACACGTGTGCATGAAATTATTCTGATTAAGTCAATAGGCTTAGATTTAGTGGGTTTTCAGTCGGTACTGTTAATCATACTATAAGTATATGCTGCATTACGTCCTTTGCATTACTTCCGGGACATAAGTTAGGACTGATTATACAAACAAAATTAATAGTATGGTGATAAGGCGGACCTACATTGTACTAAGTATTGGATGCAGTCTTGATGCGGCAGGGACTCACAAAGGAAACTTTAGTGTACAAGTTTTATGTTCATGTATAATTGGATATTAGATCTATCTGGATGCATAGTATCCTACAGTATAATTTAAAGATGCTGGATTTTAAACTTGCGCATATTCACGTAGTGTCTAACATTTCATAACTCAACAAACAATAAACAGTCGCTTTCCTAAGCTTACAACAACCACGTGAATTAATCTGTCCAGGACTCTTCCTAGTTCAAAACCTTGAAGTAGGCTTCGATCTTTCATCCTTCCTCAAATCTGACACTGGCACGGTGACAGCACTGATACTGATACTTTTCTTAGAAATGAAATAGACCACCATCTTCGGGCTGAGGACAGGACGTTATGGTCTCAGGGTTAACTACACAGAGAGTATCAGTGTACACCCGCAAAAGTCTCTGGCAATGTAGACTTGTGGGTATTGGTAGCAGGTTTACTGGTTTTGTTTTCTCGTGATCGTTGTGTCTTGTGTGGCATTATTCTTCAGCTCGCAAAGGTCATAACATAGCACATGTGTGGATGAATGAACTTAAAGGTCCTCACCGGGTATAAAGGGAGAAGAGAGGCATGATGGAATAATTCACTCATTTGAATTCAACCGCATGCTTTATATCACAGCCCTAAATTTTTTTTTCCGAAATTTCACTCCAGTAAAACATTTCATACTGCACAGAAACTTTTCAAATCGCTAATTAACTGTCCCTCCAAACGCTACAGTAAAGGAAATGATATAAATGTCCTGTATTTGAATATAAGAGCAATTTCATCTAAATCGAGGCAGTGTCCATGGCCGTTTGTCGGCAGGACTTGCCCTCCAACAATATTGATCGGAGGGTGTAGCTTTAGAGATAGTAATAACATATATATCTATGTATATATATAATATATGTCTGGCTGGAGGCACATCTTGCTGTTGGCCTTCTCAAATTTTAAGGCTTACCGTTTCGGCATATGTATTATAAGACGTCTTATGGGTCCTCTGTGTCTTTTAAGACACCGCGTCTTAGATCATATTTCTTGGCAAAAGGCAAAATAAGAAGCAGACACAATGCGACAAGTTCTGCGGTGGCCAGGTAATGGTAGGGAGTTGAATACGTGCCGGTGATATCCTTAAGTGCCCCTGAGGAGAGAAAATGTTATGAGTAGAAGGTGGAAATGGATAGTGATGAAGGGTGAATTATCAGCAGACAACCAAAGAATTCATTAAAGCCCGCTCCCCCCGAAGGTTTAAAAGCTGAGAAGAAATTTGATGGTACCCTTCACTAATCTGAATTCAATAGCACGCTTCACATGGGGAGGGGGTATTTTTTTTTCCACATTTCATGAGTAAAGAATATCATGCTGCATAGAAACTGTCCAAATCGTAGTTTACTGAACGTTATAATGAAGAAAACTGATATAAAGGCGTTAAGTATTTGATATAGAAAAGCAAATTCAGCCGAGTCAAAGCAGTGTCTCCTGGCAACTGTAGGCGAGGCTTGCCTTGCGACGGTGACGATCGCATGGCGCAGCTTTCAGCGCCATGATAAAGCGATGAATAGAGATACAGATCTTTCCGTCTCTTTGTCCATCGCAAATATCCTCTCTTTTTCCTCCTCTTTTCTTCATCTCTTCATATCCTGTTTATTCTCTCCCCCGCCCCTCCCTACCTCGCAGTCCTTCTTCCTTCCTTCGCTGTCGCTGAATCGTATTCGTTTTCATGTTTTAATCCTTTCCTTTTTTTTTTTCATTTATCTCCATTCTTTTCTCTTCCTCTCCCCCTAATTCATGCCACCCTCTCCTCTTTCTTTTTTCCCTCCTGCTTTATCAGTTTCAACCGTCCTTCTCTCCCCTCAAAGAAAAAAAAAACAGATCTGCTGTCATTTGCAGCAAAAAAAAAAAAACAAAAAAAAACGACACAGCATTAAGATTACAATATTTCCAGACCTGCTATCTTGTGTCAAAGTTTGTGACACAGGCTAATCCTTCATTGTTATCTGCCGAGACCATAACATGAGCAGCTTCATGTAATTCAAATGTGCCTCAGCTGAAAGTAAACTCTGTTAATCCTTTTCTTTCTTTACCTTAAGCGGCCATGGCTTCAAAGAAGAATAGATCCACTTCTCAAACAGTCTATATTAACAGCTTACCGGCAATAGGAAATGACACGGCCCCTCCAAATCCCATAGCCAAATAATAGAATCCAATGGCTGATGCAAAATGCTCCATACCCAAGACCTCGATGACGATCAGGGATTGCATAGCATAGTAGATTCCACCGAAAAGCCCGTACACGACTACCAATGACAAGATTGCTCTGAGGATGTAATTTAAAACAAACTGGGTGAGCAAAAGAAGTTTCACGCAGACTTCAAATTTATTAATTCCAAAACCGATCTCAAAAGGACGCAAACTGACAAAGCCCCATGTACAATTTATTACATGTCTCTCTGTCCCAAATTAGAGTTAACCCTCCTTTCCGTGCACTCTTGCAAATAAAAAAAAAAAGTGAAAGATACCTGACTGAAAAGTTTAACTCCATCTACTACAGCTCTGTAAAGGTGATGGTCGAGATACCAACAACTAGGTCTAGTGGTGATAGTTTTGCTGTTTGTTTTGTTATCTTTGAAGACAATACAGTGCTGAACATGTCTCACCCGTAGGTATGAAATAATGGAGTGAGATGACCAATTACTCCAATGAAGAGCATGGGTCCAATGCAAACGGTTGTTGGACGCAGGAGGCCGAAGTTAACCACAAGTCCCGCTACGATGCGAGAAGGAAAGTCTAACATGTTTAGCAGGGACAAGGAGAATGCTGCTTCGTCTTCTGACAGCCCTCGTTCCTTGGCCAGGGCAGGGATATATATGTTAGGTACGGTCTGAAGAGACAGTGAAAGCATTTTATGAATCAGAGAATGGATGGATGGATGGATGGATGGATGGATGGATGGATGGATGGATGGATGGATGAATGGATGGATGCTCCACTCATTACATACAGACACTTTAAGTCATCAACCCATGGTCACCTCATCAGCTTCCTTTGACACTCCCAACGTGAAATTTCTGAAATTTCGAAAAAAAAAAAATCGCCACATGTATTATCTCCTCGCCCTCTCCACAACCCCTTACCAAGATTAAATTGTTCTTGACCTGTACGTTGCCAGCTCACCTGACCAATCGTAGTGCAGAAGAAAAACGCTGTGAGAACCCAGAATGACACTGCCCTTATCAGAGAACTCTGCCTGCATTTGGTGCAAAACCTTTGGACAAATGTCTTGGGTTTATCCCGAAGAGTGGCGTTGAAACCCTCCGTGTCCACGGACATTATATCGGCGAAGTTGGTATGCAAAGAGGAAGTGCTGCAGAAGATGGACGCGGCTGACGTAGATAGATGCGAGAGCTGACGATGAACCAGTGCACGACGACCAATGTCCGCCACTTCGAGTGTAACTTGAAGCGGCGCTTCCACGTCGCAAGTTGAACACCGTTGATCAGCGGCTTGGCTCTCATTCTGAGACGTGTGACGAAAATATGATGGTTGTAACATAAGATTTTCGTCACGAACTTGCTTACTGCATTTTAAGTCCTTTCCTGAGATGTCAGAGAGTTTCCCGGGAGGAACTTCCATCAATTCAACATCGATAAGCTTCTTGTGCTGGTCTTTACACCAACCATTCCCATCTACGTACTCACAGACGACGTTATCCCCGTCGGTAATAGTAATTCCTTTTAAACTGGTGTTGTTGCTGACGGTATAATTATGACCAATTTTCAAAGCCACACCCTCTTGGCATGTCTCCAAATTAGGGGTGAAACCTCTATGATCACTGATTGTCTTGGAGTTTTTCCTGGCACTCGTGTCATGCGATTTTATATTTTCATTTTCATTGATATCGTTCTGGCAAATATCATGACGCTTTTTGACAGCAAGTTTAAAACGAGCCTTGAGCTTCTCCAAAGTGCTCAGTTTTCGTACTGGATACAGTTTTTTCGTTTCTAGCTCTCCCTTAGCGAACTTTTGCAATTTGTCTGGAAACGCCTCTATCGGTGTCAGAAGGGCACTGAATACAAATGAGTGCACGAGCAAGGCAGCTGTCATCAATATCCCGCCCTGAAATGCGTATTCGTCCAATAGACGTCGAACTAGCAGAGGGAAGACCATGCCGCCAAAGCTTGTACCACACGTAGCGATAGAGGTGGCCAGAGCTCGTCGTTTGTCGAAGTATTGGGTCAAAACTATGAGAGTGGGACCGTATAAAGCCGCCATTGCCATTCCTGAAGAAAAAAAAGGTCAAGAACGAAGAGGATATTATACAGATGTATGTCCTTTAATATATACTTTGACGACTGTCTTTCCACTAAAAATGATTACTTATCCTTTCAACATGCCTGGTAAATAATAATATGCAGCGGTGATTATTGATCATAAGCTGTGTGAGATTCGGAAGGTCAAGTTTTATGGTCATCTCCCACCTCCATCAACTGACACATATTTCTTGATACATTTCATGGCATCATGGCAGTTGGCAAAAAGATGAGTGCCCAAGTGCAGCTAGACCAGTAATCACAAATTCCGTGGTCGTGTTATGAAAATCAGTGTGTGTATGCGTGTGTGTATGCGTGCGTGCGTGCGTGAGTGCGTGTGTGTGTGTGTGTGTGTGTGTGTGTGTATGTGTGTGTGTGTGTGTGTGTGTGTGTTTGTGTGTGTAATACTATAGGCCTNTACCTTGGGAGGGAAGAGGATAACGCAGAAAGGGTATTTTCTTTAAGGTTTCACTCTTAACTAAACCAACAAAATAAACCTGCTAACTTACCAAATAATATTCCATGGGTGATGAGCAGATAATGTCCATCCGTAACTAGACTGTTCCCAACAACCCCCGCCGACAAGCAGAAACTTCCAATGAAGCACGCCACCCTTGGGGGCACAAACCTTAGCAGAACTCCCATGATAAGAAGGGCTAAGGTAAGGAACGGGCAAAGAGAGGACTTAGTAATGAGCGCAGTGAAGCATACATAACTTAATTACAGATTTGGAAATTATTTGTCGTATATTTTTCTTTACAGGCTATACTAAACATACGTATAATATAATACGAGAATAAGGTTTTGTGATATTGAATGCACTCTTGTGTTCCTTCATTCAACCCCCAATTGAGTTTGTTGTAATTTTGTGCCTCATTTTAATTTAAAAATCTGTTGAAGGTAAAGCAAGGCCACCGAAATTTTGGAAACACACTCTCCATTTGTGAATGGTTCAAGATGCCATTGCCCTCCCGCGGTTTGTGTTCCCCTACCAAATAAAAAAAATATATCATAAATTGTTTGATAAGTATATAATATGACAGAAAATGGGGGAAAAAAACAACTAAAATGCATGGTAGGCCAAGCAAAAGAAGCCCTCTAGAAAATGAAAAGCTTCTTGGCAAATAAGAAATATTTATTAAATCTCAGAAAAAGAGTAATGCTTATTATCATTTATCAATTTTACCATTTGGGTCTGAAGCTTGAACTATCGGCAACCAAATACATAAACAGATGGAAGCCACAGAAATCTGGCTCTTAAGAGAAAATGCTTAAAATTTCATGGGCATGAAACAAAATGAAAGAAAATTATTTCAGACCATGAGGATAAAAACAATCAAATTCATAGGACAACACTTGGATATAGGGCATTGGTAACAACTGGAAAAGCTAAACAGGAAACGAAGCAGAGGAACTAGACAAAGGGAGAATTTTCAGGATAGAATGGCAAACAAACTGGATGGGCGCATAAAAAGTAATAATGAAAAAAAAATTAAGGTGGAACAGCAAAGTGACAGGAATGGATGTCCATGATCGCCTACGCCAGTCAGCATGACACGTGAAGATGAAGACTGGAATGCTCCATCATAAATATTAGAATTTGGAAATTAAATATACAGATTTCGACTATCAAATTTATTCGATCAAACATCAACTGATAGTAAGTGATAGGCAGCAACTGGGAGAAAGGAGGCTTTAATGCAGTGATTAGTGAAAGGGTCTATATAGCCTATTTTGTCATGAACTTTTTGTTTTGTGAGGTATGTCATAACATGGGGTACAAACTTAGCAAGCATTCCGCGAAGAATTGTAAATCACTTTGCATTACAAGGTTTCCAAAAAGACAAATGCATAAACTGATCATTTATAAATCATGTTTATACTTACACCCTACGCTTCCAACTCCTTCAGCCATACCGATAATCAGTGACGTCATCGAGGCGCTGGATCCAAATCTGGACTGGAATTCCACGAAGAACAAACCCATTGTTTTACTGTAGCCCAGTAAAAGGGTCTGTAAGCAGAACGAGGCTGCGAGGAGGACATATAACACCAGAGGAAGAATTAGGTCCTTTTTCTAAGTCCACGACTGGCGGCTACAAGTAAAACGAACCTCATCACACGCTGAGACAATCTCCTTTGAGATTTGTCTGCCTCGCAGAATGAAGTACGTGTATTTCCACGAAAACATAAAAATTTGGACTTTATCACGTGACCTAGTGTGCTTACATGAAGATAACGCTTGCCATTATTAGCGAACGCACAAAAAACGTGAGAATAATGAGCAGTCATGTGATACTACGTATAATATTCTGATGTTTCCAAAATTAAGTCTTCTCATTCCATCCTTACTTGTCTGCTCAGCTATTATTCACGACATGAAGAGTCGCCATTTTTTTTCACACCGAGAAACCTGATCATGTGACTTTGCTTGCTAATTTTTAATTTTCTGGAGATACCATAATATTATTGTTTTCATGGTTTTAATAAATTTCAGATGTTCCAAAATGTTTCTTTTGATCAGTGGATTACACAATAAAATCGTTCGTATTGTTGTATTTTATAGAGTATTTCTCTGTCATTATCAGTTCAAGCCTGGCTAGTTTAAATTTGAACCGGTGCTTTTTCTATTAGCGCCAAATTATCCTGGTCATTCATTGTATCAGGCTAAGGTTTACTGCAGGGTATCGTTTAGGAAGACACTGTGTCTATGATTTAGATTGATGTGTCCGGGTAGCTTTTTATGTCAATTTGATTGTTTTTCTTTTAAAAAGTGAATAGCCATTCCTGATTTAGACCATTCAAACACAAATCTCCCGGTTACATTGCACCATTTCACGCTCAGGTGTTTCCAGGCAATGATATGTACACAGTAATGAATACCCACCTAATACGATAACCCAAGCATACCCAGTGTCAACTGGGTAATTGGGTGATTTTGTGTTTTTGTCATCGACGGTTTTAATTTCCTCCTCGGTCAGTGGCAAGTCTTCAACGACACCTTCGTCGTCTGAAAACTTGGTTTCATCAGCCGATAGAGGATCCAACGCCGCACAGTCTTCAATGTCAGGTAAATCTCGGTCGTACGCACTGCGACCATTTGCGTTACAGGTTTCAGTATGTGCAGGATTTACGTCGGTTATAGTTCCTGTGTAGCTACTACTGTCTGTAATTCCATTGCTGACGTCATGTTTGCTGTATTTGCCGTTGATACCAGGAGAGTCAGGAAGATCAATATCTCTGTCCCAGTGCTTTCCTTCTCCATAACGCTTTAATGTACTTTCTTCAGGCGTACCAGGGCTTTCCGAAGGCAAGTCGGCAGTATCAGTGTTCACAGCCTGTGAACTTTTTATGTCACCGTCACCACTTTCTCTACATTTGGGAGAGTTGGCAGCACTTGCGTGTGCTTCTAAAATGCCAGCCAACGTTCTCGTTTTCTCAGTAGTTTTTGGGACCTTAGCCTCGAAAGTCTGCTGGATGGGCACATCTTTGATAATGGAAGTTCCCTCAGGTCCTTCATTGTGGAACACCATGGTCTTTCAGTATGAGGAGAACGATGTTCCACTTTTAGTATCTCTATAGCGAGTAAAGAGAGACACTATTTGTGGTGCTGTATTTTGTTGGTTCTAAATAATTTTTAAAAAGACCCTGAAAATAAAAATTACCGAAAATCACCTTAACAAAGCCACAAACTCTTTTCATTTCCTGCAGACTCCAAGGTAGAGATTCGGGTACACAGTCTAGCCGCTGGAGAAACGGCTGAAAGGATTAAGAGTTATGACAACGAAATGAGACTACGGATGGAAGTACAATCTATTTGCAGTTGTCACAACTATTTCCTTTTCCTAATTTGTATTTCTTGTGAGTGGTACTCCTTGCTTTTGATTTGGCATCTGACACTCTGCAAAAGAAACGACACAATTCCATTTATTAGTGGGTTGCAAAATCCTCAATTCTAACATTTGTGGAACTTTGGTGTTGACATTTCCACGTACAAAATTTGCACAATTTTATTTGTCTGTTGAATTCGGCTTTTTCCTGTTTGAAAAGGAAGGGGGCAGATGAGAAAGAAGAAAGAAAGAAAGAGAGAAGGTACGTTTTTGTTTCTGACACACTATAACCATTATTGACCTTAAGAAGCCCTCGTTTTTGTTGTTGCTATTGTTGTTGTTGTTGTTGTAGTTGTTGTTGTTGCTATTACTGTGATGGTCGTAGTAGTAGTAGTAGTAGCAGTAGTAGTAGTAGTAGTAGTAGCAGTGGTAATGGCAGTTGTTGATGTTGTCCTTGTTGTTGTTACCATTGTTTTTGTTTCTTTTAATATTCACAGTGTGTCTGCTTTTATTGTTTCACTGTATATTTTTACTCCCTTGGAATTTTTTTTGCCATTTTGAACCTCAAAAGTAGGCTATACTTTTGTTACTCTAACACCAGCTGTACATTTCCCAAATGTATATATATGTTATGAGGGGACATTCTATTAATCACACTGTGGCTCTGCGTTTGCACTGTAGTCAAATATTTAGCTCCTCGGTAATTATATCCATGTTCCAGTCGTGATATATATCGGTGAAGTATCACTCGAATATGCAGCATGCACAATAATTTCGGTGAAGGGTTTCAATCCACCAAAAGAACGACTGTGGTTTGCGTCAGCAGGCAGAGACAAAAATGTAAAATTCCTTGTTTCGTGGTAGCTTCATTTCAGTTTTATAATTTTCAGAAATTTTATCTTTAAAGATTAAGCACCACTTGCACACATTAAATAAGGTATTCTTATGTTGGTCAGGAAATGATAAGGATCCGACAGTGGATTCTTGTCGAATTCTAGATTGTATCGGCGTGCTAGATATCCTAGGTTACGCAACAATAGTTGCGAATGAAGAGAACATCTAACAGAGAAGTTCCTTTTTACACAAGTTAAGAGGAAATTAGGAACATTATGACAATATTTAAACCTGCAATTAAAATTGAATTGTTCTTAATCAAAGTATTTTTTCTTCATTGTAAATTACAAATGAAGGTCTAATTGGTGTATTTTTTTTTTCCTGCTGCTACAGCAACGAAAGTCCCCGTTCTTTCCTTAGACTGCAGCACTGATGACATGAGGCATTGGCCAGGTGAAAATATTATCTGATGTACGTAGCCTATTGTGCGGTAAACGAACGGCGATCAGCCATTCTTATGGCGGTTCGAAACCCTTCACTAGTCTATTGAACATACTGATATTCGTATATTCCATGTTTCTGGATCACTTTATCGAACTATACACCACTCCATGTCACCTTCATATTACCTAATTATGAATGCTCTATAACACGTTTGTCTGTCATGTAGGCAAACGTGTTAGCATTTTCCACAGTTTGCACCTGTCTCATGTAATGTGAAATAATAAATCCGAAAGTCATTCGATACGCTTCCAACCAAAGTAGGCGAAAGAAAGATGTATTATTCAAGCTGGAATTTCGGGCGTTGTTTTCACAGAGGTAGTACGTTCGTGCCTGCCCATACTCAAAACTAGATTTAGATCTCAAACTATGACATCAGTCAACGCTTCACTATAAGCTTCCTTGACAAAACATGGTTATCCTGGCACAATAGAATTACAGTCTAAGCCATGGGCGGTGGCACCATGAGGTTGGAAATTTTTCAAGAGTGAGCCGTTGAGTGGTAGTTTAGTGATTTTTTGCTGTTGTTGTTTTTGTTGTTTTTTTTTGGTTTAAACTAGATAACGCCCACGCAAATTTTGCATGGAGGAAAAAAAGGTTTCTTAATGATTAACACACAGTCTGCATGGCTACAGCAAATGAAGATGAACAATTTTAACAATACGCCTGATCCGTCGATCAGATCTACATCTTATGACGGTTCATTTTTTTATTTTTTTTTTTTTTNAGCTTCCTTGACAAAACATGGTTATCCTGGCACAATAGAATTACAGTCTAAGCCATGGGCGGTAGAACCATGAGGTTGGAAATTTTTCAAGAGTGAGCCGGTTGAGTTGTAGTTTAGTGATTTTTTTGTTGTTGTTTTGGTTTTTTTTTGGTTTAAACTAGATAACGCCCACGCAAATTTTGCATGAAGGAAAAAAAGGTTTCTTAATGATTAACACAGTCTGCATGGCTACAGCAAATGAAGATGAACAATTTTAACAATACGCCTGATCTATCAGATCTACATCTTATGACGATTCATTTTTTTATTTTTTTTTTGTGGTACACAATTTGACAGGCTTCTCTTCTTCCATCTTCCAATTTTCTTTTTCATGATAAAGCCAATGTGTCGCCCGTAACGCCCGAAATGAAAGAATCACTGACTTACTTTTGACATTTTGCAGTGACATAAGGATGGATCAGTTTCGGGTAAATGCTCAGCTCGTAGGGAGCAAAATGCAAACATTGAAGAAAAAAAAACACCCAATGTAGATTTGTACATGACAAACTGCATTTCTTTGCAAAAGCGCTTCTGCTTCTCATCTCTATGTCATCGTAGTGCAAACCTAGTTAATTTTGCCTATCTGGCACATTGAAGATTCTTCTAAACCGCTTAAAGCTGGTCCATTCGGTCAAAATCGTCAGAAGACAAGCTCTACCTACAAACAGCCGTGGACACTGCTTCGGCTCAAATGGATTTACTTCCGTAATTCAGATACCTTGTATTAGACAATATTAAGTTTCTTTACTGGAATGTTCGGAGGAAGAGCAAACTAAAAATCTGCAAAGTTTCTATACAATATGAAATGTTTTACTCCTGATGTTCGGGGGGAAAAAAAAAAAAACAGCGTTCCCCAGGTGACTGTTATTCAAAGAAATGAAGTGTCTCACCATGCCCTTCATCTTCTGTTATACCCCGGGAGGACCTTTAAATTTACACTGCTCTTTCAGAACCGCCTCATACTGCATTTTCTTTTACGTGTAAGGTCACGTCTGGCAAACATCAAACAACACTTGCTAGAGTTCGTATTTTTTTATCATTTCTTTTTAGGTCAAATTACATAGAATTCATAGATCATATCAAATTACGTACCGGTATAGACTAGATCTAGGTATTCTGTGGTTTCGGCCAGCAATGACCGAAAAACCTAGAAATGTGCACTGCGTGATCAGAATGTTGAACTTTACATACTTACATAACAATGAAACTCTAGGGAGCTTTTATGTAACAATGTTACAGAGCTGTCTCATGAAGTGGGCCGGGACTATCTTTAAGTGGGGATTGGGGGCGGTTTATAAATATTATACATCGCATCTGTGAGTCTCTGTGCCACAAAGTGATATACACTGTTCAGAAGCATGATATTATATGAGGTCAAAGCCTTGGACAGCTTTCGAGCATTCTACTGTAAAAAAAAAAAAAAATTGCCAAATTTTGTTTGTTGTGATAAATTATCAGTGTTACACGCTGAAATGTCGCCTTTTTTTTTCCCTCTCAACGGACCTATATTTTCCTTCTTTATCTGTGAAAATCGTCTGAAAAAGACTACTATCCTCAAAGCTGCCTGCGATACGTTGTTCTATCAATGGAAGTTGCGTGAATCAGCTCGTTGCTCAGTCATGTGTAACATTAAAGGTGACCAAGCACGTTAAATATAATTTTCTGTTTTCCAGTACTTTTTTCCTCTGAAAATTATTTATGGTGCGTACCGAAATAATCTGGAGAATAGAGAGCACCGTTCTGTTACCGCATGCGTGTGTAATATGACGCAATAAAAGCAGCCGGAGTAACCGGAATTTGCCCTTGTGTCTAGAGTTATTCCCCTTTCCCCAAACAGCAGCGGCTTGTGGCAATAATGATGACGTCACTAAAGTTCCAGCAACTACAGACACCTCTATCTGACAATGTATTATTCAGCTTTCAATTTAGGTTTTGGTCATCCAAATTCAAAAGTAAAGTTTGACCGTGTAAGCCAGGTAAAGTATTCTGCCCTTTTATTGCCTCAGCATGATTTTGTTTGGCACTGCAGTTTACAGTGGAATAAAAGATTCATACAGACATGATATCACCCGTCCGCAGTGCACTGACTAGACAGCTTGGCCGTGCGGGTAGAACGTATCTGACGTAAGCTTATGGCCGCCACGCTGGCAGTGGGTATAAGAATTCGAACTTTGTATAACGTAACCCTATAGGCTGTCCGTGGCAGGCAGAGGCATTATATCATGTTGACAGACACCTGAAAGACTGTTTTATTGGAATAATAGGATATTGTATGATTTAACATGGTCTGTAAGACGATGCAACTTTCCCTATAATAATTTTCATAAAATGAAGAAGACAGAAGTTAAATCACTTCCGCTCAGTAAATCATTTCTGAAATTCCTAAATTTTAATGACCTCAATTGTACATTGAATTAAATTTATTTCTTTTCAAAATAAAATAAAATAAACTTAATTTTAAAGTAACGGATTCTTACTTCATTTTCATTTTGTTTTTAATCTTACATTTCCCATTTACGAGGACAATCTTTTTGGAATAGCCTTGTAGTTCATAAAGTAGGTCACTGGCACTGTCTTTCACATGTGCCATAAAACATCTGGTTTATCTGCTTTCAGTAGAGCATTGGATTGGATTGTATCGACCTTTGTTCACTACAGGATCCCCTTCAAAATATTTTTCCCCCAACCACTCGTGATTTTTTTTTTTTTGTGCACGATCTGACTGATGCTATGTATTCATTTCGGTAATTAGATCAACTTTCTTGGTAGATACCGATATCGGAGGAGACAGTTCTGTTACCAACGGCATAATCAATTAAGTTTTATCTTTACCATAAAATCTAATTAGCTTGTCCTCCCGGAACTTTAAGTAAAAAAAAAAAGTACGTAGCAAGGTGGACTAAGTATTATGAGAGATAAGCCATGTCACTGATTAATTAGACCACAGATAAAAATAAGAATTCATTACCGTATCACTTTTTATGTCCCTGGTGTAGGCTGTTACTGTACAGTGTCTTGTGAGCTGATTCTCTTGGCAATGTCTTTAACTTTAATGTCATCTTTTCATAAGGCCGTTTGTATCCATTTATATTTGTATGGTCATAGTGGGTGCTGTTGCCGCAGTTGTTACTGTTGATTCAGTGATGTTGTTGTCATTGTCGTCGTCATAGTCACGTTTGTTTTATATACAGTAATCCTACTTTTTTATTTGTTCCGTTTCTTTTCTTTGTTATTATTGCTATGTTTGCTGTGCTTCATGTTTTCGGAATATAGTAAAACGTCGTAATTGTCACCGCTCATTTATATACAGCCTTGTGTTATCACCATGTAATCAAGAACATTCGTGCACAAACAAATCACTGGAAATAAATCATCGTTTGGATGTTGTACCCCGGTAACCGCCAAAGAGACCGAAATTCCAATATAATTGACGCCTTCCGACTGCTAATAACACCTCGTATATTGTGTGAAAACCTCAGACCTCTAGATTCATAGTTTCGTAGTGCGATAGAAAACTGCAAATTCACCGATAGAAGCACATATCAGAACACTTTACTGCAAGTACTTGTTCAAGCACTTCACATAATATCACCTAATTAAAGTAGTGCTCTTTTCCGACATGAGCAAATGTCGGGCTTTTGCACCAAGCAATTTCATAGTTTCTTAGTGCGATAGAAAATTGCAAATTCACCGATAGAAGCACATATCAGAACCCTTTATTGCAAGTACTTGTTTAAGCACTTCACATAATATCACTAATTAAAATAGTTGTGCTCTTTTCCGACATGAGCAAATGTCGGACTTTTGCATCAAGCAATGTCAGTAATAAAACCCGTTAAAACTCCTAATTATACTGCAGCTCAGTAAGCTTTAAATCAATTGATTTCTATTGTACATTACACCGCATTTACAATCATAACTTACATCTAAAGAATTACTTTTTGCTAAGTGGAATTTTACGAAAATGAGACAACCTTTTGCTTCTGTAAATTTTGGATTCTGGCGTTTATCGGAGTACTGCATCCAGATGACGAAATACAGCACATGCAAGTCTGGCCAGTTTGAGCGGATGGTGCCATTACGTCGCCATTTAGGTACTGTATGTTTTGCCATAAATGTTGTTCATAAATGTATGTGTTATTGTGGCTACTTCTGAAGCTATTTCTGATATTGCAAATACTGGTCTCGAATGGGTGTCCTTTTTTTGTGTGTGTCTGAGGTGCATGTGTTATTATTGCTGGTGATGATGATGATGATGATGATGATGATGATGTTGTTATTGTTGACAATGATGATGATAATAATGATGTTGTTGTTGTTGTTGTTGTTGTTGTTGTTGTTGTTGTTGTTGTTATTGTTGTTGTTGTTGTTGTTGTTGTTGTTGTTGTTGTTATTGTTGATGATGATGATGATGATGATGATAGCACTTCATCGTATGAAATCACATAACACGTTTATTTCATTGATAAGAAATCAATTTCCAATACACTGAAACTCTCTACTGCAAAAGATTGCACTGTAACACTTTCCTTGGTTAACCAATAAGAATATACACCTGCGAATATCAAATTTTTATTACGACAAGCCATCTTCCACAATGCTATTCTATCTGTTATATAACAAATCACAAAACACCTATCCTTATTTACATGAAAAAATCCCTAAAAGGCCTTTTATTAACAACATGAATAAGGCTCCAAAACACTCAGTACTTGTTTTTAAAAAAATCCCCTCAAATCATCTTTCCTGGGTAAGCAGGGGAAAATCCCCAAAGCACTTTCTATACGCAATATGCATAAACCTCCAAAGCAATCCACACTGTTTATACAGTATATATTTTAAGCCCTCATGATACCTTTTCTTGGCAACAAATCTCAAAACAAAGCATTCCACACTGATTGTTGCAAAACCTTCAAAAGACCATCTCTTGGTAACAAGGAAATATCTCCACGCTGCACTTATTACCAAGATGCTAAAACACCTTCAAAACAAGTCCACCTTATTTGTAAAGAACCCTTCAAACACCTTCTTTGATAACATAAAAAAACCATCTTTAAAACACTTATTAAAAGCACGCATTAGTCAGTCTCTAACAGTAACACACTCCAAACAAATTACAAAACCAAGAGGCCTTTAAAACACCTTTCCATGGTAACAAGGAGAACATATCTAAAACACCTTTAGCTACCTATCAGCATAAACCTCCAAACCATTGCACAATGATTAATGAAAGCCTTCAAAATAGATTTCCTTGGTAACAAAGAGAAAATCTCTAAAGCACCATTTGTTACCAATCACACATAAACCTCCAAAACATTGCACACTNGTTCCAGCAACTACAGACACCTCTATCTGACAATGTATTATTTAGCTTTGAATTAAGGTTTGGTCATCCAAATTCAGCAGTAAAGTTTGACGTGTAAGCCTGGTAAAGTACAGTATTCTGCCCTTTTATTGCCTCAGCATGATTTTGTTTGGTACAGCTGCCGTTTACAGTGGAATAAAAGATTCATACAGACACAGTGGGTGTAAGAATTCGAACTTTGCATAACGTAACCCTCTTGGTTGTCTGTGGCAGGCAGAGGCACTATATCATGTTGACAGACATCTGAAAGACTGTTTTTATGGAATAACAGGATATCGCATGATTTAACATGGTCTGTGGGACGATGCAACTTTCCCTATATTAATTTTCATTAAATGAAGAAGACAGAAGTTTCAAGTCATTCTTTTTAAATCACTTCCGCTCAGCAAATCATTTCTGAAATTCCTAAATTTTAATGACCTCAATTGTACATTGAATTATATTCATTTCTCTTTAAAATAAAATAAAATTAATTTTAAAGTAACGGATTCTTACTTCATTTTCATTTTGTTTTTAATCTTACATTTCCCATTTATGAGGACAATCATTTTGGAATAGCTTTGTAGTTCATAAAGGTCACTGGCACTATCTTACACGTGTACCATAAAACAGCTGGCTTATCTGCTTTCAGTAGAGCATTGTACTGGATTGTATTGTATCGACCTTTGTCCACTACAGGATCCCCTTCAATCTTTTTTTTTTCCCAACCACTCGAGATTTGTGTGTGTGTGTGTGTGTGTGTGTGTGTGTGTGTGTGTGTGTGTGTGTGTGTGCGCACTAGACTATCTGACTGATGCTATGTATTCATTTACGTAATTAGATCAACTTTCTTGGTAGATACCGATATCGGAGGAGACAGTTCTGTTACCAAGGGCATAATCAGTTATTTGTTTATCTTTACCATAAAATCGAATAAGCCTGTCCTCTCGGGGCTTATAAAAAAGTACGTAGCAAGGTGGACTAAGTATTATGAGAGATAAGCCATGTCACTGATTAATTAGACCACAGATAAAGATAAGAATTCATTACTGTATTGCTTTTTATTTCCCTGGTGTAGGCTGTTACTGTACAGTATTTTGTATTTTGTGACCTGATTCTCTTGGCAATGTCTGTAACTTTAATGTCATCTTTTCATAAGGCTGTTTGTGTCCATTTGAATGGTCATAGTGGATGTTGTTGCCGCAATTGTTACTGTTGATTCAGTGATGTTGTTGTCATTGTCGTCGTCATAGTCACGTTTGTTTATACAGTAATCCTACTTTTTTATTTGTTCCGTTTCTTTTCTTTGTTATTATTGCTTTGTTTGCTGTGCTTGATGTTTTCGGAATATGGTAAAACGTCATAATTGTCACCGCTCATTTATATGCAGCCATGTGTTATCACCATGTAATCAAGAACATTCGTGCGCAAAAAATCACTGGAAATAAATCATCGTTTGGATGTTGTACCCCGGTAACCGCCAAAGTGACCGAAATTCCAATTTTGACGTCTTCCGACTGCTAATAACGCCTCGCATATTGTGTGAAAACCTCAGACCTCTAGATTCATAGCTTCGTAGTGCGATAGAAGCACATATCAGTTAATACTTTATTGCAAGTACTTGTTCTGGCGCTTCACATAATATCACTAATTAATATTAATAATAATAATAATAATAATGCGGTTTTTAGTCTCATATCCAGGCTAATGCCCGCTCATGCGACTTCACACTATTATTACCCCAGCACTAGCATTCTGACAATATCTTCCACTGCCTATTTTTACAGACGGGTGGACTGAGGAAAATATGAATGAAATGCTTTCCCAAGGCACTTACAAACGACCGTGGTCGGAAATCGAACTCAGGACCTTTAGATCCTGAGTCCAACGCCGTAACCATTAGGCCACGCTGCTCTTGTTGTGCTCTTTTCCGACATGAGCAAATGTCGGGCTTTTGCATCGATCAAGCAATGTCAGTGATAAAACCCATTAAAACTCCTAATTATACTACAGCTCAGTAAGCTTTAAATCAATTTATTGATTTCTATTGTAAATTACACGGCATTTACAATCATAACTTACTTCTAAAGAATTACTTTTTGCTAGGTGGAATTTTACGAAAATGAGACGACCTTTTGCTTCTGTAAATTTTGGATTCTGGCGTTTATCGGAGTATTGCATCCAGATGACGAAATACAGCACATGCAAGTCTGACCAATTTGAGCGGACGGTACCATTACGTCGCCATTTAGGTACTGTATGTTTTACGATAAATGTTGTTCATAAATGTATGTGTTATTGTGGCTACTTCTAAAGCTATTTCTGATAATGATATTGCAAACACTGGTCTCGAATGGGTGTCCTTTTTTTTGTGTGTGTCTGAGGTCCATGTGTTATTATTGCTGGTGATGATGATGATGATGATGATGATGATGATGATGATGATGATGATGATGTTGTTATTGTTGACAATGATGATGATGATAATGATGTTGTTGTTGTTGTTATTGTTGATGATGATGATGATGATGATGATGATAGCACTTCATCGTATGAAATCACATAACACGTTTATTTCATTGATAAGAAATCAATTTCCAATACACTGAAACTCTCTACTGCAAAAGATTGCACTGTAACACTTTCCTTGGTTAACCAATAAGAATATACACCTGCGAATATCAAATTTTTATTACGACAAGCCATCTTCCACAATGCTATTCTATCTGTTATATAACAAATCACAAAACACCTATCCTTATTTACAAGAAAAAAATCCCTAAAACGCCTTTTATTAACAACATGAATAAGGCTCCAAAACACTCAGTACTTGTATAAAAAAAAATCCCCCCAAATCATCTTTCCTGGGTAAGCAGGGGAAAATCCCCAAAGCACTTTCTATACGCAATATGCATAAACCTCCAAAGCAATCCACACTGTTTATACAGTATATATTTTAAGCCCTCATGATACCTTTTCTTGGCAACAAATCTCAAAACAAAGCATTCCACACTGATTGTTGCAAAACCTTCAAAAGACCATCTCTTGGTAACAAGGAAATATCTCCACGCTGCACTTATTACCAAGATGCTAAAACACCTTCAAAACAAGTCCACCTTATTTGTAAAGAACCCTTCAAACACCTTCTTTGATAACATAAAAAAACCATCTTTAAAACACTTATTAAAAGCACGCATTAGTCAGTCTCTAACAGTAACACACTCCAAACAAATTACAAAACCAAGAGGCCTTTAAAACACCTTTCCATGGTAACAAGGAGAACATATCTAAAACACCTTTAGCTACCTATCAGCATAAACCTCCAAACCATTGCACAATGATTAATGAAAGCCTTCAAAATAGATTTCCTTGGTAACAAAGAGAAAATCTCTAAAGCACCATTTGTTACCAATCACACATAAACCTCCAAAACATTGCACACTGATTAATAAAAGCCTTCAAAATATATTTCTTTGGTAACAAAGAGAAAATCTCTAAAGCACCATTTGTTACCAATCACACATAAACCTCCAAAACATTGCACACTGATTAATAAAACCTTCAAAATATAATTCCTTGGTAACAAAGAGAAAGATCTCTAAAACACCTTATGTTACCAATCACACGTAGGCTTCCTAGCCATTGCACACTGATTTCTAAAAGCCTTCAAAATACTTTTCTTGGTAACAAGGAAATATCTCTAAAACATCTTTAATTAACTACACATGCCTTCCAAATTATTCCACTTTGGTTATAAAATGGCCCTCAATACATCGTTTCTTTGTAACAGGGCAAAAAATCCGCAACACATCTTCTACTGTTAAAATCAAATAACATATTACACTCTTTGAAAAAAAAAATCTTCAAAATACCTACATTTGATAACAAGGCCAAATTTCCAAAATACCTTTTTTTATCTTCAAGAATAAGTCTTCAAAGGATTTAACACTGGTCATAATGTTAGCAAACCTCGGAAAACCATTCACCGTTCATGACAGTTTTAATACCCCTGCACTTTTAGATTAATTTTACCAGTTTTAGTGCAGTTCAAAAGATTTCAATATGAAGACTAAATCCACCATTCATGGGAGATCACTAAAAACAAATTTTAGATTAGTCTCCTCTAAACCCCATAAATATGGTATAAATCGTCGTTTCCTTTGCCATAAATCGTTGTTCCTAACGTCAAGTGCTCTATCATGCTCTTTTCAGCCAAGTTACAAGTACCTAGAGGCACTACTGTCTAGAGTACTCCAAAAACATTGTTATGTAACCCTGCAATGGACGGCAGCACGGTCAACATCGTCATTAAAGATAAGAGGCCACAGCTGAATAGCGAGCTGCAGATAGGAATTACTGTATTTTACTAATTTACTAAAGATGAGCCTACACAATATAATTATGTGATGGCCTTTTAAGACACGTGGTCAAATAAATAAGGTGCTACAGCAGTAGAAATCCACGTTAAATCTACGGTTATAGAAGCAGATACTTGCAACATCATGAATTAATTAAAACTGATAACTGTGTAAGCCGCATGCATATTGGCGTCATCCTTTGGAATGAAAATGATTAATTCCTTATTCCTAAAGTCTGATAAGTGTGCAAGTGTGGTTGACTCTGTCCTGTATAGATGAGCGGAGTGCATCAAATATAATAAATGCGATTACTTCCCTTGCGTAATTACGGTCACTTCCGGTGATCATGAAAGGATGGTAAACTCTCTTGTGCATTAATCTTACTGGACCGTTCTTCTAATGTATTGGAGAGTTCTATTTGAGAGTTACCATACTCATCATCAGAAAAGTGCAAAAGAAAAATCATAATTTTTCTATCTCTTCCATGCACTCGGCCCATATAGGACGAAGAGTTACCATCCACCACACATCTTATTTGTACCTTATCACAAGAGTTAACTGTCAACAAATTTTCATTTTTTATTAAAGAACACTTCAAATATAGGTCTCAGATTTGGATTTAATACCAAACTCTCTAAATTTCCTACTACTGTATCTTCCAGGCAAAGGAAAATTCCGACACTCTTTTGTAACCATCATTATTTGCGAAATGCCTTTTACTGACGACAACCAACACTTTAAAATGCTACAGTGGAACCCATCCATAACGTGTACATGTGTAAAGTGAATCCAGTTGTTTAAGGCATAGACTATTTTTCAATCTCTGTTTCCCCTTCCTCTGTGTTGCTGTTAAATAAACCTTTTTACAACGGGATGAAAGAGCACAAGTCCGAATGCTAGGCCACAACTGCCTCCCTACCGTCCGCGATTTTGCATTAGGTGGTATGACAACCGATGCCTTATTGAAGTCGATTCAGTCAGTGTTGACTAGCTGACTATCAAGCACTATCATAGATTACATCAGCGATCGACAGTGATTGCATGATAGCATCACCAAGGCCAGTTCTGCAAATTGGATACACTGACATGGATCATGGTAATTAAGTCTCCATTTCCCAGTTTGGGTATAAACAGGTCACTGTAATAACAGTAAAATTTTGATAGTCCCAATCATCCCGTTATTACTGAGTTCCACTATATTTGATCTGTCAGTAAGAATTAAGATGCAAACCTCTAAACACCACTCGAACACAAACCTCAAAAAAAAAAACCTCTACTTTTTTTCTTATAAAATATACCAGTAAACCTCAAGTCTCAAAACAATCCACACTTGTCATAATAAGTCAACTAAACACTTTCCACTGTTCATCATAATAAAACACCCTCAAATTCATACTTTGAAGACCAAGATCTTTAAATCAAGATCTTTAAATCGCAAATGCACTAAATAGCCAAAACTGCACCAATAATGCATGTGAATGAATGAGTATATATAAAATAATATACCTAATTTCTTTGGTTCGAGTATCAGGACCATATAAGCAGAAATGAGTCAGAAAGGTCTTGGAAAATATTGCATCTCTGTATGTTATTTCTGACCACCACTGCTGCTGATCGTCCGCTGTATATTCATAATGCATTAGTTCGCTTATAGTGTTCGTTCAGAATAAATGGAAAAAGAAAACCAAACAAACAGAATTAATAGCATAAACATAACAGAACACCTATGCGGCATTCACACAATTTCTAATTGATCCAATGATGAGTCAGTCAGAGGAATAATTACTTTTTTTTTTCCCATTTGGTGTGGTAATATTATAGACTAATAGTACGTGTATGTACGAGAGCTCGTTACAATAATAGTTCTATTTGCATTTGTAAAACTATATTCAGCAGCCTGACTATTCTGTGGTTATTTTATGGTTTTATGGTCCATTACAGCTGACAGTAATTTCACTGCCTTGTCACGAACAGCGAGGACTAAAAGGATGACTTGGAAGACCACAGTGGATCCTTCCTTTCCCACTTTTCAGATCCTTCCATTGAATTGATCAAGCTGCCTTTTTTTTTTTTTGGCAGATCTTCTCTCTAGATCTAGTAAAAAAAGGTTGATCTCCTATGGCAGCTGGATTGGAAAATTCTTCTCTTTACCTTGCCACAGAGAAAAGGAAACTCATATCTCCCTTCCCTCCACCTTCCTCCCCACACACACACAGGAAATTAGAGGTTTCATCTCCCTTCCACTTCGCCCTCTGAGAAAAGTCAAAGACTAGTTAAAGATTTTCTCTCGCCCTTCCTCTACCATTTTGGAAAAGTTGGGTCTGCCTTCTCCCTCCCTCTTCCCTTTACGACCCCTCCCCCTCCCTCCAAAATAAAACTGGGCGAATTCAATATTTTCATCTCCTCTCCCTTCCCCCTTTCCCATGATCCTCGGACAAAATCACGAAGTTCAACCCACAGGCATTATCCCAGGATTCTCCCATCTAGTTCAAAGGCTCTCTCTCTCTCTCTCTCTCTCTCTCTCTCTCTCTCTCTCTCTCCTTTTTTTTCAATCATTCTATCACCAACCAAAACCTGCAACTTCGCATCTCTATCAAGATTAAAACCGTAACTTTAAAGCAACCTTCAGTATACAAGAGATATTTATATCATATGCCCGGTAGGCTATTTCTATCGTCCTCTGACAAAAAGTTTTACTTTGCCAAACTGCTTTTGAGGAAACTGAATAGTTCTGTTTGAAATAGTTCTTTACTTCAACAAAACTCCTGTCTAATTTATGTATGTGACAAGGGCATTCTGAATGTCATAAAAATATTCTGCTGAGAGATCAGTATTGATATTCATTCAGGTCATGAAAAAAAAAAAAAAATTGGTGAGAACCAACTTAAGCTCTTTTGTCAGAAGACGTTAGATTTTTCATCGGCCTCATCACCCCTTTCGTCATCGTCATCGTCATCATTCATCACTGACTTGAAACTCCACAGCAAAAGCGTGAGTCAGTCTGAAGGAAAAGTCATGGTAAAATTAAGAAAAAAAAAATGAATCACAAATAGTCAGACCTATGTGTACCCTCCTACTAATCGATAGCTTCTGTAACACAGCTTACTTTCACCTGAGGTTTGATCACATTTTCAATATCTTTATGTAAGTACAGAAGATTTAGTGACACACAATGACTGGAATGCACAGAGTTCACAATCACAATTTATGGGCTCAAAACAAAACTAAAATGACAAAACAAAACAAAGCAAAACAAAAGAAGAAAACACAAAAGCAATAAAAAACAAAAACAAAAGATGGCAAAACAAATGCAGAAGCACGTATGTCTGGGCCTACAAAATCACATTCGGAGCCACAAGTTCTAGTCTGTCATTACATCTAAGGGACCTGTCCATAATTCAGGTTTATGAGGTGGTCAGGCCAAAGCTAAAGGGTCATTTTAGTCAAATAATCATTGCCTAGCCTACCATTCGCGATGTGCTTAGTCAAATCATGATCCTCACAATAAGATACGAAGGTTATGGTTGAATCTAATACTATTTTGCTTATAATTATAATAAGGCCCGTTCTGACCCAACCCCGCACCCCCCCCCCCNCCCCCCCCCCTCTTTTTTTTCCCCCCGAAAAAAAAATGGCCAAAATTATTGTTATTGATTATTATGGGAGATAGAGTTTGACGCCCCCTGCAGCACTAGACCTATGTGGCGTGACCTCCCCAAGGATTGAGAGAAAGGAGTGATTCACTACGGGCTAAGACGAGCGGAATAATCAAGCATTTTCTTTGATTCTGGGTCAAATCTGGGTTAATATTCGGTCTTCACTTACTGCGGTTAGGAATCTTTAAGAGGAACAAAATTGCGGAATTGTTGTCCATATTGTTATATGGTTGGCCCCGGCCTAAATAAATAAATTCAAACCGAACACTAGCTGGTCTCCAACTCAACATAATGCCCAGTCAGGCCCAGTGTAAGAAATAAAACTGACGACATACTGACCTACATTAGCCTGCCTGCAAGGCTGTAACTATCTTTTCCACTTCCCCTCCCCCCCTAAAGCTCCCTCGGGGAAAACCATCGCCCCCACCCCAACCTCCATGTATCAACTTTCCTCTTTTGTTTTCTGTTCATCCAATTTTTCTCCTTACTCTTAGGTGGATCCTGATCCCCCCCCCTCCCCCAAAATCACCAACCCTCCGCCATGCCCCTTAATGGATATTTTCTCGTCAATTTTTTTTGATTTAACACAACTTAGAAGTATCTCAGCTCATTTCATTATCTCTGCAACAAATTAGCTACTATTCACACACCTTATACATTTAGGCTTACACAATCCAGAAGGTTTACCTAACCGTGCCTAGAGTAATGGCCTAGACTCATTGTCTACAAGTACAAGTAGTGTGGCTTAATATAATTCAGGCGAATGATACCCTCCTAGGTCAAAAGAGTCCAATTATAATTTATGACTTACTCCAACAGTAGGCCTACCTGTAAGCTATTAATAAACTGGTCAACACTCAGCAGTACTGTGTAATTTTTATGTATAGGGAAGTAATGAGTTTGTAACAGCGGAGTTCTGAAGTCCTTTTTTTTTTCTTTGCATCCCGAGAATGCTGGTCATTAAATCTGACAGAAAACGGGGTGCTTTATTCCCCTATTTTCTCTGATAGTGATTTCCTAAGTGACTGAATTCTTCCTGACTTACAAGTACATTTCTAATGTTCACCAGTGACCCTGACATACTGATCTACTTTTACTCTTTTAACTGCGTACAATACGAAAGGTGCACAGGGATGAAAATTGGACGTAGAGATTATTGCGTGGATTTTTAATACACTATCAGTAACATAAACAGTACCCGAAATATGCGATCCACTACATCTTGAGTCTTCTCATAGTTATTGCATTAAAGCACATACTGCATTTCAGAAACACTTACCTGAACTTGATTATACTTTGTCCAAAGTCAGTGACCCTTCCAACACTTACCATTGACAATTGAATCAAACATCATTAATAAGATCAAAACAGAGCAAGATGTATGGTAAAGAACGACAAGTCTACTGAATGTGACAATGTGAATAAACAGGTTGAATTTATTCAGCGATTCTGCAATCAATGCCCTTTGAAACAAAACACTCATCGGCAGTGAAAATCCTTCAGATATTTACACCATATCATTGTCTGGCTATGGGCTCACACACAGTTCGATAACCACTCCACATCGGTGTCCCTAACTGATGTTTATACTATTTTCTTGCTACTCCAGTAAACAGGCAAATAGTATTATCATTGCTAGGGCAGATTTGAAGGCAACATGCCACATGTAAGCCGGAGGGCCATTCCATGGACTTTGCCCAGTCAGTCACCACGAAAAACAGAGCCACAAGTTTACGTCCATTATGTGAAATGTTTGTGTTAAAGAGCCAGTTCCACGTCAAAGTGAATCTGCCGTTACTCTGGTGTTGCTGGAGAAACTGACAGGATAACTTAGTCCATGGAATGATCCAGGCAGAACAACATAATTAGGGACTTCATAGTTTAACAAGCTGTGACCAGAACTAATCAGAAAACGTGTGGCAATAAGTATTATCTGGCTATCCTTTGTTCTGCACAGCTCCGGAGTCAATTTCATTAGGCCTACTGTGCTACCAGTTTCAATAATGACTCTGCCACAGTTACACTGCACTGTAAATTTCATGACCTGTGTATTACAATTAGACTATCACACATTCACATGACTACGAATTTAATAGGACCGATGAAAAGAAGCAACTAAGTTCTATACAGTAGCCTACAGTTTAAAATTGAGCGAAATCCTTAATTTTGTCTCCTATTTGTTTCTCCTCTTCCTATTCCGTCGTAAAAAAAAAAGTCTATTCTATTCCTTCTACTCTTCTGACAAATGACGATCATACAAGTTCAACCTCATCTAGTCTACAGCTGTGGGGGAGAAATATAACAAAGAATCAAGACAAAACCAACATCTGTTTCGATCTAGGAATCCATCTTAACTCGCACTGACAAACCTATTTGGGATATGTCTGATTTCAAAAGCACAATAAAATCTTGACACTTAAAACTCTCAACTGTACAAAATGTAGTAGCAGCGCTTCTTGCATCAAGAACAACAGCAGCTGGTGTTCCACTGTCCACAAACACTATAACGGTCAGAGCGAAAAGTCAGGCAGGCTCGCGCGTCGACGTAATGGCGGGCGTGCAAGTGTGTAGAAGTCTAGTTTCATTTTCCATAGCTCAGCCAAAGACTTTAGGCCTATAAATAGGCTAGTTGGGCCAAGTCGTGTGGCCTGGGCTCAGCCAATGCTTTCGCTAGTGGCGACAGGTGCGTGTTTCATTCCACTATTCAACACAAGATACAGAGCCATCGATTGAAACGCGGAGGTTTAATGGTGCCGACTCAATACCTCATTTACGGAATATAATCGATACCGAGTATTTTTTCGTGTAATTTGAGTACCGATACTGAGTACAGAGGCAAGACTCAATGATGCCATAACAAGCTCTATAACCGTAACCAGAATCCAAGAGGAGTAAACAGTTATCAATGTTAAAATTAAGAAAAAAACATGATCTATGTCAATTGTTGCTTTATAATCACTGAGATATCTACTGTCATGCCAAAAAAATCATTAAGAACAAAGCAGCTTTTTCTTGTATATTATGTTAGATAACTTTATGAGCTCTGTTATAATTGTCGGGGGTTTTCCCCAGACCACCCAATCATCTGATTCACTCCCTGGGTTTCAAAATCCCCCACCACCACCACCACCAAAAATAAACAACTGAATTAACTGACGCCAGTCGATACCCCCCTTCCCCTTTTTTGTTATTTCTTGCACAGAAACGGTGGGGGGNGGGGGGGGGGGGGGGGGAGGGGTGAGAAAAAGATCTAAAACCCCTTTCAAAATTTACTTATCCTTCTCCCAAATTTATTTGAAGAGTCCAGTTCATAAGATCTGGAGCAAATATGCAGGACACACAGGAATTTTTGGCAAAAAAATCGATTCATTCTGCACATGAAAATGTATGTAGTTGTACATGGATATACGAGATCGATACCTACCGGCACTATCTGCGTGTGTTGCTGCGCATGGTTGTGCAGCGCTCGACATTTTTTAATTTCAGGGCGTGATGATAAAGATCCAACATTTAGTGAGGCTGGTTTATGTGCCTCAGAGACTGGAATCCTGATATCGTTAACAATCCTGCCTCTCCACCATTTTCTATTGCTTTTTCACACTTTGAAATTTACGTCTGTAGCTGTTTGTACTTTGTTGTGGTTTAGTGATAGCTTGTGAGGGGGTTAGAGAAAAGCGAGCTAAAATATGTGAGAAATCTCTTTCCCCCTTCCTCCCCAAACATACAAATAAATAAATAAATAAATAAATAAATAAATAAATAAATAAATAAAACATACCCATTTCAGATGTGATTTTTAATCTGTCCCATCATTTGTCATCTGTAAGTGTGTGCCCACATATCACACTGTGATTTGGGGTTTTTTTTT
>JAWQUT010000107.1:625211-644012 GCA_033807755.1 Ellobium chinense
GGAAATGTCTTATGAATTGTATGTCCAATGGCAAGAAATCACTTGGTTAACCTGCTAGCTTGCACACGCCGCTACATATGCAGATGAGGTATTGAAAAAGGGTGGGTTACAAAAAGACGATTTGCATTTAAAATAAAATTTCTGAAACGGATGGGATGAGCAAATGAATACTAGGCTACCTCTGTCATGTCGAAAGTGCGGAATATTTGGTGTGGCAACACGTCACTGAAGCGAAACGTGCCAGGGCCAGATTTTTTTCTGTTTTCTTTTTCCCTAGACACCAGACTGTAGTCCCTGCAATAATATGATGTGAAGAACAAAATAGAAAATTATAAAGGTTTTATCATAATTTATTTATTTGCTTTATTCAGTTTAAAGAAAAGAAAATAGAAAGAAATCTTGAGATCTGTTCTATAGTTCCTCCTCCCCCAACCCTAAAAAAAATCAACAGTAAGTACAGTGTAATAGCTCCTGCACACCACAGTACTTTGCTCTATCTGCTACAACCGATTTCTTCTATCAAATATGTAGATCTTGATGAATTTTATGTAACATTCAGTTTAGCTTACGTAGAGCTTTATTCATTGAGACTGGATTGTCTTCTTGGCACTTGGCAAGGCCCATTGTGCTGGGAGGATCTACTCCGCTGGTTCGTATTTGCCTAGATTTCTAATCCGAATACAAAAACATTTTTCAGTGATTTACTGAATTACTTAACTTCAAAAAAATAATAGTAATAATAATAGTATGTGACCCTACACGCCCCTCTGCTGTCAGCCCAAATGCTTGAAATACACGATTACTACAATATAACCGCATTTAGCTTGTGACGTAGAAAAATTAAAAAGTAACATACGGCTCCTACAGCCAATCAGGCAACCGGAAGCGGAAGACCGGAAATATATTATCTGCCCTCTTCCTCTTTCACGTTAACCCGAGACGGTAATGGCATGGTTGTATTTGTCGTCTGATTCATAATTTCACTTTTGTGTTCTGAGAAAGCTCGGCAGATGCTCTTAGCATTTAGATCCCAGACTTTGTAACGTTTACCAGCCTCTCATATGTTATAAGAGTTTTAGAGATGAAAATCAAGCATAAAATTAAAGGGTTTATCGGAAGTTTGCTATGGTAACGTATTATCGATAATAAGTAAAATATGGCCTAGTGTCAGTGATTGCACCATCATTCCTAAATTTATGTAGTCTAGATCTGCGAAAAGCCTTGGAAAATACTTCTAATTGGCAAAACATAGCCAGCTCTCAGGGAAAAGTCTTGGGACTACCGAGCTTACTAGTCTAGCTACACAGACTACAGTTACTGAGTTCGAAGTTACACTAACACTTACAGTCTACCTAGTCTAGACTCTAGTCTAGTCCTAGTCCAGCACTAACTACTAGGCCCTACTTCTTTTAGTTTCAGGCTTCAGCTGAATCAGCAGCAGCAGCCTGAGCAGTAATGGGTTTATATCATTTTTGTGGGCAATTAGGTAGGGTCAGAAACCCTCCTCTGTGAGCAATAATAGACAGTTGTCTGGTCTAGTCTAGTAGACAAGTAGTTAATAAATCGGCTTTCTCTAACAACCGCACCGATTTAGTCAAAAATATCAATTGCGATATAATAATTTTGAATAATTTATTCGATAAGTAATTTCGATATTAGTCTAGTACTAGTCTAGACTAGTAATAATTTCGATACTATTAATTGTAACCATGTACTATGCCTCGTCGGCTCACGTGCTCTAGTATCTTTATCGATTGATGCAATTCATTTAGTCGTACGCCTCCCCCCCATGCGGCGCGTGGTCCCCAATGAACAAGTGTCTTATATTACTCCAACAATAGCACCGATAGCCAAGATTTTGCTCTCTTCTCTCTATTAAAAAGTCCTTGTTTATCTGAGATCGGTGTTGTCGTTGGACTAACCCATTACTCTAACGAGGGCACCGATAGCCAAGATTTTGCTCTCTTCGCCCGTATGAAAAAACCATTGTTTTTCTGAGATCGGTGCTGTCGTAGGAGTAATATATAGGGAGACGGAATGAAAAATTCCCGGATAAGACTAGTGTCTGAGATAGAGAAAAGGGATTTCTTTTGAGGACAACAACAATAATAAAAAAAGGGGAGCTTGGTTTTTTTTGGGGGGAAAGTTAAGGTAAAGATGCGTGAAGATTGGCAGTGCTGTCGTTGGAGTAAAATATTACTCTAACGACGGTACCGATAGCTAGCACTAATATATAGGGTGACTGGGACTGACTAAATGAATTGTATTATTGGGAAAGATGCGTGAAGAACGGAGATGCATGATAGAAGTGAATAAGAAAACACACAGTCACCAAAGTTAGTTCCAACATGAAGTCGCAGATGTTTCCAGTAAGAGAAGATGGATAGAAATGAACGCAAAATCAACGGCTTCTCCAATTGGCCATCATCGGTCCCTTTGATTATCAATGCCGGTTCGGTGCGAACTTCGCAAGTCAGGGGAAGATCAGGTAGATGTGAAATTCACAAATTGGTGATCAAACGTTTGACCAACGGAGGGAGGACTGGGTGACCGTACATGCAAAATCCACAGGGCGGTGGTCATTCTATTATTACTCCAACTAAGGTACCACTAGCTTAGATTTTGCTCTATTAGAAAGTCATTGTTTTTCTGAGATCGGTGCTGTCGTTGGAGTAATAAAAAAAATTATAGGGTGATCAAATGACATGCATTCCAGGATTCCAGTAATGTCTGAAAGAGAGAAAAGGATTTTTCTTTTGGGGATAACAAAAGAAAAATATGGGGCTTTCCTTAATACTGTGACCCTGCTCCTCTGCCTCCTGAGCTTATAGACTACATATGTATACTTGTAAGCCTGTCCCTTGATTTAACACTATGGTTTAAGGATATGGAGATGAACTCGTGAGTTGAGCAGAGGTTTTGGTCAGGAAACCAATTTTACCGCTGACAAAAGAAGTAATCTTTACAGATACAATAAAAATTAATAGTGAAATATATGTTAATGTTAAACCATTCTGGCTGAAAGGAAAGATGCTTTCTTACCTTGTCTTCCACAATAATTCAGTACAAAAACAAAAACTGCAAACACACTGTAAACTGGTTTGTGTACCCAATTATTGCACCTCATATGACTTCTTTCTCTCGTGAAACTTGAAAATCAAAACGAGGCTGGGATGGCGGGAAATATGGATGGTATGATACAAGACAGGGACCTTCCCAAGTGCGACTTTCTTTTCATCTAATTTTGCTAAAAGTCATGCTGATTAGATGTAGATGTAGTATTAAATCTGGGCCTGGGGCTGCTGAGGAAAGAATTTGATCCACCTAACGTAGGTTAACTTCATGTTCCAACCGCACAGCTCATGATCTTGCTTTTATCCACAGGGACTGTCTTTAAACTGCACACTTGGCAATCCCTGATTCACAAAGATGGTCAAGGAAGACAGATCCACATGGAAGTCCAACTACTTCCTCAAGATAACTGTGAGTAGACCTACTCTTAAACTGTCTTCTACATCTAACCTCCGTCATTATTTACAGTTGTACTGGTATCAGTTGATATTAATTTAAAATAGGTTTATTGGAGAATATTTGATAGATGATTGCAAGTTGTGTTCAGGGGACTGAGTACAAGCACATCAGCTGCTGTGGATCAGTCACAGAAGTTTGCAAAAGAATACATGAATAAAGAGCATTTATTTCTCAGCCCCATCATTGATAGTGAAATGACTCATGATACACAGAAAGCTTACCCTGCCAGAAATCCATTACAAATTTAGTTATTTACTACAACAAGACATCAAGAATGATAAGACCTGTTGTTGAAAAAGTTTGCTCCAGTTTCGGTGTATCACTTTACTCTGTGTCTTTGTGTTAGGATTTTGAAGAGAGTTTTTTTTCTCCTCAACTCAGTTAATGTGGGTCCAAGAATTGTGGTGATAATATTTTCACTACAACATTTGTTTTATGCACTGCATGATTTGTGGGACATATGAGTTAAATGGAGCTATTCAGCTATACTCAGACAGCAGTTTAGACATACAAAAGGAGCTCTGCAGAATTAAGGATTGTTTAAGGCTTTTTTAATATCAAATTTTTTTTTTTTGGGCTGTGTCTGTATCATTTTGCACATGGGCTGAAAATCAGCTCAAATGGTCAACAATATAATGAATAGAAAATATCTCATTGCTAGCTGAAATGGTGATGGAAAGATGAAAATCTGTGCTGTAAAGATGCACTCTTCCTGTAACATGCAGGAGAAGATGTTTGGTTGCAATTACTGAATTTTCCATGTACTTTGTGTACCTCCATATGCTGGGTACATTCCCTTTCTTCAAAATAAATGCTGAGAATCTAACTGTTGCTGAAAAGGATTATGAGTACACGATGAATTTCAATATATGATAGTGTTAATTTTAAGTATGTTTTACTCTCTCTCTCTCCTAACAGTCACTGTTTGATGAATACCCAAAGGCATTCATTGTAAATGCTGACAATGTCGGTTCTAAGCAAATGCAGCAGATTCGTCAGGCCCTACGTGGAAAGGCTGGTGAGTATCATCATAAATGTTACCTTCTTACGTAATCAGAAAGAGTGATATGTTGTGTACTTGTGATGGGAATTTAGTATCCGATCTTTTAATTTTGAACTACATCCATTATGCTGACTTGTATGCAACGCAATTTTTTTTTTTCTAAAAATCAAACCATTTGGGTCAGATCTCTGCAAAGTGTTTGGCAGTTGCTACGGTGTGGCTTTTATGGTTATAGGCCTAAGCATTGTCCAACTTTTTTAACATTAAGGAGGATAAATTTGAGCTTTAATTTTGATCTAGGAATGAATCAGATTGCTCAATTCTGACCTATCTGTGCTCAATTCTGATCTATCTGCTTTCTGATGGAGGAAAAAAATCACTCAGGTGCTTGAAAATTCCGCAGCCTCAAAATAACTTTTGGCAACTTAACATCTCAAAGGCTTCTCTTTGGTTATTTCAGATGAGAAATTTTAATGTGGTAGCATATTGTACTTGTATTTCATTTTCCCATCGCTTTCCCAGTCATCCTCATGGGCAAGAACACCATGATGAGAAAGGCTATTCGTGGTCACCTTGACAACAACCCAGGCTTGGAAAAGTAAGCTTACAGACTTAATTCATTTCTTTTGGACCTAGTGTACTGTTAGTTTAGCAGAATTTGGATTATTATGACTCATTGCTTCAATGCTGCTGTGAATTTCACACGAGGCAAGAAGAAACCGTGCAGTAAAACCTGGTCATGTTGCAGTCTGTTGATGACCGTCATCTTGGCTATTGAACAGCCATTTGGATACGAAGAACATGTTGGCACAAAATTGAAATTTTACTTTTCCACAAAGGTGCTATTCCATTCAGTGGCATTGTAGGCAGGTTTTGTGCAATTCTTAAATAAATGTTGAACAATAAATGATGTATTTGATATTGGGCTGCCAGTATATTTTGTGGTCTTGGGAAGTAGATTGCTAAGCTTGTGTTGCAGGCTATATGTTAATCTCTCTTTTATGTATTATACTTTCCCATTGATATACTGCGGTATATCTTTATATTCTGACTCAGAATTTACACAATTCTTTTCCCAATGCAATTTTAGAAGTAACTGTAGTAAGCTATAGCCCTCTCCTTTATGTTAAGACAGAGTTTGTATCATGTGTTAAATCCTACCTTGCAGGCTTTTGCCCGTCATCAGGAACAATGTTGGGTTTGTGTTTACCAAGGATGATCTTGTCGAAATCCGTGATGTTCTTCTGGAAAACAAGGTAATGCTTTTAGGGAAACTGAAGCATATAATTGCTAAGCTGGTTTAATTTGTGACTGAGGTTTTTTGTTGTTGTTTTTTTACATCAGGTCACATTATATGATCAGTTATGAGAGATCATAAAGAACCAAAATTGATATCTATGAGATAACAGGAATGCCACTTTTCTGAAAATTTTGGAAAATCCGAGAATATCGTGAGCTTCGAGAATGCCATCTGAGGTTCATCCAAGAACCCACAACAGCTTTGTGAAAAAAATAAATTCTGATATATCTGAAATTTTATCGAATGTTTCGGTACAGCCGCCGTATGGATAGATCAGCATTCACATTAGGCTTACGCGTAGGTGTTGCAGTTACAGCCAACGTATGGCTAGATAAATTAGAATTGATAAAAGGCCACTTTCAGCCTAAATAAAAAGCGTTCCATAAATTCTGAACTTCGTGGAAGCGATTATTTTGGTTTTGGAAATTTATGGAGTTATTTATATTAAAATTCTTCATTTTTTTAAAAGATAGCTTCTTTTGGCTGTTCCTCAAAGCTTCAGAGAATTTTATGAAAAGTGAGTGGCATCCCTGATCAAACTATGGAGATGCAAAATCATTCACACCAATCATTCGCCGGTCTCTGAAGTAGGTGAACAGTAAGGTGGGAGAGGAAGTGGTGCCAGACGTTCAGATTTCATTATCATGCTCTTTCAGTCTCCTGTAATCCTGTGGTTAAACAGAACATGTAAAACTCATCAATTCTTGTTCGTCTGGTCTGAGAGAAGTGTGGCAATGCAAAGAGATTTTAAATTAGTATTCAGCCCTTGAGGGCTTCAAGACAAACGGATGACCCGCCAAATCATCCAGAGAAGTACAAAATATGGTGCAAATGACATAACATGTAGCAAGATAAAAGCATTTTTGCAGTAAGCGTATGGAAACCTCTAGGGATTGCAAATACATGGAATGTGTCCTGAAATAGTTATGTAAAATTATTTCTTGAAGGTCCAGATACAGTATTTGAAAAGTTCACCTGCAACACAAAAATGGTTATTAGTGTCCACCTTAGGTTTGGAGTCCACAGTGATGAATTGTTTGTTGGTGTTGAGAGTGTGGGGCTAAAACAAGGGGTTAACCTCCCTTGTTGGCACTCACACAGAGATCATGAACTCGCCTCAACAGCTGTCTGAGTGGACTTAACTTTATTTGGTTTTTATTATGGTTTTGTATTAATCTTTTTTTCAGTATAATGTTTATTATTAGGTAGGAAATTGACGAAGTCTTGTTTTTGTCTTTTTTGGTGAGGGAGATTGAGATTTCTTTGTGCCACAAAATCGTGTATTCTCTAAGAAAAATTATGTTGCTTGCCGTCTGACACAATAAGTACATTCTAATATTCAAGATAATGCCTATAAAATGTAGTTTTTGATATTGACAAGCAGACCATTCACTGCCCTAAGCAAGACAGTGACACTCTCTTCCCTTTTCATTAAAATCATCTGTGCAGAATATGTATCTATGTGTTTTTTAAATAATGTTTTGCCACAGAATCAGAAAACTGTTTTAATTCAAAACTCATAAAGTCTTCTGTGAATGTATTTGTAATAAAGAGGATAGTTTGGAAAGATCAACAGTTTTTCTTTCTCTTCACTTTAAAATTTCAAAATTTCTGAAGGAAAGTAGATTTCAAGCTCAATTTGGATTTGAATGAATTGATAGAGAAATGCATGTCTGAACATACAACTAGTATAGATTTTTTCAGTAAAACTGGGCTAGGGATCTGCAAAAACTTTTCTTCAGATAGTCACTCTATCTAAATCTTAATTCCTAAATTCCTTCCATTCATTCCATAGGTGAAAGCCCCTGCCAGAGCTGGAGCTGTTGCTCCCCTTGACGTCAAGGTGCCTGCCCAGGTCACCACCTTGGGACCAGAGAAGACCTCTTTCTTCCAGGCTCTGTCCATCCCCACCAAGATCACCAAGGGAACCATTGAAATCTTGGTAGGTAGACTGTTGTGAATTTTTAGCCTTTCACATTAGTTTCACACCTTTCTATGTGATAATTCAGTGGAGGCGGTTACTTGATCCATCAGATTCTTGGGATGTTAAATGTGCCTATTGCTTATCACATTGAGGGTTCATTATATCTCACAGGTCCATGAAAAGGAAAGTCCTTAGATTTTATGATTTGGCCATCAGGCCCTTAAAGGAAAACTGTACCATCCTACAGACCATTTAAATCATACGATACCCTATTATTCCAATGAAACAGTTTTTCAAGTGTCTATCATAATGATATGACACCTCTGCTGGCCCCAGACAACCCACGGGGTTACATTGTCCAAAGTCCAAATTGTTACAACCTGTGCGGCCATAAGCTTACGTCAAATACATTCTTGCCACATGGCCAAGCTGTCTAGCCAGTGCTTTGTGAACAGTAGATATGCCAAACAAAATCATGCTGAGGCAATAAAAATGCAGAATACTTTTTCTGGCTTACACTGTCAAACTTAACGTTTGAATCTGGAATACCAGAACNTCCAAAGTCCAAATTGTTACAACCTGTGCGGCCATAAGCTTACGTCAAATACATTCTTGCCACATGGCCAAGCTGTCTAGCCAGTGCTCTGTGAACAGTAGATATGCCAAACAAAATCATGCTGAGGCAATAAAAATGCAGAATACTTTTTCTGGCTTACACTATCAAACTTAACGTTTGAATCTGGAATACCAGAACTTTAATTAAAAGCTGAATAATACATTGTCAGGTAGAGGTGTCTGTAGCTGAGGAGCATAAGTGACGTCAGCGTTTTTGCCACAGGCCTCTGTTGATCGGGGAAGGGAAATAATTCTGGACGCAAGGGCCAAACCCAGTAACTCTAGCTCTCCTTAGTGCGTCATATTACATACACGCATGGTAACAGAATGATGCTCTTTCTTCGCAAAACTGACTTGGTGGGCACCATAGATGATTTTTAAAGAGAAAAAGTATTGAAAAACGGAAAATTATTTTTGATGTGCGTGTCTCACTTTAAGAACTTCTTTTTGAAATTTAATGCTTGCCTGGCTAGCTATGTGTTGGAGGTAAGCTGCATTAGTGGTCAGATGTGATTTGACTTGCCATGACAAGAAACTTCTCACACTAAAACAGATCATTGACTCCTATAAACTTTATTGGACAACAGTATTCGGCAGCAGAACTGTATTTTAAAAAATGTCCTGTATTTTATGAAAATGCTCTTAGGTCCTGGGAATTTGATCAAAAGTCCTTAAAAGGTCCATAATTAAAGCTTTACATTTTGCATTTGGAAATGAATATGAAGCCTGATATGCAGGCTGGTAAAAATGATCCTGTTTAGATGTCAAAAACACTGGCTGTTTATCCACAAGCTGAGTTTTGTGTTTTGGGGTCATTTTACCGCCTGGATAAGATGTCAAGAAATCTTCATATTTGAGTAAAGTGGTTGTTTTTTATATATTGTGTCTTTATCTTTTTGTCACATTTTTGTTTGAAAGGCCCTTGGTTGTCTAAAAATTGAAATACTTCATCATAATCTTAGTAATATGTTGGGTTTTATGAAGATGTAAGTCTGTGATTGGGGAGAGTCACTTTATTGAATGTTCTATTAATCACAGTATTGACATTGTTGATTGTTGCTTTGTAGAACGAGGTGTCCCTGATCAAGGAGGGTGAGAAAGTAGGTCAGTCTGAGTCTACTCTTCTGAACATGTTGAACATTTCTCCCTTCACTTATGGACTGGTCATTGAGAATGGTGAGTGAGTGTACTCAAATTTTGTCATGTCCGATGTGTATTTTGTGCACCTGTGTGACATTGAGGTTGTGCTTTCCATGTTGTCAGGAAATATATTGTTGATAAAAAAAAGATACTTATAATACTGATTACATTGCCATCAGACTCCTCTTGTTAATATGGAAAGGATTGGTTCATCACCAAAAATTTGCATTTACTGTGTTCATCAAGACAGTTTTCTGTTTATATGGGGTGAAATTTCAAACTTGAAAAGGCTATTTTTAGATCCTAAACCCTAGACATGCTTATGCTATTCTGAAATTTGCACTGGTGATAAAATTTCCTGAAATTTTTAAGTCCTCCAGATAAAATTATTGCAGTTAAAAAAAACACAAGCTTTCCAGCCACTGTTGTGAAAAGAATCAGTCATGATGGTATAATACGAGTACCTCTGAAAAACGTTGACATACCTTGAAAATAATTGCAAAGTTTTAATATAAACCAGAAATGTCACTTTTCCAGCTGTTGCCAGGATTTGGGCATTAGTGTGTTACATGCACACAGCATAGGGAAGCTTTAGTGTGGCTGCAGTGAAATAAAGGCACCTCTTACTCATCCCAAAAACTTCACCCCAGAAAGGGTAGTGGGTGTTGAGTTGCCAAAAGATTTTGAGAGGGCCACTTTTTGCATTCTATTTTTTTATGAAATATCTGTTTTCTACCCTTCTTTAACTACTGAATATATCATGTGCACATTTCTTAGCTGCCGTTATTTGCTTATATGCAAGTGTTTTTTGTGTATGCATGTTTGAATAAAAAAGAATAATAAAAAAAATCATTCCCGATAGTAATGATGGCTTCCGCAATATGAAGGACTTTTGCCCTTTTTACTGTACCTTGACTTTATAATATGCTGTGTTTAATATTACTGCTCAATAATCTTGACAGTTAACATCAGTGGCTCTTTACCACCATGCAGCTGCAGGAAGTTCACAAAATTTTATCAGGCTTTGTGCCCAGAGCCAGAGAATATTCAATGCCACGCCTTCTGGTCAAGACAAATTCAAGGGATGCACCATTTATCATATGATGGCATCAAAATGCAATAGCTGTTCCTTCGTTCACTTATAGTAAATGTACTACAAAGTCCTTTGGGATTTAAAATTATATATTTCTTATGCATATTTTTTCATATTAATTTTTGTATCTTATTTGATCGTGTGTATCTGACAGTGTATGAGTCAGGAACTCTCTTCACTCCTTCCATTCTTGACATCACCGATGATGACCTCATTGCATCTTTCATGTTGGTAGGTACCTTGCATTAATTCCAGGTGGCTGAGCCTGTAATTACAATGGAAAAGATGATACATTGAAATCCTGCTGTTAAAAAAACTCTCAAGTCTGATTATTTTCTCAAGCCCATTACTCCACATTTAACCTAAAAACACTTCTATTGTAAAGCATTTCTGAGCTTCCTTCAACCACTGTTTTCATTTAAATGAATTATATTATATTCTGTATCTCTCTTAAAAATCAGTCTGCATACAAGCAGTTACAATTTAGTTTAATATTAGTATTTATGAAAAACCAGCAACAGAAACCATTCTTCAGTTGAGGACAAGATTAGAACTTATAGAAGCAGCATGATTTGAATAAGAGGCCGACTAATCCCAACAAAAAAGCAATATAGAGACAGTTTGTGTTGGTCTAGTGGTGTGCGGTTGAAGCACATGGCATGGGTCGAGCAGAAATACACAGGGCACTAACAAAAGCCTTGGTGCATTAAGGACTTGAATGTGATATAGGTGATTAGAACCACTCTAAATATCAACAGGATTAACAAAGGAAAACAATTTTTGCTGATGTTGTGTTACCATATGTCAGACAGGAAAATAGTAAACTGATTTTGAAAATCCAGTTTTTCTGTGATCTATGTCAAACAAGGGATGGAGCTCTGCAGTAAATCTCAACATAGGGCTAATTCAGAAAACCATTTTGGCCTTCAAAATGCTAAAATTTGGATTTTTTTCATTAAAGGAAAGCAGCTTAGTGTATTAAAAACTTAAAATGAAAAAAAGAATTGTGAGTGTTTCTAAAAGTTCTCTCTTTAGTAGTTCCACTTCCTTTTCGCATGAAGTAAAAAGAGAGTAGAGAGAGACATTGTCAGCTCTGGCACAGAGATTCTTGATGAATCTAGTATGAAAAACCCGTGGCTCTTGGAGTTGGTGCACAAGTTAGGATCATGGTCAAGTAGCTGAAGTAATAAGAAAGCTGGCTCTCCCTAACAAGTAACATAGCTTACTATGCTATGCTGAAAGCTGAAAGCAGCAACCAGGCCAAGAGTAATCTGCAAATCAGTCTATAATATTGTTTGTCAAGAGAGCCACTTTACACTGGCACCAACTTCAAGACACTCGGCTCATTGTTGATTCTGTTTAAAGTGACACTCATCTGCTGTTCTGTATTATATTTATAAGCCCAGAATGAATGATTTAAAATTTGCACCAATTTACTAACCACCCACCCTCCTTTTTTTTTTATTTCAACTAATCTGACAGGGTGTCCGTAACGTTGCCAGTGTCTCCCTGAGCATTGGTTACCCAACCGCTGCCTCGGCCCCACACTCCATCGTCAATGGGTTCAAGCGCCTGTTGGCTATCGCTGTGGAGACTGACTACACTTTCCCAGAGGCAGAGAAGGTAAGCTGATTTATTGTTCTCTGTCCTCCTCCTTGCCCCCTTCCTTCTGAGGCATCTGTAGGCAATCAATACAAATTGAAATGATCTACCATTCATGTACCAGTACCAGCATTTCACCAGATAAGTCAGTGAGACACTCACTGAGAAGGTCATAACTAAGCTACAGTCTTCAGATTTTAGATTGAACTCCTATATCAAGCAGTTCATTGTGTTCATGAGTGACATCTGGCTTTGAAGCTGAGATGTACTGTGGTGATGCCCCTTGAAAGTTAGTGATCAGTATAACAAGGTACCCAAAACTGCCAGTGGCATCATGTACATCCTGATTTTGTGTAGGAAAAACTTGAATTAAGTTGTTATATTACATACCAGGTAAGAGCTTATTCAAAGGTCTGTATGTATATATTGTTGTGTTGTAATTCATTGTTTCCTTACAAGAAAGCCATATGTGCTCATGAAAAGGTTATCATTTCTAATTCATATTACCGGCAGTGGTCTGTTTACAATCCGTCTTACTTCAGAACGCTTGCAGGATGATTAGCAGACCATTTCAGCCCAAGACATAGACATTATAAAGTGGAAGAGGATGCTGTTAATCTTTTAATTTTTGCGTCTACCTTAAGGTGATGAAAGAGGATAATTTTCTAGTTGTGTTTGTTTCCATGCTAAAATCTGGTTTTCCTATGCAAATTGGCATAGAAATAGTTCTTTGTATACATCAATAAAGTTTTGAAGTGTTCACAGTACACACTGATTCCTCAAAGCATGAAAATAGTGGCCACTGAGCTAGCATTATAACATGCCTACAGGCTTAACCCAGCCTAGTGTGGTCCTAGGGGTGAGTGTTTACCTCTAGTGAGGAGTATGGATCCACAGTTTTTCTTGTTTAGGATTTGAATTATTGATTCAGTGAATGGCAGCTTAGTGATTATGAAAATCCCCTGAAAAACCAAAATGAGCTTGTTTGTTGTATCCAGGACTCTGTGGTCATGGGTTTGGTGGGCCTGTTCATGTTGACATTATCTGGATTTTTGCTGTAGATAATTTCTGATTAGAGTCCACTTTCAACTGTCACAAGTGGGAGTTTGAAAGGTCATGGGAGACCATAACAAAAATCATGAAGCAGATTTTAACTCTTATGACTTTATTGTCTCATCCTTACTCTTGATCTTTTGCTACTGTCACCAGACTAAGGAGTTCCTGAAGGACCCATCCAAGTTTGCAGCCGCTGTTGCTGCAGCTGCACCAGTTGCAGCAGAGGCACCCAAGGCAGCTGCCAAAGAAGCAGCCAAAGAGGAGAGTGAGGAATCTGATGAGGACATGGGCTTTGGTCTCTTTGACTAGATGCAACTGGGCTTCATGAGCGACGATGATACTGTTATAGAAAGTTACGTCAGCAAAGCTTTGACTTGCCAGTAGGTGACTGGGTCTCACTGAAATGGCGTCAGCTCCACATTTATGACAAATGTAACTTTTGACTGGATTAAAAAAATATTTTACATTTAAACAGCTGGTGTTTGTTTTACTTTTTGGATAAGTAAAAGTTTGTAAGTGGGGTGGGCAGAATTGACTCACTGTATTTAGTGTAACACAAACGGGGGGGNGTACAGGGGGGGGTATAGAAGGGTATGCCAATATGAGATGAGGGTATAATCTTTTGTACGGTAACTTCAGGTTTGTGACACCTATTAGAAGGGCAAATCACTCATAGTGTTCAACCCAATTAATCCGCTAATCTATAAAATCCCCCTTTTTTGGGGCCCTGCCAGCCAGTGTTAGGGTGTAGAAATGTGTAAAATGACCTGTGATCTAAATAAAGCATCCAATTTTAAAGTTTCAGGTACAATTTGAGCCTTCTAGATAAAAAAATAAAATGTGTAGACCTATGTATTCGCACGCGGTCAAAACCAGCCAAATGAAAATTTGGGGACCAAATCAGAATTTGAGGTGATCTTTTTCAAAAGACATTTGTGAAAAATTTTGGGCGTTGACCCCCCTTTTTCTTCCCGTTAAAAGATCGGGCAAAAGAAGTACTTTAACCTCCATGGAAGAAATTTCCCCAAATCACAGTGGTATATTTAGAATAACGCAAAATGTTAATAGGGCCAAAAGAAGAAAAAACAATAGGTGTCAAAGACCTTCAGGAGAAAGGGGGAGAGAAGTGGAAGAGGAAAGGCAGGGAAGTGTCAAAAGATGGGGTAACAAGATACAAAAAAGGGACAGAGAAAGGAAAAAGACAAGCAAGTACATGTACATTTTGTTGAAAGCCATGAGGGGAACAAATTGTGCTTGTTTCCTGTCCTATGACATAAAGCACTTCAAGGGTGGATATAATGACCAATATCTGAGCAGTAAACATACACATATATAATTGAAAGGCAGATGCATACAAATTGCAACATTGCCTGCTTTACATTCTAGCTGAATTCTAGACATGTTTTTGGCTAACTGCCAACCAAGAAACTCAACAGGGAGAAGTTCTATGGAAGTTATGCTGGAGCTGAAAGATGACAATGATTTTTAAAATACAGAGAGCTTTATGCACACTAAAATCCTTTAGAAGTGAAGACTGCCTTAGAGTCCTAATCTCAGCAGCTTGATGAAAGGAAAGCAAACCCAAGATAAATCAGGTTGTATGAGCCAATCCCTTTCACTTCATCAAAGATGCTGAATTTGGTGACATTAGCAATGTTAATTCAAACCAAGAGTGAATCCAACTCCCTGTGACCAACAAGACAGGTGTTATGTCCACAATTATGAATTATGATTTCTTCTGCATTCATTAGTCTTCTAGAAGTGTTTCTCATGAAAAACCCCTGACATACACTCGTTTATGTTTTATATAAAATTAATAGGACCTGCTAAATCGTTTCATATTAAATAATTTTCTGCGGCATTCATTGAGTCTTCTAGAAGTGTTTCTCATGAAAAACTCATGACATACACTTGTTTATGTTTTATATAAAATTAACAGGACCTGCTAAATCATTTCATATTAAATATAGGCCTACTGTATTTCAGATTTATCATCATAACGAAGAATTAGGGGTTGCCCATCTCAAGCTGCAAATTGTTAGCCATAGTGACTCTTAAGCAGATTACCTTTTTAGAGAGGCTGATGAATGAGTGAGAAAATTTGAGCAGTGTATTTTGTTAACATTACTTAGTTAAAAAATAGCAACAAGCAAAGATGCAGGCCTCAAAAATTGTAACGCATTGGTATTGGTAATGATTTAATCCAAAATTGCGTTTTTCAACTTGCCGGGAAACGAACAGAGTCCTGTAAGGGGTTGGATGGAAAAGTAGAGAAGATACGCTCAGTTGACATTCGCGGAGCTGAAAATTCAAAAAAAGTGCGCCATGTCATTGTGCTTCCACAAGCGACTGGGCTATGCAAACTCAATGCCCGCTAGAATTACATCTCTAGTGAATATGTAATATGTTATGATAATCTAACATCAGGAAGATGAAATAGACTTTTCTGTTTAAATTGCAAAAGCGTTTGTTTGACTCACCTCGTTGCAAGACCAACTCATTTCTCCAAGATCTTGACTCACTCCCACTTGAGCAGTGTCTGCCACTTGAGTCGATGGGCTGGGCTGTGCACAGACATGACTTCCTAACTTTCCTCGTCCCACAAAACCGCACACACACTTCATTCCAATCAAACCTCCTGTTTTTGCATTACGGGTAAAGGGAGTGATTTTGTTTAAAGGCGTATTCAAGTTACATCCTAATTAGCTGACTTTCTACACCACCAATGCTTGTGCGCATTTAAAAAAAAAAATATTGCTACCTCTCTATCAACTGAAGACATTTTCTACCCTAATCATCTTTTGCACTCATTCTTCTTACCTCATTCCCTTCTCTCTCGCAGGATCTTCATCAACTTTAAAAAAAAAAAAAAGCAAATCGCAGCTTGTAAAATTACGTTCTACATGAACTTTACTATACATAGTTTGCTATAGCATGACTTCATTCAAAGGAAGCAGTAAGATTGAACTATGGTGAAAGTTGTTGTTGTTATGTTGCTGAAGTTGTTGTATTTCCAAGGGAGTCTGCCTCAGGACAAAAACTTTCACTTTGTCCGCCTTTTGTCAGAGGAGTAAATCTAGATGTACATATTATGAAGACCCACAGTCACGTGACTCTAAACGTAATTCAATCTACTGATAAAAATTAATGAATTTAATTGATTACAGTGGACAGTCTTTTGCAGTATGGACTCTATACACTGTATCTCTGCCACAGAGAAATGTGTTCATGTACAGAAGAATCTTGATACAGTGTATTACGCGCACACTTTGAATCAAGCTATTGAGGTTGTATTTTCGTAAGTTTCGTGTTATTCAAAGTAGAGATTGATCTTATTTCTCGCAAATGATATCCAATACATCATACGTCTTCAGAACCGAAACTTGCAACGTGGATGATATTTGACAGCTTATGCATTAGCGATGTGATCTCTTTCCATCGTAAAATTTACAATAGTCCGTTGATGCTGAATGCACTCTCAGTAGCGTTCAACATGCAGTGTTAATGTAATTTTTATGTGGTAAGAGATCACATCGTTAATGCGCAATTCTCAGTTGCCTAGTTAAACTTTCGTAAAAGATATACCCGCTTTGTGTACATGGTTCATACATACTACATATTTCACTAAAATCTCTAGCGTAAAACGAAGACCAATCATTTTATATCTAAACGTCCCATGGCTTTGGCTGGCAACTGACACTTGTGGCATCTCATGGATAAAGGTAAACTTCGAAATAAGCTTTACACTATATATCTGTCAAGAAGACCAGCTCGTTGAGTAGGTGGTGAGCGATATAATGAAAGACCTCCCAGATATTTCGTAAGATCTGGGTGACTCCTATTCAAGATCCCACTATGTCCATGACAAACATCAATATCCTGAGGATCGTGTTTTGCTTTCTATGAAGCAGGGGCCAGTGCTAAAAGCCCTGACCCATCAGACGAGCGTTGCTTGAAGGCAGGTGAATGCACGTTAATTACCCATCGAATTTCCCAACGCTGCGATGTGTCGCACCTCAGCTTCCCTGGTTGCTTTTCATTTTACGCAGTCAGTCACAAACGCCATTGTCCATTCCCACAAAGGGATTTGGTAAGCACTTAGTCCTAACGAATAGTCTGATAGAATTCGAACATAATTCATTTCCTTGTCATAATAGCTCGTCGGCCTCGCCAGAGGGTTTGCGAAGGAAGCTGGGCGGGGNGGGGGGGGGGGGGGGGGGGGGGGGGATTGCATCTTTATTTACCCATTTCACTAAGAATATCCGTTTCACCACCGGCCCTAAGACCAGTTTAACAGCAGTAGTAACGTATAAAATGCGAGACCCCCAAAGGCGATATTGTGACCTAATGCATAATGATAATAAAGATAACTGGGGTGAAAATTCCGCTGGGGGCTCCATACTCGATTAAACTCACTAAAGAAAACGTACGATCATCTTGTGAGAATTTTAAGTAGGCAATACCACCCGCATTATAAGTTTCGGTTCTGAAGACGTAATAGGCATAATATAATTACTGTAAATTCGGAACCATTTTATCGTGTGGAGTAATACCCCTTTCTCTGCTGCAAAACGTGTAAGTTGCCAGAGTCATACTGTGAACTGCTCGGAGCTTTTCGATATCAGCGTGTCTAAAGCGTAGTCTAGGGTCATTTAAAGTGTCAAGTAGAATTATCCTAAAAAAATTGGATGGGAAAATATAATCGATACCATAATATTATAAGTATAAACTCAAATATTTTGAAAGAATATGTACAGTTCACATAAAGTGACTACTTAAGATTATGTCAAAAACTTTAAATAAAATTCCAATTCGACAAGCTACCCAACAAAGGGCGTATGGGATACTGCGATGATATTCATTGATATTCAATTGCTGTTCAGGATGAAAAGGCAGCCTGTCATGACAGTCACAATCTAATGCTTAGTCTAAGACTAAATGAACGGAATAAAGCTAATGTATGACTCGTCTGGAAAAGGAAGTATGCTATGCGAAATGGAATATGGGGAATGGAATTCCCTATCGGATATGGAATATGGGCCAAAACAAGGCCAGTAAAAGTTGAAGAAACAGGGTCCAGAAAATGACTTAAAGGGAGTGTCTTACTTGTAATGTATACTGTTCAGTGCCATGCATTGTATTGTCAAGAGGTTTTATCTTCATAAAGTGCCATACCATTACTGAAGACACTTCTTATGATAAAACATGCACTCTTTGGGCAATATCCAAGAAAACAGGGTGTGGGAACATAGGGCTGCCTCCTTTGGAGATGTGGCCCTACTTTTCGACGACTTTTAACGAGGAAACCAATCTGAATCAGCCAGCAATTGAAATGTCGCCATGTGAATCCGACAGGTCCACAGCAATGTGGACCTTGCGGCAATCACACAGATGTCAAGTCAGTGGGTCCGTTATTGCTTAGTCGCACCCGTCCCTAAAGTTGAAGGTTTTGGACCAGATCCCCCTCTCAGAGCTTTCTCGACTTGTGCTTTAATCGGATGAATGGCATCCCGAAGCGGGAAACATGCCCCCCCCCT
>JAWQUT010000107.1:644034-658080 GCA_033807755.1 Ellobium chinense
ACACACTTCCCCTATCCACCCTGTTCCCCTTCCGGAAACACCATTGTTCTTCTTTTCATGGTTATGACTAAATAGGCCCATTAAGTGTAGTCGTTTTGGAGGCAACTGAAACCTTTCAGCCATTGAATGTAATATCGCCATGAGAGTCCGACATGCCAAGGGCAGTGTGGGTCACGTAGCAATAATGAATAATCTGGGTGGGCACAGTTATGAGTGCAAGTATAATATCCATATGTCGTCCTCGCCCTTGAAAATAGTCGTAGTCATTTTGGATCAGGTTTCACGTCCCTAGGCCTACAGAGAGAGATAGAGTGAAGTTGTGACTGATCTTTCAACATTAAGAGTACTTTAAATATTGAATGTGCAGCAGGATGCTAAGCGCGCGCGCGCGCACACACACACACACACACACACACACACAGAGAGAGAGAGAGAGAGAGAGAGAGAGAGAAACTTGACTCCGCGACCTTAGCAAACAGACACGGAAGAATGCCACTGTAGGCTACCATGTCATCGTACTGTGTTCTTACTGAATCATCACGGAGACAGGTTGGTGATGTGTTGCGACGTCGTCAGACCATAAAGTACATGAAAATTATTAGGTTGAATCTCCTGTCTTCACCAGTCGGCTGGATACGGACGTAATACATTATGCTATATTAATATCATGAATAGCCAAACACGACAATCCTTGCCTGTATAGTGCATTAGTGGTAGGTCTGTAATAAACTCTATCCGAGTCGTTGTTATGATAGAACCCAAGGGTGACCGAGAGGCAGAGCATCTTGTAGCCTGCTTGGTGTGAAAGGTCCTGGATTCGAATCCTATTAGCGTCAGGTTTTGGTTTTTCCAGCTGACACACATACTTGGGGGCTCACACGTCCACACATTACATACAACCATGCGTATATTCTCTTCAGGTTTGTTTTTTTTTTTATAACCGTGATCATGACCATCATCATCATCGTCATCGTCGTCGTCATCATCGTCATGGGCATCACGGCGACAATTTATTGTACGGGCGGTAATTTATGCTTGGCGACAATTTATTGTGCAGGCGATAATTTTTGCTCGTCGACAATTTGTGTCTCAACAAACCCTCATCTCTGATACATCCCACTCATTCCTCCCCTATAATGTAATGATAATTAAAAGAATATGCCTTGCCATCGGTTACATAAGGAAGGATCTCAAGCAGTTCATAGTGGTCTTTCCCACGGTTTCGACACTGGCATAACATTATCCCCCTTTGTTGACCTTTATTCCGGCCAGCAGAGATTAAACATTGCAGTGGGAATTCCCAAGTCGGGCCCTCTCAAGCTTCAGCTAGAGTCTTCATAATAAATCGGTATAATAGGCCTATGTTGCGACAAATAACTTTTGGGCTTCAAGGAAAGAGCCCTGACATGGATATCGCATTACTGAAAAGAAAGAGTTTGTCATGGAGAGCCACCAGTCTTACTGCTTCCTATTATCTCGACGAAAGAAGGCATTGGGCCTTATCAAATAACCGATCTTTCGTCCAATTTACATCGTCAGTTTTGCAGGTCACCGCCTTCCTCAAGTCCCTGAAAGTTACAACATTTTATATATATATATATATATCAGCAACCCCACCCGCTGTCCATTCCTCCTCTTTCCCATACAGTAAGCCCACATAGTGGGGTTACACAGATTGAAGGAGAGAAATGTGGGGTCATTGCCTTGAGGGTCTGTTTGCAGAAGGTCAGGGTCATTTTAGTCTTGTTATTAAGAAGGGGGAAATGTGTCTGATATAATAATATACACTGTAGTTGGTGAGACGTCGGCTGTTGTGCAGGAGGGCGCTGGCCTTCTACGCTTTATCCATCAGGGCCGTAACTACTAATAACAATTTTAACAGATGTCTCCACAATGCCAGGGGATGGGGAAAGGTATCCAAATTCAAGGGCACGACGAATCTGGGGGAGGGGGCGGTTAAGGGGGAGTCCCCCTTGGTTGAGGAGGGGCTGATAAAACTTGGGTAAGGGTCCTCACCGGGTTTGGTACGGTCTTGGCACTTGCCACAAAATGCACAATACAAGAATTTCACCTTTCTCTCTTGTTTTCAATATTAAATTCGCTGTAGTGAATGGTGCATTAAAAATAAAACGATCCTAAGGTTATTGGAGTGCAGATTACGTGTTGAGATTGACGGCTACCTTATTCGTCCCTGCACTCATTTCGTCCCCTCGGCCCCCGCTGATCCGTGAGATTTGCTGGCCGACTTTCTCCTAGCTGGAGCAGCTGCTCCTCTTGCCCCGACGCCCCAGAACATGTATAACGAATTTTCGCAAAACTATTGCCGTCCGTTATAAGCAAAGCCTAGCCTAACTATCCACTTTGTATAGTAGAAACGTAATCTATTGTATAATAGTCGAGACATGCTACCATGATCATATCATTATGAGGTGATTTACAGCAAAATCTTTGATAAAATAAACTCCAGGTTATGCTTCATGCGACTACCGGAAATCGTTCCCTATGATGTCATCTCGCGGGAAATATGATTTCGCGCCAAACTCGCGCTTGCTTTGTTACCCACACAGCATCTGTGCCTGTCATTTGATGTCACAGGAACCTGGATAGGTCACGAGAAAATCGTCTTCTAGTTTTTATGTTGTGTAATCCATCGGCGTCTTATTTTCTGCTAGAAGCATTGGTTATTGGTTAATCTAATTGTATTGCGGCGTATTTTTCTTAATTTTGCATAATTTCTAGAAAATTGCACAGTTCAGCCGAATCTATGAAAGCGGAAGTAGTCAACATCTGACGCCGACAGCTGCTTTCAGCACCCGTGCGGGAAAGTAACATTCTGCTCCATTTACTATTCCAGTTCATTCCGCTATGCCTAGGAAACAAACTCTTGTGGCTAGAAGGGATCTACCAGTATTTATTAAGCAGGAATCAACAGACAGTGGATTAAATTCACAACAGTTGCTGAATTTGCAGTCTATTTATCCACGTCAACATTCTCAGGGCACAACAACAAAGACTGCTGACTTTTCGGCATATGCAAACACAGAGTTTAAGCATGATTTCGGACAGACGACACCACAAGACCCAAGTTTTTCTGGATTTCAGTTAAATCAGGAGCTGGATAGACCTCAGGTACGTTATTTTTTGTAATAAAACCTCACATTTTCGTTTTTCAATCTTTCTTAGAATGAATGAGGTTAGCCCCGCCCACTTTCTTCTACCCGAATGAACCTCCTGGTGTTCAGTGGTCGACAATAACAATGTTGCCAACTGCATTTTTCCCAAGGCGTTCATCATGCAGTAGACTGCGGGACTACTTAGCTCAGTGATTTTATTTGTCACATTAAGTAAGCTAGATAGGGAATATGCACTTTTTCGGTGCGTTTTGTGAGAAAATAACTCCTGGCGGCAGCCTTGACTCGAGCGTGGGGACGCCCTTCTCGGGTCAGCCCCATCCAGAGAACCCTTGCATACCGGTACGTCAGGTTTTGAATGGGTAGGTCTGTTTAATTCAGGAACAGAGTATGCGATCTGTTGGATTGTTGTATAGACTGTCCTTTAATGTCGATCAAAACAAGGCTCTTCCTAATCTTGCACATATGTTCAGTGATGCATTAGCATACTTTATATGTAGACTATATTGTGTAGACATGGCACATGGTAAAGGACAGTGGTAATAGGACTAGACAAGGCTATCTCTAAACTAGATTCTAGACAAGTCTAGACTAGGTCTAGATTAGCTCTAAAATCTAGAACCTAAACTTTCCTCCACCTCACCCCAACATTATGGACACTAAAACGAAAACACAAGCTTGCCAAGAAGGATAATAATAATATGATTTTTGTAGTGGATCATCATCAGTTGATGTGATTTGGTGGGGAGCAGACATGACTGCTCTAAGTATGTGCATCGATATCAAAGAATCAAATTTATAAGAGGTCTCTTCCGTGTAATGTGCATTGCATGTAGTGGTTAGTTATCAGTTAAGTTAGTTACTGCCTATCAGGATATTTGTGGAACAAATCTGTTATTTAAGCGTCTCAGATATATCCAGCATTGTTTGTGAAAAGGGCTATAGACAGTATAGACCAGCTGCACTTGGTGAAAGTTAGCAGCGAGTAACTATGTTTTGTATAAACAATAGAAATGCTTCTTTTGTAGACTGATACCATAGGCATAACTGCAGGAACTACATTCTGTGGAGGAGGGGATTTCAAGGAGAGACCCCACCAACGATTAAAATAAGTATTTGGAGCAATCCTTGAACTCTCCTGTGTCCTGGAGTCCTGGATATTTTTTTTTTGTTTGTTTTGAAACAAAAAGCGTTACTACAAAAACGTAAATTGATGAACCCCTTCTGTTAGTATCCCCAGCCCACAGAGGGCTCATACATTTACAAACAACTGACGGTAACTTGTGGATTAAACTTTGTGGACATATAGTAGCACACACACATACTTGGATCTATTCTTGGACAACAAATACGACACAGTGTTTTCTCCAGATGATATAAGTTGGGGGAGATGTTCCCACACTTGTCACAAATTTGGTGAGGGTGGAAGGGGGTTGTAAACTGTTGAAGGAATTTTAGGTTTTTCTTAAGTAATGCAAATTTTATAGTGCAGGAAAGAATGAAAGATCAACACATATTCCATGAATCACACTTATCATAATCTGTTCTGGAGAAATCACCGCTGACAGTATTTTTTTCAGTCTTAAGTTTTCATAACAATAAACTAGAAGGAAAGATGCCTCTATCTTCTGTTTTTTTCAGTAACTGCCATCTCTGATGAATTTCCAAGAGTTATAATATGATTTAATTCAGTTAAAAATATGACCTTCATGTTGCCAGGTCAAGCGAAGACTAGAGTTAGATCACGAATTCACTGTGGAAGAATTTAAGACCCCAAAGCCATGCAAGAGGAGGAAAAGTTTGGCTGAGTCCCCCAGAGGTAATGTCACTGGTCGTCTTCTGTCTTTGAACTGATTGATTTTAGATTTAAAGTATGAAGCATTGTCAGTCTGGAAGTGGTGGCTTTGTATCTGTTCTTAAAAAAAAAAAAATTGCTACAACATGTCTACATTCTACAGAAGTCTTTTTCACTAAATTTGGAGAGTGATGCAGATAGTCCTTTCCTTCACAATTGGATAACTCAAGACGTGACTCAAGTATCCTTTTCTACTTCCTAATGATGCTTTCAGTGAGTTGATGCTATGTACTAAGAGTAGAGAGATTATTATCAGAATGGTTTGAAATTTTAGATGAATTTTGTTTTGTGAGTATTTGTCCCTAAATCAAATTTCAGCTCATGGTGACTTCAAACACAAGTCTGCGTATCCATTCTCTTTTCATGAGTATCTTGTTTACTTATTCCTTTTTTAGTTTTGCTGTTTACTTGACATGAAATGATGGCTCTCTCTAACGGCACAGCACTGATAATTATCTTATCATACAGTTTCTATAGATTTAGGCTCTTAGACTAATCATCGAATCTGTGCTGTCATGAGGGAAGGCCGAAATGATATTCTGGTTGTCCTTTGCTCAGGACTCTTATGATGAGTTATGAGGCACTCCAAAATGTTCATTTATTAACGCCAAATAAATATTATTTCTTCACTAAATCTGGCTGATGGTTATTTCATGATTTTGACTTTAGTACATATGCGTCGGACTTAGTGGTATATGCTTCGAACCTTTTGTGGAGCAGTACTTTTACTTTCTATATAAAATGCAGTAATTTGGCCAGCAGATCTACTGTGTTTTTAAACTGTTTGAATGTAACAGCATGAATAAGCAATTGTCAGAGGAGATGAAATCCGAGAATTTTAACTGATCCCTAAAAGGGCACTTTATTTTGTTACAATGTAAAATATACAATAAACAAGAAGCTGAAATACAAATTATACATGTTTCGACTTGAAACACCTTGTAATTTTATCAGATTGTCTGTTTGAAAGCCTCAGTCAACTGAACTGCAGTTTTGAGCTTCATAACATACCAATGCCTTATTTCTTCTAGGATAATAAAAATAGCAGCAGACATGAACTTTTGACATGCAAAGGTAATTAAGATAAGCAATATTTAGCCTGTTAATGGTACTTTTAACTTTTTTTTTCTTCTTTATCTCTGACCTTACATGTCACATGCTTTTGTTCCCAACAGGTCAAAGGTCACCATTGGAAAAGACCAGATATGACACTTCTCTGGGATTACTAACAAAGAAATTTGTGGGGTTACTGCGCAGTGCACCTGATGGAGTAAGTGTTGGGGAAAGCAGGGATCTTCTAGTTGGGTTGCTGTGATCTTTTTAAATAGGAGCTCATCTTCAGTAATAGTATGTTGCATTGACATCACTTGATAATGATCAGATTTCAGGCAGTGTTCCCAGTCATATTTATATATAAATATATACTCTTGTAAGTAACTTTGCATCTCCAGTGAACAGAAAAGGGGTGTACAAAACACCTAGCTTGGACGGTACTACGGTCAATGTGCATATGAATGTTTGGTGGCCAAAATGACAAAAACGCCATGCCAGATTTGGTTTAGGATGGGTCAGATGCTTTACCAAGTTAAAGACTGAGAAGTCTGCCCTCTGTGAAGAATCTGAGCATGGGCTGGAGAAAAAGACAGCAGTCCAACAGTATTTCTGCAGGTCATCTGAAATGGAGAAAACATTTCCCTCTTGTCTTAAATTTCAATGGAGAATTTGTAACTCTTTAGTGCCTTTAGAGATTTTAGGCTTCTCTCAATTAATATATACTTGGAGAGCAAGGAAGAAGAGTTTTGGGGCAGATGTTGAAATTTAAGCAGCGAAATTCGTGGTCTGGAGAAAACATGGATCCATCGGTACCACAGTCCCCAAGGAAGCTTAAGCCACACCAGCCACCTCTGTTGTTCTGCATATATAGATATATAAAAAGAGAATAACAAAATTTTCTATTCCCTTTGCTGTGTGCTCAGAAGGTTTTGGCGCATAAGAATTGCAACACTGGAGGTTGTTTAATTTTAGATTTTGTAGTGTTGCTGCTCAATCCCTGCTGTACTTTCCAGCTGCAGAAAGTCATAAGCCAAACTCTAGTGATCACTTTCGCAAAGGTTCATGATCTGTTGGTGATAGCGGCGTTGAATGTTCAGGGTTACTGCAGATAGTTGACATGATTAGCAGAAACATCGGTTTTCTTTTGCTTTACCCTAAGGAGAGATGTGGCAGTGGAGGTAAAGGCTTAATCAACCACTGTTGAGGCAGCCCCCTGCTTTACNGCCTGTCTGGTGGATTTCGGTTTGATCAGAGAACGTGTCATGTGGATGAACGGTCTACCCCGACCATGCCATCCTACTCCTTTTATTGTCTGCTGGGCTACTGCGAGGTGGCCAATGAGAGAGACCGCGGAGATCAAACATTTTGTGCTCTACAACACCGTCAAACTCGAGTTTGTCCTGAGTCTGGCGACACGAAGGTGTCAGTGCACGATATCAAACCACGACATCAAAGAAATTTAATCTCCTTACCAAAAATATGGCCGAAATTACTTCCTCCGCTTAATCGCCGCGCCACTTAACTCACTAGGGACTGAGCCCGATTTCACCCCGATCCCCCCCAGACTGGCCATTTTTGACCATTTTCAAAATATCACAGAAATTTTCACAATAAAGCTACAGACATCAAACTTGGCATGTAAAAAAGATCAGCCCTTGCTGCTTATGCCACTTTTAATTTCAGCTATATATGTCAATTACTTTTGTTTTGGTGAGCATTTGACAATGGTCATGAAAAACCAAAAAAAATTTTTTTTCCTTGGTTTTTCTCCATTATCACACACAGTATCACCATCAGTTACACTATCACAATAACAAACATGTATGACACTGATGTCAGAAGACGTAAGTCAAAATTCATAGTTTTTATTTACATATACAACTTGATTCTGACAGATAATGATGGAAAAGCAATTAAGAATAAAAGTATTCGACCACTTCTTTCGCACTTCGTTTTCTCGACATCGTTGCGGTTCATCAAGTACAAACAACAAGCGGAAATCCGGTCAATAGTTCGCCAGAGTGATCATTCTTTAAGAAAACGTGGATAATTACCATTGAAACATGGTCTGGACGTTGAAAATCGATTGCTATATAACAACCGAGTTATCTCGGTATTCGTCTCGAGCGTCAGAACCCGGAAACCGAGATATATCGGTATTCGTCCTTAGTGAGTTAATCGACCACTTTTTCCGTGATCCCGAGGATGGGCGATTAAGCGGAGTCGACTGTATATATAAAAAGAGAATAACAAAATTTTCTATTCCCTTTGCTGTGTGCTCAGGAGGTTTGGCGCATAAGAATTGCAACACTGGAGGTTGTTTACTTTTAGATTTTGTAGTGTTGTTGCTCAATCCCTGCTGTACTTTCCAGCTGCAGGTCATAAGCCAAACTCGAGTGATCACTTTCGCAAAGGTTCATGATCTGTTGGTGATAGCGGCGTTGAATGTTCAGGGTTACTGCAGATAGTTGACATGATTAGCAGAAACATCGGTTTTCTTTTGCTTTACCCTAAGGAGAGATGTGGCAGTGGAGGTAAAGGCTTAATCAACCACTGTTGAGGCAGCCCCCTGCTTTACACCTGGCAGTGAAGGAATAAAGAATACGTTATTGCACAGCCACTATTGGTGTACCAGTAGAACTGAGAGAGGGTTTAAGCAGATTACATCATTCCTTTCCTTTTCATCACATACATAACTTGCAATATGTCTACATATAATATCAGTTGCTTCCAGCAAGGCATACTGATTCTCACAGTGCTAAGAAGTGGCTGGTATGCTAAATATTGAGCTAAGGAGTGGTTTATACACCACCAGACTTCCTGTCTCTATCTCTAGTATGCTACATCAAGTTATAGTCAATCTTGGGTTTTCCCATTATTTGTTGGGAGGGGTTTCTGAGAATGAGAAAGTGTACTTTAAATATTGGAGTGTAGTATACTTTAAATAGGCAGGATATTATGTTTCTAAAATGTGACAGTGGTGTTTAAGTCTCTTATCAGGGATGAACATTAAGGTCAAAGTGCTCCACAAGTCAGACTACATCAGCATTTTCATTGTTTTCTTATGATGGGGATCTTTCCTTAAATAGATTAGGACTTGATTTGAATATGGAGCAAGCAAAGAAAAATAGGAATAGGTGTATTCTCTTTGCCATCTGCAATATAAGTTGTCCTACTTGCTTTCAAACCAGCTGACCAGCAATGAATCCATCATGCGTGCTAGCATTAAGTTTTTAAATTAATCTTTACATAGTGCATACTACATATCTGGAAATGCATTAGGAAGTTTCATGCAAGTTGTTTGATTTACAAGCTAGTCTGACCATTCTGTCAGATCCCATTTATACAGACATGGCAGAATGCTGAGAATTTTTGAAAATTAAATCTGAGATCTAAAGAGCATTTGAACATTTTAAACACAATGTACAAAACAACTTCTGTATTGAATAGATACCAGTACATATATATATTGATATAGAAGTCCAAAAGTTGGCCCGCAGCGAAAATGCATGTACAGTGGAATCTCTGAATTGCCCAAACTGAAAAAGCTGAAAAAACTTTTCATGCGGCTAGACTAGGCCAGACAAGACCTCCATATGGCTGAAATAGTCTAATCACAAGGCTTATTTACTATTACGAGGAATTGTAAGCATTATTCAATCATTCATGCTTTTGAGTTTCACTTTGAGGCCATGGTAAACACGGGATTGTTTGTCCATGCATGCTAATTCCGAAAGGTCTGAATTTGCAGAGCTCATCAAGCCACGGTGATGAACTGTTTGTAGGTGTTGAGAGTGTGGGGCTAAGACAAGGGGTTAACCTCCCTTGTTGGCACTTGCACAGAGATCATTAGCTTGCCTCAACAGCTGTCTGAGTGGGAGATGAGTTTTCTCATAATTTTCAAATGAAAAGTGATATAAAGTGTTTATCCAGTTCGCTAGATTCTCTTTTGTCTCTATTCACCATTCTTCTTCTATAAAATCCTTGTTCATCTTGAAGATAAGCCAGGTATGCAGCACAACAAACCTCTAGACAAATGATTTCCTGCTGCAAGACTTTTGTAATAGACATATTATCCCATAAACGCTTTGTTTTCTCCAGATAGCACAATTTGTCCTGTAAATTTCAAGATAACCCCAAAAAATACCATGAATGCATGCCAGTCTCTCATTTATTCCTGCTCTTCAAAGTTCGCATTACTTGAGAAAAATCTAAAATCCTTCAGCTGTACAACTGTCCATCAAACTTATGACAAAGTGGGGGAACACCTCCTCAACTCACATGAGGAAGAAAACGCTGTAAATTCACTTATACTTTTATAGGAGCAAAGTGTTTTGGTTTTACTCACAGATATTCATTGTAGTATACATTCTCCATGTGAGGTTCATTCACTTCTCAAATGTAGGAGATAACGCAAAAACGCAAAAACCATTACGGCTAAAACATATCACCTTTGGAGGCATTATCATGGGTTTTCATGCTCAGTGATTAATGGAGTCATGAAGGAGATTAAGTAGAAATGTTGCTGTGAAGGCAAAGACAGACTCCTTCATAGGGAAACCACTTGTAACTTTTGGCTGTTCGAGAGCAGGCAAACTTCTACCAGTACCACGCTTAAATATTTTAAACAGTTTGTCTGTCCCACTCGACTGCACCCAGTTTCAGAGGTATCTCCATTCCTTGTTCCTTTCCATCACTCCTTGAAACTCATTCTGTAGAGTTTTCTCTGAATGTGAAATCGTAAACCGTGTATGTCGCACCAGTCAAAATTTACAGGGGAAAGAAAAAATATTTCATAAGGTCATCACTTAGAGTTACACGGTTTGATCATTTGACAAAATATAGACTTTCTGTCACTATTTTAAGTACATAGTGTGTAATGGCATATGCGTGGGTGGTATTCTTCACTTTGGTACAGAAAAAAAACGGAATCAAAATTTTTCGGACTTGCACGGTTTGCGATTTTCACCATCGGTATGGTTTATTGTATCAGTAGCAGAGTACAGCCAACTTTGCATAGAATGTGTTCTCATGTATGTTGTTTTGCTGATCCTCTTAGGTTGTGGACCTCAACAAGGCCTCAGAAGTTTTGGAGGTGCAGAAGCGGAGAATATATGACATCACAAATGTTTTAGAGGGAATCAACCTCATACAGAAAAAGTCGAAAAATAATATACAATGGAGGTTAGTGAGCTGTTTCCAAGGATGTGAATGAGCAGGTCATTGTCAGCTGACCAATTTTTTTTTCTTTTGTCTGTCATAAAGTTTGAACAATAAAAGGCTTGTTTTAATGTAAGTGTAATTTGTGAATGACCAGTTCAGTGTTAGGTGTGTTGTTACACATTCATGTACAATATTTTTGTAAAGTGCCTTGAGATTTGTGGGGATAAGGCAGGATAAAAGTGACATTAATTATTTATTAATATCATCATTAATTGACCAGTTTTTTGGTGGTTTTTTTTTTTTATGTATCTGTTAAGAACACTTTGAATAGTATTTTGCTTGTCTCATCTTTAAGTACAGCCTTGAAAATTTAAGTAATGTAAAACAGCTTACATTTTTGCCAACTTTGCTTATAGGTCTGTCATCTTATAGATGTTCACAAATAACAATGAAAAACCCAAGAAACATTTTAGCATTGTGTTACATTTATATAACTGATCAGCATCAAATAAGCACAGCGCATACAAAGATGCCGAAGGCTGAATTTGACTTAATTTGGCTCATAAGGTCTTTTTTCGTAAGACAGTTGGGCTATAAGGTTCTAAACTTTTCGCTGTTTGAATGCTCAGGATGTTTAGGTGCTTACTATAACAGTCTTGAAATTCTGTCTTTGAATTCCAGGGGAGCAGCGAATACATTCACTGCATCTGGGGAGCCCTCCATCCCACAAGTCACACAAATAAGCACTGCCAGTGTCGACTTGCATTCAGGTCAGTAGGATTCCCTTAAACCGCATACTGGTTAAAAAAAATTCATGCCATACTTTCTGTAAGTCATTTTCTTAGAAGAGTTCAAAATTTTACTGACTAATGGTAGAGATAACATAACTGATTGTATTGTTTGATTCTGATGTTAAATATATACATGTTACAGAAGAATGTGATGGCTCCTGGTTCTAGTGGAATATGATGATGCTACATCTCATTTGAAGATCCATATATCATGTAGCATCCTGTTCTAATAATAATAGTGAGGCAGTTACAACTGAAGAGCTGCTTGATATGAAAGTGGAGTTTTTAAAGAACTCTGTCTTGGAAATTTGTGAATACTTTCTAGAAATTTTCATTTTGTTGACATCATGTTTTCGCTTGTTCTTATCAAATAGTGTGTTCTGTTTCACCAGATATGGCTGATTTGAGGTCAAAAGAGAATGTCCTGGACAAACTGATTGCAAACACAACAAAACAGCTGAGGAATTTGACAGAGGACTCTGAGAATGCTAGATATCCTTTTAATTATAACCTCTTGTTGCCCATTGTTGGCTGATTATGGGTTTGGGAAGGTTATGCAACATTATACTGGATTATTTTTATATTCACAGATTGGGGAAGTGAGGGAATGTGAATTGGGAACATGGTTGACCCTAGGCCCGAAACACGCTCCAACTGGCTTTTTACAAAGATCTTGCCTATGAAACCAGGGCTGTTCCAAAAACACTTAAAAATTTCAAAATGATAATTGGGTCTTATAAATCCTGATTGGATTATTGTTGATGTAGAGTGGTTGCAGTTCTAGTTGACCGGCATTTTGGGCTTTTTTCTTAACCAGCATACATTAGCATATGTAACTTACCAAGATATCAGAGGTTTGAATTCACTAAAAGAACAAACTGTCATTGCCATAAAAGCTCCACCAGAGACAAGGTTAGAAGTGCCAGATCCCGAAAATGTAAGTTGATATTGTGAATATGTCTCTCTCCCTCCCTCACTCCCTCAGCTCTTCCTTGGTTACTCTTTCATCCTTTCCTGCTAATTTCACTATATAGAACTCTAAAGGACAGATGGCATATGATTATAGTGTGATGTTCACCAGCTAAATCTTGCCATGATGTTGATGACAATGCAGCAGAATCTCATGAATTACAGGGAAGCAGTCTATCCTTATTAAGTTTGTTATAACATCAAGCTACAAACATCATAAGTCATTTGGGTAGTTTGATATAGAATGTAAAAGAACTCAGGCTGAGAACATCATGTTAAGTGTGGGTGTTTTTGGTGGTTTTTTTTTTTTGTTTGTTCCCAAAGAGTCCCATTAGGTATGAAGATAAGAGGTCCCACTGTATCTTCATAAATATTACTTTCGTATTGAAGACGTTTTTGAATTTCATGAATTATCATATTGGTGAAAAGCCTACAAATTGTACATGTTCCATCATATAAGAAGGCTCTCGTTTGGTCTTGAAAGTTATATAAAAACTTCAGCAGAAATGTTACCTATTCATTACCTACCTTCAGAAACTTTATTTATCCAAGGTGGTATTAGTGCAAGAGTGACTAATTCTAAAGATGCCTTTCCCCATTACCAACAAGTTTCTTGTTCTTTCTCTGTACACAGAATATACAAATATGGCTGAAGAGCTCGAGGGGACCCATTGATGTTTTCCTGTGTCCTGATGATCTGCCGGGAGAGGAATCTGGTTCAGGGTCAGAATCAACAGCATCTGCAAGTGGCCAGGATGAGGTGTGTAGCCAAAATTTTCATAGCTACTGTATAAAATTTCAGATTTGTTGAGTCCAGCTTGATTAAGAATCTTGGAATACCTTTTGCTTCGCATCTTTGCTTCTTGGTGTCCATGGTCTATACATTTAATATACAGTCGAGTCCGCTCAACTCCAGTTCGCTGGGACCAACCCAATGAGTTGGAGAAATCAGGATTTGACAAACGATTTCCAAGGCGGGTCAACCGTAAGTGAGCGAGCCAGCACCCTGGGGAGGTCACGAGGGCAATTCAACAGGGGATGTAACTAAAGATGGCATATTGGGGAAGTATTTTAAATGGGATTA
>JAWQUT010000107.1:658301-685136 GCA_033807755.1 Ellobium chinense
TTGCACAACACTCAGCCAGGGTGTCGTTGACAAAGGCATGACCATCATTCGTGTTGCGTAAAGGCCAGATGTGGAGCGAGAAGTGTCACGCTTATCTTTGCTGGTGTTTACGATAATGTAAATTTGATCCCAAATTATTTTTGATCACTTGAATGGGGGACGAACATCTCGACTTCAGAGATGTTAGGCCTTTCATATTCTCTCCAGTTTAATTTTAACATGTATTATTTCTTTCCCTCTATGTAGACATGTCCCGGTCTTTAAAAGAAATTGTCTTTTTTAATTTTCAAAGGAGAGTGGTGAGAAGGCTTAGGTGTTTCTTTGAAGCCAACCAAAATCCCGTTCTCCGCAAAGAATGACCAATAATAAATGCTCTGCTCTGAAAATGGAGTTAAACTGCAATAAGTATATTATAAACAGTACAGATACAATTTAAATCTGACTCTGTTGTCACACCTCACTAGCAACAAGTAATGATATCCCTTGACTTGAATGAAACGCACAAACTAGCTAAGAAATCACTTTATAATGGATAGTCCGCCTAAGCGGGACGCCCGCTTAAGCGGGACGATTCGTCGGGAATGGAGCCGTCTCGCTTAAGCGGGTTCCACTGTATTTCTTTTTCTAAGAAATCGCTCAGTAGTAGTAGCTTAATACTAATAGATGAAAAGGCCGCCGCTTTTTCCACTTGTTCCCGGTTTGTCAAGATCGTAGAAAGCGTGCTAACGGGAACGCCATATTTCTCAGCTATGACATTCTTCGACATCGCACCTCTGTCGATTTCCTGGGGCATGTTATTATTCGAAAGAGTCTTGAGGTTTCTCTTTACAGGATTAGAGGAAGCCATTATTTAGAGGACAAATTCAATTTAATTCAAGTTGAAAATGATAAAGATGAGTCAACCGTACGCGAGCGAGCGAGCGCACTGGGGAGGTCACGAGGGCAGCCTCTTGTTTATTTACCGTCACAGTGCAATGGGCCAGTGCATTGGTGTATACACTGCTGCCGAGATGTTTAATTATTGATCGATTTTTCAGCACCGCCGAGCCCTCCCGCATTCTCTTCCCCCTACTGTCTTATCAGCGGTGGTGTAATACACACGCCCTACTTATTGTGCTGCGGTACTCACAGTGTCCAGTTTTATTGCCTCTCTCTATAAGCGGCACCGTCTCGTTTGTTTTTCAAGCAGTCGACGTTGTTTAGTACCACGCAGGGAAGACGCCAGGAGGTGATTTTGACTCTGTGGCAGCACTGAGCAGTTGGACTAATCAGAAATGGGCATTAATTACTCCGTCTTATGCAAGGATAATTAATAGACGCAAAGAAGGAAAAAAAACTATTATTTCTTTTTATTTCGACTAATAAATAATCGGAGGTATCCGGTTTCGACATACATGGACTCGACTCTATTACGGTAGACATTTCTCAGTATTAGTTGGTGTTGAGGCCAATTTACAGAAGTGATGCAAGATTCCTTAATGTTCTAAAACTACAGCATATGAGGCGGCAGTTGGGTTTGCAGCTCACTATTAGCTGACCAGCCGGCAGATAACTTGGAATTGGTATTATCCGTAAAATTGGGTCATGCAGCTAGGAGATAACTGAATCTGATGTGCCTTACATCACAAGAGTCAAGTTTCTTGTCCATCAGCTACCTGTCTTTGAGTTTGTAATCTAGGGACAATTATGTTATGCTCATAGTTGCACTCATTCGAGAATTTGCTGAAGTCGGAGAATGTTGTCTTTCCGAGACCATCAGGCCAAGAAATTGTGTGGATACAGCTGTCATAATTAAAATAATTTTCATTCGTTTCCTAGCTGCTTGCCTTGGATTAACGATCTTCATTAAAAGACTATATTTGTATATATACCACTTCTTCTGCTTTCCAAGTCACACTTTCAAATTAAATGTAGGCCGGGTACTAGTTCACCAAGTGCAGGTCAGCTTCTGTGCTTCATAGTTGAGAGATTAAATTGATAGGGTTGGGTCAGTGTTTTTCTCTCAGTGCACTCACAAAAAAACAAAGAGGCATGTTTTCTTTACATGATATAATATTCATGAAGCTGCAGAAAGGTTAGAGAGTTTGAAAAAGGAGTGATATCCCCTACATAGTGCAAGTCTCTCAGTGTGGTTTCAAGCACATTATCTAGCTTACTAAAGATCTCAGTAACATCTTATTCACTTTATATCTTTAGATTGGGGGGTACATAAGTGTGTATGGAACTATTCCACTGTAATAAATGCCAGGCAGATGTTCACAATAAAAATTTGTATTGTGATGGTTTTTAAATACACTGTTGGTAACAAAATATTAATAATACTAATAATGCAGTTTACAAGTCACAAATAGCTATTTCCTGTTCAGACAAGTTCAGATTATTACAACCCCAGCAGGCCTGGTCATTCTAAAACTCTCTCAACAGCATACAGTGTTGCTGCCATTTACAGGCACTGAGTACAACCATTCTGACACTTTGCTTTCTTACATTACCTACAGTCACCTACCCATTTTTTCAGCAGTGGATTGAGGAGGATGTGAATAAAATGCATTCCCAATGGATTTTACAAAATAGCCTTGGTCAGGAATCAAATCCACAACCTTTTGATCTTGAGACCATTGTATCCATTCAGCCACACAACTCACATTAAAAAAAAAAATATAGAAAAGCGATGGGAAAAAAATCAACATTGTGTGGCAAAAACGGACATATCATACCTTTTCTGTGTACTGTTACTGTTCATTTCAGGTTGATGGTGTTTTGTCAAGTGACTTCAGTTTTGACACAAAACAAGATTTGACTGCTGGGCCATCCAGTCTGAGTTGTGACCGTTTGTCCGACCGGCTGACCAGCATTGAGTCAATCAAACAAGAATTATTTTCAGAGGAGTCAGGTGATGATAGTGAGTGTCCTGGTTACCTGTCTATCTGTATTGTTTTGTGTTTAAACCCATTAATGCCTACTACATCTCAAAACATCTCATGCCTACTGCACCCGAAACTACTCTAGCATTTATCTGTTGCCATATAACCTGCGCTTGACAACCAGCAGTATGGGATATCAAAGTGTTAGGTAATTCCTGGCCTTTTGTTTGAAAACTGATCGCTGTCAGTGATTTTGAAAGAGCTACAGAAACACACTTTCCATAAAATAAACCATCACTCTTAAGTTCATCACATCTCACAGACTGTTGTGGTAAAAGTAGTCCTGTACATATGGGATTTCCTGGTGTTAAAATCACATTGCATGTCATGAACTAGTTGTGAAATTCATGTCCGTGGCCGTATTCATAATAATTGTGTGAACCAATGCAAATGCGTCAAATGCAGTGAACACTACTAATGTTTTGGTAGTTTTGCCTGGTTATCACAGTGCATTAACTAATGTAAGGATTATGCATATGCCCACTGATTCTAGTTTGTAACGTGCAATATGATGGCAACACCTGAAAATGTTGTGTGCAAATGCCCTCCTCAGCCATAAGGGTTTATGAGAGATTCTAACTGGAAAAGGAAATCTCTGTAATGTTTAACACTTTAATTATCCATGTGGACATTCATTTCTTCTTCTTATAAAGCCTTACCCCTTGGATTACACGTTGGCTGTCAGATTTGCAATACTGGCATTGGCTGCCAATCAGATGTATTCACTAGCTAACGATGTGATGTATTCATATTTGCTGTATCTTCACCTCCACAGCTTTGTTACGGAATGAAATCTCGCCTATCTGCGGCTCCTCCTTCCTTCATACCACAACAGACCAAGATATGCCATTCATGCAGATCAATCCCACCTTTAATCTGGATGAGGATTACTTCTTCGATGTGAATGAGAACAGTTTCAATGAGCTTTTGGATGCCTATGATCTTGGTATCTAGTGGCTTGGAGTGTGAGTGATTGGATGGACTGTACAAATCACCTGAGAAAAAAAATGGAAGTAAGAAAAGGCTACCTCTGCGTAGTTCCTCCACTGCATTTTGATGTTCACACATTGTCGCTGTTTTTGGATCTGCTTCTAGTGTGGTGCCATCCCTTCGAAAGGGGCATGCTGCTTCTCCCAAGTTTGGAGATTGTAGTTTTTCTTTTTTTTTTTTTTTGGTTTGTTTGTAGAGAGTTCTGGGCAATTCATATTTGTTAAATTCCAGCAGTTCATTCACTGCCTGGACAAGTGTCAGACAGTGACATGCACAAGTTACAAGTCTGTTAAAGGTCTGAGTGAGTGCTTTATGGTGAATGCAGTATAAACACTGACCTGTATATTCTAAAGAAACATGGTAAATGTCTGTGTAATGAGACACTGGAAGTATCACAATGCAGCACATGATATGCCAGCTGGATTTCGGAGAGTAGGTGGTATAATTACAGCATGCACCTCAGCATTTCTTCCACATAATCATAATATATGCATAGTGGACTGTGTGCGTGCGAGACATTTTGCAGAGAGGGAGCTATTTAGAAGGCATCTGGATGAAAAGTGCAGGAGAGAGTGTAGGCAAGCGTTTAATTTATCTCTAATTTATTTGTTATTAACATAATATGTCACTACCTTAACTTGCATTGTTGCTGAAATTTTTATTTGACCTTCTCTGTTCCTCTTACTAGCTTGATCTGTATTTGTTTTGGAGAAAATATAAGCCTCGGACAACACAAGGGCCTGTGCCTTAAGCAAATTTTTAACATTTCTGTTCTTTTTGACTGGAAGTGTATTTCACCCCATGTATTTATTGAAATGTTTTTGGTGATGTTTCTGATGTTCTTAAAACTAGAAAAGGAAGTTCATAGCCACATTGCAGGACAGAATGTACATAATGCTTAACTCTTATAATTTTTGTAAAGTTGCTAATATTAATTAGCCCCAAAATATGCTTGTTATAAAGCCACAAAACAGCTAATTGAGGTGTGGGTAAACTTACATAAACAGGCTTGATAAGAGCTTTCAGTTTGATGAAGTCAGTCTACTGCTAGAATGAGCATTGAGTAGGGGCAAGCTTTGGGCAGGTTTTGCTTTCGTGAAGATTGTTTGGGAGGTCTGTGGTGGATGCAGTCTGCATTGTGCAGCAATTTCTTGTGGATGGTCAGCTTTCCCATATCCCCACATAAGTGTAATTTGCAGAGTTTTTTGTTTTCATCAGTACAACAACTCTTCTACCCATTCCAGAGATGAAATTCCTTTACTCTTACACCAAGCGGTAGAGTTTTTTGGTGATAAAAGCAGTGGTGCAGTTACGTTGATTTTATCATCTGCTGTCTGTGTCTGCTTCATTATGTTAGCGCAGATAACGTACCAGGAATCATATGTCAGTTTATTATGCCAAGCAAGTGCATGAATTTTTATGCACAAGATTTTTAGCTGTTTTCTTTCAACACTAATCCTAAATTTTAATTTATACATTAGCAGTAACAATATATTTGTCTGGGGCACTTTCATAAGCCATGTCCGCTTCTGATTCAATGTATTTTGTATGTGAAGATGGAGAAACAGTTTTATTACAGTTACACCCACTCACAAAATTAACATTTTGGAATCCTGAGAACCGACAGATCAAGGAACTCTCTCAGCTTTGTATAGGTGACTGTTTCTTCTAGGTCACATTAGAATATTCCCGGTTACTTATTTAGTCATTTGGTATTTTGTGATCTGTGGTCAAAGTGGCTGGTAACTTATAAGGTTTTCTTTTTTTCTTCTTCTTTTCTTAAAATCAAATAAGTAATGTAGCTGTTTAACTCAGGAGATCTGAATAAGGAAATCTTTTTGGCAAGAGGCATTTGAGCCTCTTTATACATAAAGTGGAATAAGTTTACAGTGAACTTTACAGTGAATCTCCAGATAGTCTTTAGAAGTATTGAGAATAAAACTTTTCCTTCTCCCCGTAAATATTTGTGATTCTAGCCTCACCATCTTCCATTGTGGTGAATAATCAAAGCAGGCAAAGTTTCTATTTTAGATATACATTTGACATGACCAGTTATATGGGATCATTATACATTCATATTGTATTTATATAAGGGATATTCCATGAGTGTTTTAGTGGAGACACGAGGAGCAAGAGTCAAAATGATGTCTTCACGATGTCTTTACGTTTTAGAAGAAAACAGAACTGCTCAAAAGAATCAGTCAAATTCTAACATTTCACAATAAAAAAAGGGCTTATCATTATCTGCATGATTAAACCTCACGAAGTCGATTTTGAAGACGTCCATGAGGAAATAAACTGACCCATTTCCAGACCTGGATAAGCAGACTTGCTTGCTAATGGAGAAAAGAGAAATGCACACAATGAAGCCGTCTAAAGGATAAGATTTTAGTGTATGTCAAAAAGCAAACATAAAATTTTGTGAAGAATTTGAGGATCTGGAATCTGTGATTTGAACTAAATCTGTTTTTGCTTCTGTAAAACCTTAAAAAATCAGCGAATGGAGGACCTTTTACGCATGATACATCATCTGCTGAAGAATCGGTTTGATTGTGTGCTTCCTGTATGTGTGACAAAGATTTGCGGTCTCAAGTTATTTTAATCAGTTTTTCATAGTAACAGGTGGAATTGAAGTGCGTTTTTCCAAAACTTGGTAAATGCATTTTTGTTTAAAAAAATAAGGTGGTGATGTATTCATACATGCATTAATGTGTTAATTCATTCAAAACTTCCATGAGCTTAAAATCTGCACTTCTTCAAACTTTACCTAATTTAGCAGTGAATAAAAATATGTGTGTGAAGAGCAAGTACCTTAATATTATTTCTCTTTATTTCAAAAATATTCAAAGACCACATACTGAATTTTGGAACAACGTTTTTCATATGGGATCTATTATGTTGTGACAAGGATGAAGAGAGGTCTGTTTTGGGAAAAACATTTTCCATTCCAATCTGACTTCGTGAGGTTTTATGTGGACGTAATGTTAGTAGATCACTGTTTTGCATATTCATGATCTACAAGCCATATTCATCTTTAGATTAAATGTATTTTCAAAAAATGCAAATGCCTTTGATATGGCATCAGACATTAAACAAGATTTTTGTTGTTCCAAAGACGTAATTCAGAGACCCAACCAGTTTTCTCAGAACCTATTTTAGCAAAGATAGGCCCTTTTGTTGCGAGATGCTGGAATTACTGAGACAAACAGTATTATGCTGTTTGTTTCAGCATATTCTTTTCTATTCTGCGAGAAATCAAGGAATATCTGTTCTCCAAGGAATGTTGTGGAGAGCTAGGCCATAATAATTCTGGGATCATGCGCACTCAAGAATCTTCTACAATTTTTTTTCCTCCCAAAATGTCGAATCTCTTTATTTTTTCTAATTTTATTTTAGGATATCTTTTCTCATTTTATTTTAGAAACTCAAAACGCCATTCTCTTCTCATATTTTTTCCACAGGAAGAGTGCTTTTTGATGTTCTTCAAATTTTTTAAAAGCTCCCCAAAAACCTCTAAAAATCTCCTGGAGATCTGTTTTGTGTGTGAACCCTGGTCTACATCTAAACAAGAGTTCACAAAACATATTAATCGAAGTCTTATCTATGTTTCTTGCATATAATATAGTCGTTCTTTTTTTATTTTTTTACGTCATGTAGGTCATTCTTCAGAGAGAAAATTTGCTTCCATTTTGTTGCTTGTTCTTTGGTCAGATAAATGACTTCAGAGCATTTTCTATGTCAGTCATGCATTTGGCTGTGTAAAGGTTATAGATGTACAGTATGTAAAAAAAAAAAAAGCTAGTAGCAGGTATTCTTGGGTGCCCTTGCTTGCTTAGTGCACGGTATGGTAAAAGAGTCTCATATAACACTAAAGAGGCTGATTTATAACTCATAGTTCAGGGTGGTCACAGATGTGGAAGAATTAGAAATTTCATGGGGAATTGCCATGCGTGTTTCCAGGTCTTGAAAAATACCTGGAATCGGCAAAATAATTGCCAGCTTTCATGGAAATTTCAAACTACTGGATTGGCTGTTTATAAGTTTATTCTTCCTTGCGTTACTAGAATCAAAACTTCTCTAACTGCATAAATTTCATGCATCAAAAATGCTATAAGGTAATAGTTTAAAGTATTTTTTTATTATGAGATAAAAATGGCAGATCACCTGAAAATACTGAAGAGATTTGGAATTTTTTTTTTCCTAGCTTGCTTTGGCAACTCTGAACTATGAAACTGTCATCCCAAATGATGGTTGACAGATCAGCCAGCAGTCATTAAGGCTGCTAAATGATCTCTCGTGTGGCTTTTATATCATTCTATGTCCAAGCATTTCATAATAATCTACAAAATCTATACTGTTTGCAGTGTTAACTAGGTGTGTGCATGAGTATTTAATTTAAATGCAGTTTTTATGTATATACAAAAATTATCATTTAAATAATTTGGTTATATCAGATTTGATGTCTGTGAAAGAGTTAATTTATTTGATTCTGTTTCTGTTTCATTTGATATTGTTGCTTCTTCCAGTCAGTACACTTTTGTTATGTGCTGAGTGATAGGGAGTATTCCAACAGTGCAAGTTCTGAATGTTTTAAAGTTTTCTTTTCATCTAACTTTAGTTATGAGAGCAATATTATATATAAAGGTGAAAGAGAAGGTATCAGGGATGCTAATTTTTTGCTAAAGCCAGATTTCCAGCATTTTGTTGGTATTATGAGAGTTCATACCCAGACCCATGCCAGTATTGCTGGCCTGTGGATGTGGTGGTTAACTAGTGACTCCTGCTGCCTTGCTAGACTTTGGCATCATTATCAAAATGAATGAAAAAAGAATAAGTCGACACAGACCTGAAGTAACTGATCAGTAAGAAATTAACAAGAAACTGGAAATAGACCAGCGTGCTCGTACCTCATGATCATTTGTGTTTACTTCTAACTATTTGAAAGTGCTATAGGCCTAGTCTTCAACTTGGAGCAGCAAACATATCTGGGATCACAATTTTTGTCATATGAACAGTGCATTAGGTAGCCTTTTCTTAAAGCCTTGATGTTATTTCAAGTGCATCTATTCTTATGGTTAAGAATGGAGATGAGTTCGATGCTACTAAGTGTAACTAACCTATTTTCACTTTCAAAATGTGGAATGCATATCTGAACCTGATTGGAAGAATCAAGCTCAAAGGCACAACTTTACTATCAGAAGATAATTGTTGTTTGTTTGTTGTGAATAACATGCAAAAACAAGACCAGCAGTGATAATGTTGACCATGCTAGGCATTGTGCTATTAATGGACATGGAAAGTTCAGGTGTTTTCATTTGATACCTGTAGGCATCCCTGATGTATGAGTTTCTCATTGCCTGAAGTTTGCTCCATATAATGGTGTCTCCTCATTTACTCCAGCAGTCAGCTGCACTAAAGGTTTTAAAATGTCTAGGGATAGGAGAAGAAAAGGGACAGATCAAATTGAGGCTTAAGTTGCTAGAGTTAGGAACCAAGCCAGGCTCAAAAGGTGGTGGATCTTCTGAAAATGAGTTTTGTTCGTTATGTACAGTTATTTCTGGACTTAAAAATAGTGATTTTTGAGGGGATGAATGTGAAGTTATTGTGACCAAATCTTGAGTTTTGTGAGGGTAAAGTATGTGATTTCCACAATGTGAAAAATGACTTTCTCAGAATTTTCACCCCTTCTTAGACTGACACTTGTGTTCAAATGATTCATTCTCGAGTCAGAATAATTCTAAATCAGAAATGTTCGTACCTAATGAGAATACATTTTTGAAAAAAGCTTTTATAGGATACCAGTAATTTGAAATAGTTAAAAAGTTACTTGAGCCTCATTATTTCTTTTTTTCAAAGGGTGTTTTACTGACAAATAAAGGTCTCTGTGTTAGCCTGTTATCCAATAATTGCTGTAATATGAATTGAGTTACTGTACTTAATATTTGAGTATTATCTGTAATAGTGTCATTTCAGGAGAAATTTATAAAAGCCTCTCCTTTGTTTTTTATTTGATTTTAGGTGATTTATATATAGAATATTTTTGGTCCTGAATTTTAGATCTAGTTGTAACTGTACACAAGATTTTTTGAAAAATTCTTAATGTTGAATTTTTGTGAAAGAAATTGTTGAAGTGAAATATTAAATGTTATTAAGAAAGAGATATACTCTAAAAAGCCAATTAAGACTACCCGTTATAAAATGATTAGTCTGAAAACAGGTCTGTTAGACCACTCTTATGGATATTGTGGTGTGGAAATAAGCCAAAACAGAAGAGTTTCCAGTTTACCATGAGCATTGTAAAATGTGTGTTACACATGCATGAAGATAGAGTTCTGAAACTGTCATTATACAAGAATAGTGTATAGCCTAGAATAGCACAGCAGAATTATTTTTTTAATCCTAATACCCATTTACCCAAAATCACCATTATGTGTTCAGAGAAGAGTTGTCACAAGTTGAGTGCTGACTTATATGGATGAATAGCAATCAAAACTGAATGATGCTTCAGTGTTTTCACGAGGCCGTGTAAGTTGGAGGAGGGATTCCCCCTATGTTATAAATTTGGGTGAGGTTTTGTAAAATTTGAGAGGGGTTTTTTAAAACCTTTTTGTTTTTATTTTCAAAACTTTTTGATCAGTGGTTCACAATCACAGGTTGGTAAAAAAATGTTCCTTTTGGTGCATTGACCAGAGTGAAAAAGTAATGTGATAAAAAGTTGAGGCATGATGCTTTTTGATTCTGCACTGCTGGAGTGTATTAAAAGATTGTATATCCACATCAGATTAGTGGAACATGGAGTTTTCTAAAATATTAAATGACTCAAAAACTTCATAGATTAGTAATCGAAATTATGATCCTCACTATATATATATGTATGTTTTCAATATTCTGTAGCAATATTGATTCTATGTGTTTGGTCCTAGATTTCCCCCTGAGTGAGTACCGGCCTGAATGTCATTTTTCAGCCTTGAACTTGTAACAACTCTATTTCAAACTGCATTTTACAGGAGGTTAAAAAAAAAAGTCATATGTATTTCATTCCATATCCACAAATGTGTAACTTATTAAGAGCTTTGCTTCCATCATTGCTGGGTGCCATATCACAGAAATGGCAAAATGCTGCAGGTTTTTGGGAAACTGAAAATCAGATCTGAAGAAAAACTCTGGCATTTCAACAAATCGGCAGTAAAATAAATGACAAAGCAACCTCCTTAGTGAACAAAGACTCTTTATGTTGATCTTGGTTCCACAGATTTGCCATTGGCTGTTATTTTCCAGATGTCATAAGCTGCAAAGGGGACAGTTTTCTAAAATATGAATGTAAGATTGCCAACTTGTTGCTAGTTTTAAGAGAGATTTGGGGTTTACAAACATAAATTGTCTGGGCTATCTGTAAACTGCATTGATTGATCATATGGTTTAATCATGAGGAGCAAACAACTTGAGAGATTAGGCAGTTTGCTAAGGAAGTTGTGCAGTGCAAGAATAGATTGATTTTATTTTTATTTTGTCCATTTTGCAGGCACTTTATATATTACATTATAACAGAATATAGTCAGCCACAATGTGTTCACAACTTGTATTTGAATCTCTAGTCATAAGGAAAAGTACCTTGCTTGGATCACATCATGGTGCAAAAGTTATCAGGGGCCAAACTTGAAAACATCTGTAAGTTTTTTACTTAGCAGTGTTGGTCTGCACATTTCATTCTCCAGATAGGAAGTGGTTACAAAACAGACCAATTATATTAATTGGTACAGATATTCATCAGCAGATTTCTTGGGCAAATAGATTTGAAATGCAGAGGCAAAGCAGATGAGATTACTTGATTATGACATGGTGACTCCATGTAAAACAACATCTCTGAAAGCCAGAAAAAAAATTGTCCTTTACACTCTGGAGGGGGGGNGGGGGGGGGGGGGAAGTCCACAGAATAGACTTCTTTTTGTTTCAAAGTTCCAGCAATGAGTCCTGAAGAGATAAGTTACTCCAGCTCTTCTGTGGACCAAATTAGGATACTTTTCTGAATGATTATGATTGCCTGTATTGATAAGCTCGCTCTTTCCATTTATTTACATGTTATGCTACTATGATTTATTTTGAAAGTTTATAACCCAGTGCCTGCCACCATCGTGTGTTCAGAAATACAGTAGAACTCACTTAACGCAATAGCAACTCACCCAATATCTTGGTTAGCCTGAAAGAAAAGAAAATCCCCCTCTAAGGGATCTCTTTTTTAATAGAAATAGTTTATGATTGACCCGATAACAAGTTGCAGAAAACCTTTGATAACAGGAAAAGTGATGCACTGGTGGGAGAGGAAACCCCACTATATAGTGATTGGCATGTGATGAATATCGTGTCAATAGAGGGCGTTGACAACATGCACCGATCCCCAACACAATAACATGCAATGCTATAACCAGTTTAGGCCTTGGAAGCCATCACACATAACTTTGGTTATTTCGACATCACATAAACACAAAAGTCATGTAACTGACGACAGTTTGGCAAGTTCCTTCAGTTTCATGTTAACGGAGTTCTACTGTATATTGAGTTGTCAGCAGCTCGCATTGAAATGATGGTATTACATATTATGATTATTATATTATTTCAGTTTGTTATTTAGTTAGTGCCTGCACCATCTTGTGATCAAAAATGATTTGTAATAATTAGTCTTAATTTGCCTGAACTCATTGGTTTCCTGCAGGAAAAGCTAATCAGGACAGAGGATTTTAGAGTTAACAGCAATGCTAAATTATTTGTCACTTTTTTAAAAAATTTTATTTTCTATTCAGAATCACAAAGAAGTTTGTTATTGTTAAGTGTAGATAAGTGTCATGACGCTGTGAAATATTTAATTATACTGGTATTTAAGTGAAAGGGCACTTTTTTCGGTATTTGTGATTCTATTGCTATCCCCCTCCCCCACAAAAAAAAAATATGGTTATTTTCTTTGCAAAGACAGTTTTGATTTTGTGTGTAATGCAGGAAAAGTTAAATTGTATCACTGTCAGTCAAGTTGGTATTTTTCGTGGTTATGTAATGGGCGAGTCAGTTTACCTCGCTTGCTCAGTCTCTTTATTCACTAATCTCAGTAATTTTATTTTTCAATATTTTAATTTGGTCTCTTCAAATAAAATGTCATGTACAATGTAACAGCATGCTGGAAAAAGTGGGCATGCTGCATTTTGTTACATTAATGATAACAAAACTAAAATACAGTTGTCACATGATATATGAAAATAAAATTTAAAAAAATGAACAAGAAATATTGAAAGGTTGTTCTGATTAATTTTTTTTTATGGTTGTTTGAATGGAGTGTGCAACAGCAGTATCTTGTGGAGGTTGAATATTGAAAGCAGCTTCGTGTGTTACAGTGTCCTTGTCCAGGGTTGTAATAGACCTGGGAAACATGGGAATATTCTGAAACATTGCCACTGGCATTTCTATATTTGGAATCTTTGAAAATGGCAAGTGTCATGGAAAATTAGCACAACTTGGATGTGTTTGCTGGCAAATAATATTTGCAATATTTTGTGCATATAGCTAGTCTTTATGCATCGATCAGAATGAGAACCTGGCAAACTGTGGATGAATGTCACGCCAAGAAAGTTGTGATGGATGTTTTAATTACCCTGTCATTGGAAATTTGATAGACCACCTGGGAAATGTTTTTGAAATTCTGTGGCATCCTTGTTTGTCAATAAATTTTTAGCCAGTCACAGCTCACTAGTAAAGCCGCTTATCTAAACTGTTCGGCAGCATGGAAAAAGTTGGAATTAAAAAGTGTGGTTATTCGATGACGATGACTTTTATATAGAAACACCGGAGTTTGTTACATGAAAATATTGTAGTTAAGCACAGTTGACTGTATTAGGAGTTGACTATATTAGGGCAAAGACTTCAAATCCTAGATATTTTATGGCGAAATTGGTCACTTGCTGCTAGCAACATGATTTGTTTGCGACAGCATTTTTGTCAAAACCTTCCGAGATATCTACCCCTCCGCATTTTGTTGCCGACTGACGAGATTCCAGAATGGAACCAAAAATATCCGTAAATGGCCAATCATTGTCAAACTGACACTCCCAGCGAATAATAATAATACTACAGCTGTATGTCCAGTATCAAATTTTGCTTTGTGCACTTTTCAATAATACAGAGCCATTTCGGAAATTACCTTTGTTAGTAAAGAGAAGTCACTCTGGATTGCTTAAAGTTAGAAATATTAAGCTAAGCATGGTAGGCTGACAGTTACACAATAGTTTTTTCTGATCCAGAGAGCCTTGATGTTGGCCAGTTTTATAATCGTACCGAAATCGAACAGTGCTAGTGATGAGAATGCAAAAAGCCTAGATATCACTATCAGGAAGAAATTCTACGGAGGAGCTATGCTGAAAAGTAAAAGCTGACAATGACATCAAACCCTTGTTTCTTTAACAACTGACATGTACAGTAACACTGTGTCTGTATGTCACACAGTGCCAGCAATAGAAACTACAATATGCCATTAGATGGCTTTGAGCTGAATAGCAAAGGCTCAGATGGTGACGAAGTAGTGAAGAAAGAAAGCAGGCCTAGATCTATGGTTTTGATTTTCTTCTGACCTTTCTCTGATGTCGTAAAAGCATTCTTTGTTCAACTGTTCATCAGTTGTAATATGTGCATTGACTTGGAAAAAAAACAACAGAACAAGTGGAAAGTGTGCATTTTGCACTATGCTTGTATATCTTCTAGTTACCTATAGTGTACGAACACATTCCCTCATTGGAGCAGAAATTCCATCATTTTAGAGAGAATATTCCCACATTGGCACCTTCCGGGATAGGCATATCTGTGCCTGCTGGCGCTGGTAGTTATTAGTAGGGACGTAAACCGTTGAGAAAACTTTCATTAGAATTTTCTTACGATTCGATCGTATATCAAGCCGCCTACAGTCCCAGTGTGATCAGTTGATAATGATAGTAAATCCTATTAATCTATTTCTGAACCAGAGAGCTAAGTTGTTCGCCTGTTTATCAAATACATGTATCTTACTTAAATTGATAAAGATGCAGGAAATCTAGATATTGGGAATAATATTTACTGAACTGAAGAGGCCAATATCTGACATCAGAACTTAGATCTCGTTTCTCTTCGTAAGACCTGATCTGTGGAGTAGATTATTCGTCACACAGTACCAGCGATAAAAACATTACTTGACGTGCTGAATAGCAAAAGCTCTGATGGAGTAAATATATAAATCTAATGAAGGAAAAGAACAGACCTCTAAATTTACAGTTATGAGTTTCTTTTGCACTCACTTTTAACGCCGTAACCTGGGAAAAGGAAACCATTCCTCTTTCTGTTACTTTCAGTTATTTGTGCACTGACTGTTTTTAAATTATAAGAAGTAGAATAGAAGATGTGAATTAGATTCGTTTGTCTTTAAGATCTAGTNGTTTGCGACAGCATTTTTGTCAAAACCTTCTGAGATACCTACCCCTCCGCATTTTGTTACCGACTGACGAGATTGCAGAATGGTACCAAAAATATCCGTAAATGGCCAGTCATTGTCAAACTGACACTCCCAGTCAATAATAATATGCCCAGTATGATTATCAAATTTTGCTTTGTGAACTTTTCAATAATACAGAGCCATTCCGGAAATTACCTTTGTTAGTGAAGAGAAGTCATCACTCTGGATTAAGTCTGGATTGCTTAAAGTTTAGAAGATGTCTGCTGGCGTTGGTTCAGATAATATATGTAAGCTAAGCATGGTAGGCTGACAGACAATAGTTTTTTTCTGATCCAGAGAGCTTTGACGTTTGCCAGTTTTATACTGTAATCGTACTGAAATCGAATAGTGCTGGTGATGAGAATGCAAAAAGCCTAGACTAGATATCACCATCAGAAAGAAAATTTACGGAGGAGCTATGCTGAAAAGTAAGAACTGACAATGACATCAAACCCTTGTTTCTCTCTCTAACAACTGACATGTACAATAACACTGTGTCTGTCTGTCACACAGTGCCAGCAATAGAAACTACAATATGCCATTAGATGGCTTTGAGCTGAATAGCAAAGACTCAGATGGTGATGGAGTAGTGATGAAAGAAAGCAGGCCTAAATCTACGGTTTTGATTTTCTTTCTGATGTCCTTTCTCTGATGTCCTAATCCGAAAAAGAAAAGCATTCTTCGTTCTATTGTTCATCAGTTGTAATATGTGCATTGACTTGAAAAAGAAAACAAGAACAGAACAAGTGGAAAGTGTGCACTATGCTTGTATATCTTCTAGTTATCTACAGTGTACGAACACATTCCCTCATTGGAACAGAAATTCCATCATTTTAGAGGGAATATTCCCACATTGGCACCTTTCAGGGTAGGCATATCTGTGTCTGCTGGCGCTGGTAAGTAGGGCCGTAAACCGCTGAGAAAACTTTCATTAGAATTTTCATACGATTCGATCGTATATCAAGCCGCCTACAGTCCCATGATAGTAAATCCTATTAATAATTATATTTCTGAATCAGAGAGCTAAGTTGTTCGACTGTTTATTAAATATCATACTGATATTGATAAAGATGCAGAAAGTCTAGATATTGGGAATAATATTTACTGAGTGGTCAGTATAGCATAAGAGGCCAATATCTGACATCAGAACCTAGATCTCGTTTCTCTTCGTAAGACTTGATCTGTGGAATAGATTGTTCGTCACACAATACTAGCAATAAAAACATTACTTGACATTGTGCTGAATAGCAAAAGCTTGTATGGCGATGGTGAAATGGTAAATGTTATGAAGGAAACGAACAGACCTGTAAATCTACAGTTATGAGTTTCTTTTGCACTTACTTTTAACGCCGTAACCTGGGAAAAGGAAACCATTCCTCTTTCTGTTACTTTCAGTTATTTGTGCACAGACTGTTTTTAAATTACTGTATAAGAAGTAGAAGATGTGCATTAGATTCGTTTGTCTTTTAGATGTAGTTTCATGTAGTGTACGCACAAATTCCCTCATTGGTCCAAAAATTATTTCTTTTTAGAGGAAGACTTCTTTCACTGGCGTCTTGGGATAGGCATGACTGCAGTAACCTTGTGTTCGTAAAGTATGATCAGTAAGCTTGTGTTTATCTGTCCCTGCGGAAAATTGCATTTCAAACCCCCCAAAATTAGTACCAAGAATTGCAAAATTTGTATGCAAAAAGTTGTAAAAATTGCACAAAAATGTGCAAAAATAGCTTCGTAACTTCATTATATTAACCACCATATCGCAATATTTACTACTGAAATGTTGCAAAAATGTCGAAATGGAACACATTCTCTGTGTTCCTGTTCACGCAGTATTGCGACACTGGCAGAAAAAGTGCATTGTTTGACCAAAATCAGCAACATTTGCTACAAATTTGCAGAAAATACCTAAATTTGCGGAAATTTGCAAAAATGCAACGAGGCCTCAAAAAACGCGGAAATTTGCAATAATTTGCGACCGCAGTTTTCTGGGGGGACAGGTTTATGAAGTACAGTATACTGATGTAAGTCATCATAAACGACTTACAGTGGAACACTATTAACACAACCTCCTGCTTAACAGCCACAATCCCATTCAACAGAATCCAGCTGCCCTGTTTCTTTTAAGCAGCACTCTGGAGAACATAAATTTTTTATAACACACCTCCAGTAGTTTGATCAAAAGGAAAGATGTATCACCAGGGTTCCACTGTACATGTATTCAAGAGTTATTAATCTGTTTCTTTTTCATAAATTGTTCCTTCCTCTGAAAGTTCTGATGATTAGGAAGTTTGTTGCCATTATAGTTATAGCGAAGATTTTGGGGACATCAGGCGATTCAAGAGCACAGATGAGCCTTGCCCAGCACTAAGCTAGTGCAACCACAGTTTTAGCTTTTAATTTCGAATTTTCATCTCTTGCAGATCGCCATGACAAAGGCAGACAGGTGGCATTTCCTGGTATTACGCCACGATCATAATGCACGTTATAAACCAGTTGTAAAATTCACATCTGATTCTTCGTAACACTAGAAAGTACCCCCATTATGCGCATATCTACATCTGCCATAGTTAAGAAATGTGAACTTGAAGTTAAAAACTCTCAAGAAACTGTCAGAGAAATTTACAGGGAGATCTCACATGCTTGAATTTCATAGGACCCTTCCTTAAAGCTGGATGCTCAGTCAGGTTACTTTATACATCGAACTGTCCTGCCCAACTTCTCGAGTGCAGATCTGTTAAGACATTTTTTTTTTCTACAGTTACTACCATAATCGAGGAATTTAAAGAAAAAAAAATACGGAGCAGCTTGAGAGAACAACCGTTGGTCCAGAAACCTGATCTGGCCGCTTTGACGTCACGCCGACCTGTGTTTCCTGGGAAACTTCGTAAACAACGCGCACCATGAAGCCCTGCCTAGGCTAAGCAATTAGCAACTACACACTAGTGCTAGCTGACATATCTGGAGACACAGGTCACAACTATACCGACTAAATAGAGAGGACGCTTCAAAGTGTCAGTAAAGTCAAGAAAAGCTAAAACCCGGGATAGTTTAATTACGTTTATCATCATGGAAAAAGACACGGAAAATACAAATTACCTGGGAATATGGGAAAAAATCTTTTGACATATTATTATTGTGGCAATTTGTCTTAAATATTTGCAGTGCAAGAGGTCCGAGTTTGTCAAACCCCAAGTTAGTGCATACTGTAAAACCTCATGTACTTAAACTCTTCACCCACTGGTTGCAAAATTCTAGTCGCTTGCTCCATTTACCCTACAAATTTAAATACATGTACCAGCTACCTTATGGTTTCAAATTTCTGTGCTGGTCATTTGAAATTTAAGTGCTTGAGGCCCTACGGTTTTATTAATACTTAATTTTGATTTGAACGAAATCATCACATGTGCCACAAACTTTCACTCAACACACAAAGTAAAAATGAAAAAAGGAGATACCACCTCAGAATGTTCTATTTCCATAAATATATATATATATAAGATACGCAAACTCTGTAGCAAACAGATACAAAAGCACTGTTTTTCGAAAATCACGGAGGCATCTTTTTCATTTTTCAAGGAAGACTTCAAGAAAGGAAGACTTTTCAATTCAAGAAACAGTAAATGGAATAGTTTACCACTGTAGGAAGACAACAGTAATACATTAACACAGAGTGTGTCTTTATAATGATATACATTTGAATATTGCATACACTTAAGTATACAATGTATGAAAACATAATAGCTGCCAGTCTTTTGCGACGCTGGGTAGACAAAATAAATGTAATGTGACAAGGAACGGTAAGTCAACAGTTATAAATGTGCTATTTCAGTTTCCAATATCTGCCTTGAAAAATGAGGTTCAGATCCCTGCAAATGACCCATGACTCAACCGTCTCATGAATTGCATGGACACTTGTTGTTGGTGGTGGGCATAGAGTTGGTGGCCTGAAGATGGAGGATGGCAGCCAAAGCGCCCTGGAAGCCGGCGTTGTAATCAATGGCTACCTCATTCATGACATAGTCAGCCCTGTCATCGATGTAGGCGTCATTGACGTCAGGACCACCTACCAGACCTCCGTGCAAGACATGCGGGCTGGGAGCGGTAGTGTCGGGGTTCCAGTCGCACGGTGCGGGTGGGTCAGGACACGAGGCAGCTCTATGGTGAGGAGCGAGTGGGTACTTGGATCCGTAGCCAATCTCGTAACTGAAGCAGCCTCCATCATGTGGGTTGTCACCCAGGATGTAGTTGATCTGCTCAACCGCCCACTTCCTGGCTTCGTTTGTTCTGATGCCCATGTCGGCCACGAGAAGGTTGTAAAAAGCGCCGTTGGACGTGGACCTCAAAGAGCCCCACTTGCCTTTCCAGGCCAGACCACATGGTGTGTAATCGAGGTTTCCTCCGGGAAGCCATGCGCTTGTGAGATGCGCATCCACTGCATCTCTCCATTGAGACTCCTGAGTTGCCTCATACAACAAAGCTACACAAGCAGCGTTCTTGTTTTCCCAGCCCATATCTCCTAGCCACCATGGGTTAGCGAAGCCTCTAGCATCGGTGAGGTACTGTTGGTCGTTGGTCGCCTTGTACAGCCAAATAGCAGCCTCGCACATCTCGTCGGTGTCGTCGCTTGTGGCGTAAGAGTCAGTTCCCGTCCAGGCGCCTCTGTGAGCCTTAGCGAAGGCATACAGACTCTTGGCTGCGTTCAGAAGCTGGTCTGCGTACCCCTGGTCCCCTTTATCCTTGTATACAATGGATCCAGTAGACATGGCCGATACGTAGCCGGCAGCAATGCTAGCGCCAGGATGCGATGCGTCTGCCTTGAAGCAAGGTCTTGCCATTGTCATGTCCTCCGGTCTTCCCCAGTAGGCGTGATCAGCGTTAGCGTCCCCGATTTGTACCACAACCTCCTGACTAGATGGGTTCCAAGCCGCCAGGATCCAGTCGTACGCCCACTTGATCATGTCGTACATCTGATTCAGTTGTCCAGCTCTCTGATAACCATCCTTGTATTTGACCAATGACCAGCCTAGAGGTATTCAATACAACCAGTTAGAATACAGAACTGATATGAAATCACTCGATACTAGTGACATAATGTTCTGGAAAGGATCAAGGGGATGGGGGCAGCTAAAGCACTGCAGTTCAGTGCATCACTCTGTACAAAGTAATAATAATAAAAAAAGCAACAGACAACGAGAAATTCCACTTCAGTGATAACAATGCTAAAACTATACATCGGGGCGTTTGAATAATTCATACCTGGCTTATTCATGCAGACCAGATTTAGGGGATGGATTTGGTTACAGCTCTGTATTTCGAAACAAAAACAACTAACATAACAACATTACAACAACAACAACATCAACATCAACAACAACATTAACATCAACAACAACAACAACAACAACAACAACAACAACACCAACAAAAAGGGCCCCACGAAGTGTATCTCCTGAGCTAGGACTTGTCGGGCTCTTCACGTTGACATCACTGGGAGCTCAGGCAATCCTTTTCCATAAAATTTTATAAACAGTTACAATATCTTTCCTGTTGGCATATAAAACTGTGTTCACATAAATAGGTTTGAGAAACATTATTGATATGGAAAACACAGATTTATTTATCTCATTAACTTGTTAGGTCCTTACATTTTTTAGCTCTCACTTGTCATCCGATATTTTCATATAGGTTGCAGGAGCCTATTTGGCTAAAAATGTGTTGACTATCAGAGTCGATAATAGCAGAGTATAACTTCTGTACAGGAATAATCGTTTAACATGAACCTACGCCGCAAAAGTTGTCAGATACATCAGTGAATTTGTTAAATACTTTTGGCAGGCAGCTCTTTTCAAGGGTCTAAGCGGTCTCAGTTTGTGCGAAAGGCTGGTCTGCAAAAGAATGCCAAATTTTGGACCCCCTTTTCATGTAAACTGAAATTGCGAAAAATCTAAATGGAGGACCCCTACTGAATACAGTTTATAATTTGAGCACAGTGGTGGCTCCAGCCCTACGGACTTGTCTTGGCCTTTTCGGAACGTTCATGTAGTCTGGGAAGAATATTTTATAAAATTTTCCAATTAGGCTCCTGCATCCTATATAATATAGAACCAGTCGAGATTCATAATAAGATGATATCATTTGACTTTATTCATGGAATACGCCCATTTATGGCAATACAGATGAAATTAGAAAAATATACTAATCAGTAATGTTATACCTAAAAGAGTAACTGAAGAGCCCAATGGGAGTCCGAATTTCACGTGATCGCCAGCATCGTACCAGCCACCAGGCACACAGTCACCGAGGGCCGAATCACCTCTCCAAGGGATTGGGTTGTTCGCAGGGAGACGCCCGGATCTCTGAGCGTCATAGAAGAGGATGGACTCGGACAAAGCAAATCCATAGTCCTTTGCGCCCTCTGACGGGGAAATTAAGAACGGAAGCAGGAGGCAGAGCCAGATAGGCGTCATTGTGGTTGACTTGAATATCCTTTATATCTGGGGTAAGAATTAATTTAACATGAAAATGAAGAAATTAAAATGAAAATACGACTTTAATTTACCCCGTAGGGAATGTTGATTTACAATGTCACACAATGTTATTCATCTCATTCATGATACAAACACAGAAAACAATACACGTCATACATGTAAATACATAGCCTAATAATACAAATGAAATACATAACTGTCATCGTTGGTCGTCAGCGATGCGGCGCCTTGGTTTCCATTCTCCCCCCCCCCAAGCTCTAAAGCCAGGTACTCATTTACACTTGAGTCGAATGGGAAATGGAAGTGAAATGTCTTTCCAAAGGACACTACTGTACAACGTAAACCGCCGAGCTCGCGACTCAAACCCACAAACCTTAGATTTGACCGTCTTCAGTTTCTGAGTACGACTCAAAAACCACACAGCCGTGTTGTCTACCCCATGAATGGCGTCTTGTGATAACAAAACGGCTTAGTTTTTAGCACATAAATAATGATTTTAACTATGCTCTTGCCGAACCTGTGTATAACAAAAACTAATTTCCACCTGAAACTGTATTGACTGTAAGCCATGATCCTTACCTGATAGTTGTTAGTGTTTGTTTCTGTCAAAGATAAAAGCACAGGCTTTTGATCCGTAACCCGTCTCTCTTAGTCTTACAAAACTAATTTCCACATGCATCTGTAAGCCATGATCCTGCTTTGATTATTGTTAGAACAGTATTTGTTTCCGACAAAGATAAAAGCACAGGGCTTTAGATCCATAACCTGTCTGTAACAAAAACTAATATCCACCTGCATCTGTACTGACTGTAAGCCATGATCCTTCTTTGAATATTTTTAGAACAGTATTTGTTTCCGTCAAAGATAAAAGCACAGGGCTTTAGATCCGTAATCTATCTGTAACAAAAACTAATTTCCACCTGCATCTGTACTGACTGTAAACCAAGATCCTTCTTTGATTATTGTTAGAACAGTATTTGTTTCCGACAAAGACAAAAGCATCGGGCTTTAGATCCGAACCCACGTTGATGCTATCGTAAGCATCATTCAAAATAAAAGGGCAGCAAGTTTTACAATGCTGAACAATGTATGTCATGGAATTCAGTTTCTCTCTTAAAATAACAGCAAGAAGCACAAAGTGCTTCAATGATACAGATTAGCCGCAGTGTACTTAAATCCCATTTTAACGAAACGGCAGCAACAGTAACAACAACGACAACAATTACAACAAAAACAACCTCAACAACAACAACAACAACAATAACAAAACAACAGCAGCAGCAGCAGCGACACAACACCAGCAGACGTAATATATAAAAGTGCATTGATGCCAGCTATATGACAACTGGCGCAACTAGCCCCTACTTAAAGTTAAAAAAAAAAAAAAATGTTGATGTTATATTGTTATCTTCCACTTACCTTGTGACTACGTGTTTAACCGCGATCCAGACAAACTCTGATTGCAGCAAGCCCTCTTCCTTCAGCTCGTTTTATGGCCGAGCATAATTCCAGACTTCTTTTGGGAACGGAAACACCTGGGCTCAGATTGAATATTATTTCTTTTACAGTTTACATTTGTTGTTCTTGCCATGAGGCCTCAAAGACAGGAAATTAGCCCCAGAAGACTGAGGATGGATGGATATACAGAAAGGCATTACAAACTAAAATTCCGGGGAATTTAGCCAAATTTTCGAGCTTTTGAGGTCTTCGAGACAATAAAATAACGGTTAACGTAGAAAAAAAAAAGGAAGCTTCAGACATTGACATTGCGTTAATAACAGTGTATGTAGTTTGTTTTTTTTTTAGAGTAATAAGGATCAAGGTCGCAGAGTTCTATTGCAGTGTCTTCGCGGGATAACGAAGATGGGAGCTTCGACTCGTGGGCGGTATCGATGGGTAGGGTTCCAAAATTGTAAGATTCGAATCTGTCAATGGGCGGAGGAAGAACAATAACGTGTTTGGGAATAATGTTACAGTTACAGCAGGGATCATTTAGAGATGAGGAAAAACAGGTGGGTGGCCTAAGAATAGATAGAAGTGGAAATGGGCTTGGCAGTGTTAGGAGAGAGGGTCAGGGTATGAAAATGAAAGGATAAAAATTAGTCTAGATACAGAGTGGGAGTCAGTGATTGGAGGGGTCTTGATAGCTAGTGTCTAGTGCAGATCAGATCAGACAGACAGACAGCGGACAAACAGACAGATAGACACGGACAGACAGACAGACAGACAGACAGACAGACAGGAAAGCCAGCAGGTGAGTGAAAACTAGTGAAAAGAGAGACTAGGGAAACAGAAGAAAAAAAATGAAGGCAATTGTCTTCTTTTGAACAGTAGAGACAAGAGGGCGCAAATTCACGGGTGAAAAGAACTGGGCGCCAATATTCTTGTCCTACCACCTTCCTTTTTGGTCTAATGCATGCGTCCTTTCCCGCGAATCTCTTATTCATTCGGCAACTTGGGACTTCCACAACGATAGACTTCAAATTTGGCGTGAGGATGCAAAGAGATACTTTGGCCATCATGACGGCTTTCGATTTTGCTATTTGGAGTCGCTGAATTAAAACAAACTCGTCCTTCTATGGATATTGGTAATCCTGTTCCGGAAAAAAAACAACAACAAAAAAGCAAATTTTGCTCTTGGATGACGTCATCAAAATTTGCGTGCGCTGAGGTACTCATCGGCGGGAACTACAGCTGTATTTATGCCTGGGAGCTGGGGTAGGGAGAGGAGGTGGAGAGTCACACAAAATTTAAAGAAAAAAAATGTTCAGTTGACGTTAGGTATCCCTCCCTATACCTTCTTTTCTTGGCAGCACCGGTAAACCTTAGCTAGTGATTTTATATTAGAACAAGCCGTATGATTCAGAATTAACGGAATCCAGATAAACCAAGAAAGCTCTGGGCCTCATTCATCAGGTTAGTACATGAACCAATGTGTGCGTTATTTCTCAAAAGGAAACTTTTTCTTTGAGCTGAAATTCTCTGCATGGAGACTATGTCCAATGTTTATTATAGTCAGTTTAATCGTTTAATCGCAACAACCTCCTAATTGCACAGTCTTTCAGATGTCAGAGTATAGTGCATGTAGTCTATATACCATACAGTATAACAGTCGCTTGATAATCGCAACTTCTAGATCTAGTTACAGCAAGAGTTTTTCATGCTCGAATACTGAGACATGACGAAGTCCATAACAGCGTTAACTATCACTCAGTCTCTTTTCCTCTCTAGCGTGCGAGAGATCAATTTCCAGGGTCATTTTAATTATAGATGGGATTTGCCCTTTGACCCCTCCTGTTGCTAAGTTACGGCAAGATAGTGCAGTCAGTTTGCTGTGAAATGAAGCCGACACAACGAAGCAGAAGTGTTTCATTACTTTAAGCCCTCGCGTGTAGCTTATTCTATTGCGACAAGTTAGGGGTTAATTTATGAGTTAATTTATGATCCCAGTTCCAGTCTTTAAAACTGTTGACGGCTCCACCTTTATTTGCTTCTCTACGTTGTAAACTTAACCTGATTTAATTTAAATCATGAATCAGAGAGAAATGTATAGTCTAAGTGGCTTGTTAAATTGTTTACTAGAAGTAAGGTCTTTATAAATTGTTTAAATTAAACCACTTCTTTCGCGTGAGAAATGAATAGACTAATTATGGCGAGTCAACTTTAGCCCGTGAATTTTCGAAGCTTTGATCCTCACGAAAAAAACAACTAACAACAACAACACTTCTATACTATGTCACGAATAGCTTACGGAATAAGGATCACTCTAGGATTTTGATGCCAATCGCGAATGCTTTAAATAATCACAGACAAGCTCTGTCTTCCTTGGTGACTCGGTTATCATACATACTCGGTTAGCTTCCGAGTGCAAGGTAAAGATGATGAAAAGAAAAGCAATGATGTGTGACCCGTAGCTTATAATAAGACACTAGACAGGAAAGTCTCTTACTCGGAGGGCGAGGCAACAGGAAGACCTTTAGAGGAAGACACCCTCATGCCGTCTAGCTAATGTTTCTGCCTTTTGAATCTGTAACATTCTAAAGGGGTTACTACCACTACCAGGCGTTCTTCTGATTCAGCTTTTTGTGCAAGGGTCATCTTTCTTCCAAAGTTAGTGTCCTGACAAAATGGTGGCATTAGCATTGCGTCATTTGAGCCAAGTACATCAAGATACCACCTGGCCCACAACTCGTCCAAATGATAGAAACTGGACAGATCAGAAAACTGTTTTCTAAATGGACACACCAAATAATAACATAGAGGTACAGATCTTTTTATTTGATAAATCCAGATGTGCAGCGAGAAAACAATACTAACAATGTCAAGCGTGTGTGTGTGTGTGTGTGTGTGTGTGTGTGTGTGTGTGTGTGTGTGTGTGTGTGTGTGTGTGTGTGTGTGTGTGTGTGTGTGTGTGTGCGCGCGCGCGCGCGCGCGTGAGTCTAGTGCTGTAGACTGCAGAGAATGCGCATAGACTCGTGACCTTGACATTCAGATTTTGCCCAGATATTATCTGAAACTCCACATAACAAAGACAGCCAAATTCGTGATGCTCAGCTGCTGTTTTTTAAGTGCATTCTCCTTCATTGCAAAAAAAAAAAATGTAAAATGAAATTTGTCTCTTCACTGACGTTATATAGAAATATGTTGTAAAATGTAATATGTTCTAATTCAAAACGAACAAATTGTCGTGCCAAAATTTAAAAAAAAGGTCAAAGTAAAAGAGACCAAAACTCTGATTAAGTTTGATGTGCATATTATTTGTTCGAATGTGGGCGTGTGAAATATCTGAGCCTGGTGGGCGAGAGGGTTCTTATCTTTCAACCATTGTAAGACTTTGGCCTATCTTTCGATTTTGGCCTGCTTTTTATTTTTGTATTTCTGTCTTTAAGACCAAGTGTACTGCACAGACTCATGTTTGGCCTTCAAAAAAGAA
>JAWQUT010000107.1:727595-750737 GCA_033807755.1 Ellobium chinense
CAACCAACCAACCAACCAACCAACCAACCAACCAGCCAACCAACGACAAAAATTTTGCAGTGTAGATTTAGGTGCTTCACCATCTTTATACCGTCGCAAACAAAAATGATTTCACGAACATTTACTCGTAGTTCACTTTGTACAGTGCAAAATGTCCTGGAGAATGTTACCTGTAATTTTCTAGTTTTGTTTGAAAGCGGCCTATGGATTCTTAGTCTGTGAGCGCAGGGCATGGAAAAAAAACAACAACAACAGAAAAAAGGGCAGTTTTAGGCCCAAAGCACCACACTTGTAATCGCAATATCTTTTGTCCATTCCTAGCTCACACACAAAACTGAAGGTACATAAGACATTATTGATTGATTGATTGATAGATCTAGTGACTAATGGGGGAATCCTGTGGCCTTGTTCTCTGCGTACTAACAGTTGCTTACAGCTGTGCGACACAAAGGTCATGACCGTGTGAAGATCGTCAACAATGCCTATCAATATTGTGGTAACTTGGGAATCCCCAAGATAATGAGAGACTTGCCAGAAAGTCTGAATGTTTGATATTTAGCAGGGAAACTCACACGTCAAAGCCCCTGGTCATCACTGCACACAGAAGTAATAATTATAGTTTTGATTTTCGCCCATAGTGTTACAGGCCGGCAGCTGTGAGCTTATGAGCCTGATGCGTCAGTCACCTACGGTGAAAAATTTCCCGATGTTACATACTGTCGCAGTGTCTCGTTCTCGTCTTGACGTCAGTCTTCAGGAATTTTTCAGAAATCTCGTTAGCTTATTTTCGCAGTAATACTGAACTTCAGTACCACATATTACAACAACCTCATTTTTCATTTTTAAAAAAAAATACGGTCAGCTTCGTTTATAACCACAACTCCATGAAGGAGTAGAAACAGTTTTGATTAAAGGTGGGGAAAGGGGTTGCGAATAAGTGGCGCTGAATAATAAAATCTTAATAAGCTAAGGTATATAGAGCGTACACAAGAGAAAATATTACAGATGTAACAAAACAATTTGCATTTTGACGAAGACTTTTGGCTTATACAATAATACAATGATAATGATATTAATAACTTGCTCAGCTTGCTGATGGCCATAATCTAGTATCTAAATCAACTCACTACGAGTTCTAACTCCAACACTAACCCTAGCCCTAATGTTCATCGAGAAGGAGTCCATAAAATCTAGTGCCCATCGAAACGGGGTCTCTGACCCCAATATCTAGATTGGATCCCAAACCCTAGTGCTCATCGAGATGGAGTCCAAAACCCCAGTGCCCATCGAGACGGGAGTATCTGTTCAGACCAACGAGACGCATTCGAAAATTCCCCACAGCAAAAATTTCCGTGTGTTCTTCTCGCAGGACAATATATTTCTGGGTTGTTTGGAGTCTCAGAACAGAATTTTCCACTCTAGGGGACTGACTATAAATACCGTTAAATGACCAGCCAGCCTAACATAACAGCAACATGAGGGCATTACTTTGTGTTTAATTTAAGCCTACAAACACGATTAGGGCAAATTATGATGAACCATTATCAGCTGCCAAGGACTCCGTTCGGTACAGCTGACAGACTAACTTCGTTCCCGTCAGACTAATGATACCCGGATGTGATTGTTGTGAATGGAGGGAATGAAACGGCCTTCATTAAGAAGATTCTAGACACTAGACAAAGGACCTTCTACGAACGGTACTTAGTTGGTGAAACTGTCTTCCCGTCTGCTCTGACTTTTTTGGACGGATTGATCCATCTGTTCCTTTGGGCAGATTTATTAGTTCTATTTGAGAAACAGTTTCGTCTTTTCGGCGGCACTTTGGAAAGAATAATAATAGATACACTATTAAAAGCATTATTATCTCTTTGTAAATAACAATCCACACTAAAGAAATAGATCCCTGAGTATATCCCGATCCTAGTTTTTAACATGTCATTAGAAATTTGCATACCTCGAGAAACTCTTGCGGTTCTGAGTCACGAAATTATCTACCTATGAAGCTTACTTGGGAATCACGTGGTACAGTGTGTTGTCTGCTTAGAGCACACTACGAAAATAGAGTAGACAAAAGAAAATTGCGCATCACGACGTTCTGCACCTTGTTTTGCAGCATTTGATATTAAACACCGGAAATGCTTCTCCTTGACACATCCACAAGATACTCATTCCATGTGTGTGGAGCCTACGTTCTCTTATCCGCCAAAAACGCTGTTCTCAACTGCTGGATCACGAGATATTAAATATCTAGGAAAGTTTCTAGAGATCTTCTGCCCTGACGTTTCTGTATTTGGAGACTTTTTTGACCATGAGGGAGTGATGGAGAGAAAGTCTTGTATATAGGTCTATGATGAATATACTGCTGTTACTGTAAATATGGGCAATCTAATAGCGTAAGCTTATTGACAACGTGGTGAAAAGCAGGTGTATCGCACAGTTTTTAATCATTATCACTTTCATTAAGTATGCAAACTTATGACATTACATAATATGTGCATGTACAGTGTCAAACAAAGCGGTCAAACACTTCGTTTCAAATTGAATTTCATGTCCAACAGCCGCTGCGGATATTACGTCTAAATCCTGGCTGTCGCTGATTCCTGTGGTTGCACTTCCATGATAAGTTGCCACTCATTCATATTATCGCACTTAACGACAAACTGCCACCATTATCCATTAACATTTTTAGTTGCTAATACCTTTAGTAATGGCAGACTGCTACTTATTCTTATAGCTGCACATAAAGGCATATTAATCCTACATTTGTGATGCATTAATATGACAATCAGAATGTGTCGCAGATGTCAGTATTGAGAAAAAATTAGGGAAATAATAGTTGGAGATTTAGATAAGATAGATAAGATAAGATAAGATAAGATAAGATAAACTTTAATATCCACGAGGGAAATTCCGTTCACAGTTGATACACATTCAACAATAAATTACATTTTCACATTCAACATTAAATTTCATTTTAGGTCATACACATTACTTGACCACACACGCAACCACACCTTCACACATACCCACACAGCCGTTGACACATACCAGAGTGAAATATATAACGATATTATTATATGGACTGTACTGGAAACTGGACAACTCAAGAGAGACTGCTGTAACTGGAAAACCGTATGGCTGATGGAAAAAACGAATTTCTGTATCTTTCACGATTTGTTCTTAAGAACAGTAATCGCCCACTTCTATTGTTGATATCTCCTTTGCTTGACATTGTCTTTTAATAATTTTAAAAAAATTATTTTGTGAACAGCCTTTCAAGACCATTATTTTTTCTTTCTCATTTCTGTTATCTCTATACCCCAAAATTGCAATATTACTGAAATTGCCATGATGCATCGCATTTGGTTCTTGTTAGCAGCCGCACTTAAAGACAAGCTGACACAAATTAGTATCACTGCATTTAAAGGGAAGCCGTCAATAAAGGATTGCTTATCTGCCTTTCTTACTGATTCTCCTTTCATCTGTCACTGACACTCCCCTTGCTTCCTCATTTCTCGACACGTCTCTTTTCATGAACTCACCAACAGACTCTTCTTAACTCCATGGTCAACTCCAGTGAAACTCACTCCCAGTTTAAGCCAAATAGTAGTGTGATTGCATCATCAAATCTCGCATCCGAAAGTGAAAGCTGCATTAGCCAATAAAGCCCAGTGTAGCAAACATATCAGCCAATCATATTCCTTTGGCAGTGGAGAAGTGGGAAGCGGAAATACTGATAGTCTTAACTGGTTCAGTCTGGTGTAAACCAAATAATAATGTAATTGCATAATCGGATCTGGCATCCGAAAGTGAAAGATGCATCAGCGAATAAAGCCCAGTTTAACAAACCTTATCAGTCAATCATAATATTCCCTTGACAATGGAAAAGTGGAAAGCGGAAATAATTATTGCTGGAGTTATAGCTTGCGATGGATGGATGACCGCGCTTGCATAATAATGGAGAATGGTCTATTTACCCATCCCCCTCACTTACTTCTCTCTGTCATCTCACTCTCTTTTCCACCTAGCCCCATTCACTCGATCATAATCCACTACCTTATTCTATCCCCCCTCCCTCCTTCCCTACTATTCATGCACTTTGTAGAAGGTTTGCAATTGAGCAGGTCACAAAGACCCGACTATTGATCCTCTTTCCCCTTCCACGGACGGATCCAAGGAGGGTTCATCGGGTGCTCATGAAACCCCTTTCTAACTCATATTTTTATTTAATAGTGCTCCATATACTACTTATGAATTCATCCTTAACCTGTCGTTGTTCTAGAAATCAGTTCATCCCAGAGCTCCACGTATGCCCTTGACATACATGGGCCTATACATATGAACATTATACTAAGTGGAAGGGTGAGTAGAAGTATTGATTTTTTCATATTCTGAAGTCTAGAGTAGAATCGCAGATTCGTTATCCAATATCCAAGGAGGGATTAGTAATGTGGAGGAACTCCTCTTGTTTTGTTTTTATCCGCATTTGCCGCTGCTGCCCCCCCCCCCCCNAAAACCAACCCCCAGTATACACATGCTCAAAATCGCAGCATGAAAGCTACGAAACTTATGTTCTCGCTTGCTCTGAACTCATCATATCGTGTAGGAAATTATAATATATGAGAAATATATAATTATAAGTATAGTACATGTTCAAGGCTGTGGCATCTATTTCCAGTATCTACATGTAATTATTTTTCATATCGTACGTCACGATGTCCTGCTTGCGTCAGCCGGCTGGTCATAGGATCACTTAATGCTTAATTGAATTCCATTCAGAGTATGTTGGTCGGTCGATCTCACTGTCTCGAGCCAAGGCAGTGACAGTAATCACAGCTTGACCCATCACACGTTGCACGTTGTGAGTTTCGTAGTTTGAAAGTTGGAAAGATAAGCTGTACCTAGCAGAAAAAAAATAGCAATCAGAAAGATTCTCAGTGCTCAGTACGCACGGATTCGCACGTATAACCAGAACAGAGGTATGATTGATTTAGTGTATAAGTGTTTTTTTCCGCGAAGATCGAATTTTCGTGGATTTTGCGAGTTGAACTTCATTCGCGAAATTTGCTTCAGGCCAAACAAGCATCTGTTAAAAAATGTTCAAAGGGCTCTTTACAAGTAATAAGGGGGCGGTAACTCTCAAAGGAAATGCAGATGCTGTTGTCTGTAGTCACAACCCGACGTTATTTGGACATTATCGACTACAGTATGTTTTTTTTTTTTTAATCAAAACAAATCAGGATCGCTAACTATGTCATACCAACAGTCTGTAACGTCATTTGGGATCACTCTAGACTATTCTTTGATATCCGCACGCGAAATGTGCCGTGCGGGTTTTTGCGAAAAGTCATTTCCTACATTTCGCAAAAATTAGATCCTGGCGAAAAAAAACCAAAACAACTCCATTACCTATAGTTCTGTAGTGCTTCAAGAATGCCTGTGTTTTTCTGTGGAAATGCTGTATATTATAATGGAACTCTAATGTTATCTGAAGTTTTGTATTGTCCAAAGTGTTTTTATAGAGAACAAATTAATGAACTGGGATTGTTGAATAAGTGTGATGTGCTAAGCAAGGAAGTGTGTTAATCAGCCTTTGTGTATTACATCGTCATCTTTGAAAATGTTATGCAATGCCGTATATAGTATCATGGCAACAAAAGGGTTAAAATGTTTTCATAGTCAACGAGCCAATCGGCGTATGAAATTGAATGAGTCAGAGAGCATGAAAAATCGATCTCCATGGCAGCAGCAGAAAAAAAGTTCAGATAATGTGCTTTTGCTCCAAACTCATGTCATTATATAACAACCTTTTTGAAATAGAATTGATGAACAACCACTAATGAGTATCGTGTCGCTTCATGTTAGTCCACAGATATTATCTGCCATATGATCTCGTTGCTCCCATGTCTGGTGTAACTATCATGAAGTGGCTTTTAAAAGACGGGAGAGAAATATAAACATACTGTAATGTGTTGGTATTGCCTAGGATCGAATGCATTATGACTCCAATAATTCTGATTCGAGCAAAGGTATAACTATGGTTAAGTGGAAACGCACTTTTGAAGACAAGGACGCGAAATGGAATAATATCATTAAGGTTGGACTTAAATGCATGGCGTTACATCAACAAGAAATATTATCTTCTGAACATATTTGAGCGTTTGAACGGCTGAATGAAACATCTGGAACTGTGCCAGGCGTATTGTTTTGGTTTTACTCAGCAAAAACAATAATTACGTTCGGTACGATTGCTGGCAAAACACAGAAAATTGCTTCATAAAAGTTGTGTATTACATGGAGTAGGATGGTCTCTGAGATGTTCAAACGACAGAAGGGAATAAAGTCGAACGAAGTTACTTTTTCATCCATGTACTCGTAAGAAGGAAGCCATTTTTCTGACCAACGCAATAAACTTGCTGCTATGTTGAATTCTGTATTGACAAAGTTTGGAGAAAAACGCGATTGTTTTCAGTCATTTTTATCGTCTTGAAGAAATCTGCTGAACGTGCTTGTTGTTGTTTTTCTAGCTCGCACGTAAATTCAGACACTGGCATCAGAGCTGGCCCAAAATTAAGCTGAATAAAATTTGGATTTGACAAATTTGTTGAATGCGAGCTTATAGGTCATCACGGACAGGATGTTCTGCTCACGGAGAATGTTTACGCTGGCAACTGTTGCTGCATGTTATTCGAGCGGATCTGTGGCATTACTATTATTAATGTCATCATCACGGGCCTAGTAGTGTTATCTTTCAGATACCATGCATGGTTTCCCAGCTGGATTGTTGTTATTATTGTTACGGCACTCTGGTGATGATAGCTACATTAACATTTAAGACTTATTGTTTAGTGAAAGCAAAGTTTGTATTCACCATGAAAGAAGTAACAAAAATAATGAATGTACGACGTGAACTTATCGAAACCTCTAGTGATAAAGCTCTGAGAATATTAGAGAATATGCGCATTAACGATGGGATCTCTTACCATCGTAAGAATCACACTAACCCTGCATGTTGAGCGCTACCAAGCGTGCATTCAGCGCATTCAGTTCCAATACACTAATGTAGTTCTTACGATGATTAGAGATCTTATCTTTACTGTGCAAGTTTTCATTATTTTAGCGTCGTAAAATTTATTGTTATCGTCAGTGTGCCATTTCTGAACGTTACTGACGACACCCTTGTGTCGCAGGTTTTTTTTATTTTATTTAATTTAGGTTTAGAACCTGTGGCCGTATGCATAATCCTGGTGTGAACTTGCGCATTCCGGTAAATACGGGAAACCCTATTAATATTAATAATGTTTTCCCAGGTTACCACAGTCTGCAAATTAACGTAAGGATATCCATACGGCCACAACGGCCATACGCAAAATCCATACGTTCATGAATGTACTGCTTTAACCATAGTGAACACTACGTGTGTTTTGGGAGTTTCTCGTAGTTACCGCAGTGTGTTAAAACTAACCTAAGGATTATGCATATGGATAGAAATCCCGAAATCCCCTTTTCAATCTGTTTCAGAAACTCAGCGCGAAAAAATGGTGCTGATAAGAACAATCATACCCAGATGCTCTGAACAAACTCAGTTCAATCAATCCGTCCTGTCATGACAGTGCGTGTTTGTGTCTGGGTCTGCGTTGCCTTTACGTAAATGATGCGGAATTAAATATGTTTTTATAATCTGTAATTACTTGGCCATCGCAGAAACATACAGAGCAACATAAAGGATAAAGAAAACAATATCCTTTTTATCGTAAATCAGGCTGAAATATCATATTATTTCTCTTAAATAGGTCAGAATTGAAATAACAAGTTACGCGGTTTCCTCTGAGCCAGTGAAAAGATACTGTAGAGCTTGCGTATGTCCAATGGGAGCCCTTTCCATCGTAATAATTACATTAACACCGCATGTTGAACGCTACTAAGGTTACATTCAGGATCAGTGCACGTATTCATAACGATGGTAGAGATCCCATTGTTAATGCGGAAGCTCTCAACTGCCACAAGTGTAGCGGCATGTAACCGGCGCAGAGCGACTGTAAACATTTACTTTATAATGTAGGGATAGTCATGTTGATCTCTGCAGCAAGTTTTTGTGCTTCGCAAGAAAAGAAAACATCTGCATCATGTAATATTTAATCTCGGAAAGTTAAGGCATCATTGAATACATTATCACTCAAATCGTTGCTACGCCACGGTTAGAACTAGAAGACTGTAGAAGTGTTGGTACAATGTGAAATTATGAAGTTGGCGCGAAAAGAAAATAGTGCACAGGCGAAGAATGAGATGATGTTAATTGTTATAAATTTTGCCAGTCGTTATCTTTTGCGAGTCATGCATGGCTTGCAAGCTGACTTGTGGATTTGTTATTATGATAAATAATAATAATAATATTATCATCCTCATCATACGCCTGTTATTATTTTCTCTCAGGTACCGTGAATGGTTTCCCAGATGGTTTATTATTATTATTATTGTAACGGCACTCTCGTAATTGTTATTTTTCGAGGCTCATTCATGATTTACGAACTGGTGTGTAGTCTCTATTACAATGGAAAGCATTTTGCGGAACATAATGGACCACAGAACATTAGCATAGTCTAGCTGCAGAGAGGATGTGGTTTTTAATATAGTACAGTATGAATCCAAGACAAGGCTTTTGAGCGTGTATTTTGTTACAGCAAGGCTCGCATATTTCATAATTATTAATATGTTTTAGATTTATATTAAAAAAAAATTACATAGTATATTTGATCGTGCCTTCTTGGTGTTAGTTTTTCCCATACAAATTGACTCTTCCCCTGGTGCTCTTCATCGATTCACGGGATTACAAATACTGCTCAAGAATCATTTGGAAATGGAATGCAATGGCGTAATTCACCCATGAAATACCGTATGGATCTTGAAATGCAGGTTTGTTTTTTCATTGAAGTGCTGCGGACAAAGAAATAATAAAATGCAGTCATATAACTTTTGCCGATGATATTGTTTGATTTGCGTCTCCTCGTTTGTTTGACTTGATCACTATGATAATTTCAATTCAATATATATTTGTTCAGTATATCAATATTTTTCTGGTTTTTTTTTTGGNGGGGGGGGGGTAGTGGTGGTGGTCTGAAACTAGACATGAGCATCACAACTGCGATCTTCTTTGTGATGGCCAAATTACCACCACCATCATCATCATGATCGTCATCATTTTCATCATCATTCTTTTTGTTCATATCTTTGTTCATCATATTATGTGAATATCACACCTAATGCCACCGTCTGCTGAAGCCATAACCACCACTATTTTCAGCACCATCCCCATCGCTTTATCATCATCATCGTTCTTTTCATTCGTGTCTTGATCTACTACATATGAAGATTACAATAGCCGCCATCTTCTGGCTAAACAAAGCGCAACACAGTCATCATCATCGTCATCATCATCATCATCATCGTCATCATCATCAGCATTGTAAAATAAGCGACAATTTTAAAACACTTCTTCAATCCAATCAACTTTATGAAAGTAAACGCTACAGGGTAAAGCAGTCTAACGATTCGGCAAGAGCCTTTTTCAATAGAAATAAAATGAATGAATGAAATCTTAGTGAACGCAGCCATATAATGAAGGTGAAAAGTTTAAACAATGTGAGTAGATAGGTGAACTAGGAATCAGGTTTAAGTTAAAATTAGAGTGGAGGTCTTAAAATAGCTGGTAATGATATGAGTGAAAGGGAGATCACGAGGAACGAAACAAGAAAAAAAATGTGAGGGTTTACCAGAGGAAGTGAAGAAAATGATTCATATCACAAATGAAGGGAGGAGGTAGAAGGTCCTTGTTCAAAGGTATGAAATCAATATTTAAGAGGCAGTGATCATCATCACCATCACTGTCATCATCATCATTATCATCATCATCATCATACCACCATCTTCACCGTCATCAATACTTCTTTATTTTGTCTCTTGAGGTAACTCACATAAACATGACTCTGCGATTATCTGGTGGATCGAATCCACCTTCATCGCTATCATCAATATCTTTGCCATCACTCGTTTCATTCGATTCGTGATCGTATTTCGTCATTTACATAATAAAAGTACCACGGTTACAATACCAACGCCGTCGCATCCGATACTACCGCAGCCGCCATCATCACCACCTCCACTACCAACACCAGCACCACCACACCACCGCCCTCACCACCATCACCACGCGCCAACGCCACCACTATCAATCAAGTCTAATTGTCTTCCAGTGAAAAGTACTTTATATATGAAAAACGACATACATCATCCGAAATCCAAACAACTACCGCCATCATTAGCAGATCACCATACCACCACCATCACCACCTCCAAGCCTTATTGTCTTTCAGCGAAAGCAGTCGACATATAAAATGGCCAACGTCATGTCGGGTCTAACAACCACCACCACCGTCAATACCAGCACCACCAACCAAACGTTGTTTTTCAGTTAAAAAGTACTCTACATGTAAAAACCACCAACATCATTCCAGTCTTAACCAACCTTCACAACCACCACCACGTCCACCACCACCACCAGCAGCATGTCTGTCAGTGAAAAGCACTACACATGTAAAACCACCAACCTCATCCCAGCCCTAAACAACTGTCACAGCCACCACCACCAGGTCGACCACCACCACCACAACAACGACATAACACCAGCAAGATCAACGACAAATGGGTTTCCCTCCAACCGCAGAAATCAATACCCAACGCTGTCTCTCCATACCTTTATCTAGTCTGCGGGCAGTTCTAACATTATTTTTACCTCTCATTATAAGGCTTGAAGACCGAAAATAGCCCAACGAAATGGAGAAGGGAAACACAGTCTAGAATGAAACAAGACGCAAGGTCTTTTGCCATTACAAAACCTGTTGACAGTATTGCGAGACCTCATTACAAGGGGAATGCACTGGTGAAACACATTATGTCAAGTGGAAGTCTTTTTGAGTTAATGAACGCGCCTCTGTGCTCTCAGATTTCCCTGTAGTATTTTATTATATTATTATGGATCTCGCTTACTCATTGGTCAAGCAGAATGGTCAACTTCTAAGATTTCTCCGTGATTTCTCGAATATAGAAATCTTATGAAACTTCTAATACTTGGTCTTGTCTTTGTCCAGCTTGGTTTCCAAAAGCTAGTGTCTTGTCATCAAGTTACGACCATTCTTCACTCTATGACAGTGGTACTCTTTCTCTAGAACCGTACTCTTCTTATTCGTCTTATACTTAATAGTTTCTGCATCCCGCCTCCCCCCCCTTTTACCATGAAGTTATTTGATCATATAAAAGTCGTAACTTCGGATAAAGCGCACGCTATCTACGGCAAAGGTGCTGCAGGCGACTGCGTAACGTAAATTCAAGGTCACATTCCATCGGGGGACACGGTGTGGCAGGCTGAAGGACAACACTACGACACACAACATCATAAAACAACACAGAACCAGTCTGTTGGTTTAGTAGCTAAAACACGCCGTGCTTTTGAATTGCAACGGGAGACACAATATTTCATGATCAGATCTAAGCCTGTGTGTATTTTATGGGTGTGGTCGAAGAGTGTGTATGAAATACATACTTTTTGGTATTGTTTATTTTGCCTGATTTAAGAAATGCGAAGAGAGAGGGGGGAGGAGGAGGGGTGGTGATAACAGGTAGAAAATAATATAGGCCCACATGACACTGCACCTCAAACACTCAAAACCACCACCACCATCACAAACAACAACAACAATACATTGTGTATCGCCAAAACGAGGAATGCATGTTGCATCACCACAACAAAGAATGCACATTGCATCACATAAGCAAAGAATGCACGCTACACCAAGAAAGCAAAGCATGCATGTTGCATCATCTGAGAAAAAAAAAAGCATGTTGCATCAACAAAGAAAAGAAAGCATATTGCATCACCAAAAACAAAGAATGCATGTTGCATCACCAAAACAAAGAACGCATGTTGTGGCACCAATGCGAGAAATGCCTGCTGCATTATCACAGAGGGGAATGCATATTTACATAATCATATTAGTCATGTTAGTACAGTTCGTACCTCCATATCCAAATTCCGGAACAACGAGGCACGGTAATAAAGATAAACTTTTTGAAGTCTCAACCACTGTGTATGGCACTACACAGGGATATTATTTATATGTCATATAAAGCGCCTAGTGCTTTGTTTAGTAACTGTGCAGGGCTATATTTTATATGCTTGGTGGACCATTTTACTTGGCGATAACTCTGTCTTATTATGCTTTCAGCCATGAGAATAAAATGGGTGGTACATGAATTATTCTTCTAGGGAAACGCGAGGCATTCAGGAGCGTGGGGCGCCTGGCAACACAAACAGAAACAAAACACAAAGCTGAAAACCCCTGATGTTATCTGTTATCATATGTTGAGTTAATGTTAAACTACGGATCGATAGACAACCGTTTGTTTAGCCGGTTTGTTTTATTACAGTTTAGTGTCTTGCTGTTCATTGTGGTACCGAGTGATAAATTAAGTTCTGTGCAGTCGGAACGTAACTTGTCTTAACGCTGTCTTATGACAGTCACTGCTCGCCCACTGGTACGTCACTTCCCAGTTAACGACTTTCGTGTATCGTGATATCCCGATTCGAAATTTCGTTATTAAATATCTCACTTAGAGTAAGAGGTAGCGTAAATATCTTCTCATTTACGCATTTGGGAAATCTGGTCACGCAATTTGACTTATAATTATACTTTTCCTTTAATGGGAGTCCCTACCCTTTACTAGAGACTTATATGAACATAACATGATGTGAAACTTATTTCCATGAGTACATTGGATTTTTTATGCAATATTACACACCAAAGTGCTGACTGGTGTATTCTTCTCCCTCAGAAGTGATGATCTTAGAACACGTGTCGTTAGCCATGGTACCAGTTGTTTGACATCAGCTTCCACTCACGTCTCTTAGATACCTGTATGCATGATCCTGTTGAGGCTTTATTTGAATTTCTAATCTGTCTTGACGCAGAATGATCAGAAACTGGCAACACCTTTTAATAATGAACAGAATAACTTTATATATAGGCAGAAAATCGGCAAACGCCTCCATACAGTCATGCATAAAGCTGTCTCAGAGATGTGGATGAAATCTGGTGCCGAACAACTGTGGCCATCGTAAATGAAAGTTGTCTAAAGATCATCATTTTTGAGGGAGAAAAATGCACAATTTAGCACTTTGGTGTGCACGTTTGCATAGCAACCCACTGCATTCATGGTGCTAAGTTGCACACCATGTTATGCGCATTACAACCTCTGGAAAAGGGTTGTGCCTCCTCTTAATGTGTTGTTCTCTATCGCTTTTCACTGCGTTATAAACTTTGCGCAGTCAAACAACGTAACTTCCCGTGAAAATAACTATAACAATAACTATGTCGTATAAAACATGCATAACGAGCAATACAGAATGCATATATATATATACGTATTGCAGATGTAGTGAAAAAAAAATATCTGTGCATAAGCATACAAATTTACATATCTTGTGTTATGATAGCTCCACATCTAGAACCACTACAGCACATAAATGTAACGTTTGTGAAGGGCATCAAGATGAAAAGGATAGTCCATGGGTGGGTGGGGTTTCAACAAAACCCTACAGCACATCATACTATACTGCATAAAGAGCTCTTATTAGCAAACATGAGTCACTTTATCAATTAAACCAAAAACTGAAATTTTGCAGAAAATTCCATGTCTACGGTATTTGTTTTATATTAAATTTATTTCTGTCTGGCCTCTTTGTGTTTCGTCCTTTAATAAAAAAAAAATCCAGTCAAACTTATAGGTTTCAAACGCCCAAGACCTATAATTTGTGGGGCCCGCAACTCTTTGACTGTTGTTCGTATTCACAGGATGAGTTGTCTCACTTCCTTCGTATCAGAATTCCGGTGTTCAGGCACGGCAGTCCCATTCAAAGATTGGGTACAGCATGTATTTGCTTGTAAATGGTGGCCTCCTGTTTTCAGAGGCTGCATGCTATCTTTCCCTTGTGTTGCTGTTACACAGAAATGCCTGGCTGTTTTTCTGTCTCCGGTGGTTAAGAAAAAAGTTTTCTGTAGATCTGATGTGTTGTCTTGTGGACCTTTCATTATCAAAGGACGGTCGATAAAATTCAATTAGACAGTTTGACGAAACGTGGCAAGTTTTACTTAGCGCGGGTTTCAGACAATAATTGTTTACTGGGGACCATTTTCACGGCTTTAGAATTAATGCCATAGTTTTGGAGGTGCTCGCAATTTCAAACTGTAATTTGTGCTGAGGGAAACATCGAAGAAGTGGTCTGTGGATGGGGACGATCCGCCCTCTATATAAGATGGATAAATTCAGGCGCATAATATACGAGTTACCAAAGATCTGTTGTTAAATTTTGTATTAAACATTGTATCACCGGAGATCTATTGTTAAATTCAGCATTATAGGCCTATATGTATTACCAAAAAAAAAAAACCTTTTGTGTCGCATCGAGTGGTCGTATATACATGCATAATCCATACGTTAATTAACGCACTGCGTTAACTACAGTGAACACTGGTATTGTTTTTGGGAGTTTTACGTGCTTATCATAGAGCGTTGACCAACGTAAGGATTATACATTTGACTGCAGATGCGGGCAGTGGTATGGTACAGTATCAGTATTTGGTAATCATGAGGGCGTTATTGTTACTTGTGTGAAGCAGAGTGGCTGAATGATGACGGGGTTGAACTCAAGATCTGAATGTCGTGGGTTCAGTTCCCGATCACAGTGATGTTGCAAATGCCTTGTAAAAAGCATTTCATTTACATTTCTCCTCAGTCCACCCTTCTGTGAAATAGGTATATGGCTGTAGGCAGTGAAAATATTATCAGAATGTTAGTGAGCATGGCCTTCAGGTAAATTTACAATATGCAGTGCAGAATGTGCTGAGAGCACATTACAATTTTGTGGTAAATTCTTGTATTTTGTGGTAGCTTTATTCGCAATGGTAGCATGTTACTGGTAGTATCTTTTTATGCCTTACCGTTCGTTGCACGTCTTTGTTTCGGTTTATTTTTTCGTAATTTGTCTTTTCGGGTTACCTTGATGATTAACCCTGCCTACCAGCCTTCTGTATGTCTGTCTGACTGCCTGCCTGCCTGCCAGCCTGTCTGTTTGTCTGCCTGCCTGTCTGTTTGTCTGCCTGCCTGTCTGTCTGCCTGCCTGTCTGTCTGCCTGCCTGCCTGTCTGTATGTCTTTCTGCCTGCCTGCCTGCCTGCCGGCCGGCTGACTGGCTGACTGACTGGTTGGCTGGCTGGCTGGCTGGCTGGCTGGCTGGCTGGCTGGCTGGCTGGCTCGTTCCTTCTGACTTTTTGTTCTGACTGAGAACTCAGATGATAATCGTTCGTATGTCCTCTTCAGGCTATCACTGCATTTTTTTTTGTGTGCAGTGTTTGTCGAAACCAGCCATATACTATAATGTATGAATTGCAAGCTGTTTTTATCTCATGAAAGGACATTCATAAAAGAACGACGATCACAGAACAGCGAAAGTAGGTCAAATCGAACTGCATGGGAAAGAGGCAGGCATTTCTTTCCGCATTAAGAGTATTTCGAGTTTTAACCCTTTCACTGCCTTATGCCCACAAGATATTCTCGTGCCTGTGATATCATGATTTTATTAATATGAAAGAAACTGAAGAAACTGCACTGTCACTAAATATATACATTACTTGCTTACTGATAAAGTGTTATCTCCCTTCTCCCGCTCCTCAGTTTCAAAAACTGGTCATCTGCGTGAAGATTTGGACTTCTTTCGTGTTCAGTGCCTCAGGTTGGAAAGTTCATACAAGATCCATGGCAGTGAAGGGGTTAAAAGACTGCCATTTCAGCCATAGTAAATGAAGGAACGTATACATTTTTTTTAGGACTCAAATGGCTAGGACTATTATTAGATGCAGAGCCAAGATGCAATAGTTCATTATTGTCATAGTAAGTAAGATGTAGTTTAGTAATCATTGCTTGGACAGATAGATGTAAAACAAAGATATTTTAACGAATTCTTTTTGGCACAACATGAAGTGAGTTTATTGTGTCTATAGAGGAGTTTCAATGGATTTTTGAAATCTTTAAAATGTCTTGAAATATCCTTAGAAACGTTTTCAGTGTAAACGACTTCCTTTATATTATTCTTTTGGCTCCCCCCCCCCCCNNNCCCGTATTTGATTTTGTTTTGTATTTGCCGCCCATTGTTGTCGCACAGACGCATTAGTCCATAATTAATGATGAAGCAATTTTGTAACGCGTTTAATACTCCACTGAAGATGATATAACGCACTATTAAACAAAAATGCGGTTGGTTGCATGATACATGATTGACATTCTAAACCTAACACACACCCATGATGTTTGTACATTATAAGAGTTGCCACAGCAGCGATAAATTTTTTTTTTTTTGTCCGTATGACTCACAGTGACTCACACTCTTTTTTGCATAGCTATAGAGAATCAATGACCGAGTTATTGCCCACTGAGTATTTCTCCTGATGGTAGCGATAAGTTTATACGTTTTCAATGATGGACATAATGAGTATCCTCTACCCCACTTCTGGCTGTCTGTATGTTATGAGGGTTGCCATAGCAGATATACAATATTATGTTGATCCGTATGAAACACTTTTGGGGGGGGGGGGGGGGGGGGTAGTCATGGGAATCACCGACCGAATTACATGTATTGCCCATTAATTTTTTTCTCCCGATTGAAGCGATAGGTTTTATGTGTCTTTTTCCAGCATGTCTGCAGTTATTGCTTATAGGCTCACTCGGGAAACCCGCATGCAGTGCAGATTGTTACCCGCTGAAAGCACACTACAAAACTTGAGAGGGCAAATGAAAGATGCGCATTATGAAATTCTGGAGTTATTAGAGCAGCGATATTATTTATATACGAATGAATCATACTCATTTTGATTTGCCATGGAAAATCACTGATCGAAATATTGCCAACTGAATTTTTTTCGGATGTAGCGAGCGCCTATATAATATGGCACTGTATACTCCCCAGGGAGTTAGGAAAGTTCTAGAGTGACGTAGCCTGTCGGGGGAATAATGGTGTGAAGTCGTGAGAGCGGGCGTCGGCCTGGATACGAGTCTTATAAACCGTATTGTTGTTATTATTACTATGTGATTCTGGGGCTACTGAGCAGTGATATTATTTTTGTACGTATGACACATGCTCAGTTTGATTTGATATAGAAAATCACTCACCGATTTATCGCCAACTGAATTTTTTTCGTGGATGTAACGACAAGTTTGTGCGTTTTCTTTCAATAGATCAGCAGTTATTGCATACATTACTGGCAACCTGCAATGCAAGGTGTTGTCCGCTGAAAGCAAACCACACAATTCAAGAAGGGAAATGAAAGTTGAGGTTCTCGGGTTACTGGAGCAGCGACATTATTTTTGGACGTATGACACATACTCAATTTGGTTTGCCATGGAAGATCACTGACCGAATTATTGCCAACTGAATTTCTTTCGTGAATTGTAGCGATAAGTTTATGCGTTTTCTTCCAGTGTATTAGTAATTTTATATACATTAGGGGCACTCTGCAATGCAGACCGTTGTCTGCTGAAAGCACACTATATAATAGAGAGGACAAATGAAAGCTGTGCACTATGTGATTCTAGGGTTACTAGAGCAGCGATGTTATTTTTTAACGTATGACACATGCTCAATTTAGTTTGTCATGGAAACTCTCTGACCGAGTTATTGCCGGCTGGAGTTTTCTCGTGGATGTAGGGACAAGTTTGTGCGTTTTCTTTAAGAAGTCAGCAGTTAATGCAGACAGTAGGGGCAATCTGCAATGCGTTGTGTTATCCGCTGAAAGCAGACTACAAAATTCGAGAAGGCAAATGAAAGTTGAGGTTCTGGGGTTACTGGAGCAGCGATATTATTTTTGGACGTATGACACACGCTCAATTTGGTTTTTCATGGGAAATCACTGACGACCGAATTACATGTATTGCCCACTGACTTTTTCCCCTGACTCTAGCGATAAGATCGTGCAATTTCTTCTAAAATGTCAGCAGTTAGTGCATACATTACGGGCACCTTGCACCCTGCAATGCAGGATGTTGACTGCTGAAAGCACACTACAAACAAAAGAGGGGCAAATGAAAAGGCGCATTATAAGGTTCTGGGGTTTTCACAGCAAAGAGATTCTTTTTGTACTGACCGAATTTTTGCCCTTTGAAGCTTTGTCCTGATTGCTGAGGTAAATTTATGCGTCTTTTTCTAACATGTCATCAATTGTTACAGTGGGAACCCTGCAGTGCAGGATGTTGTGTGCTGAAAACATACTGCAAATAGAAAGGGCATGTTAAAGTTGGGCATATCGAATTTCTGCGTCTTCTTCAAGCATTTTAATTTTGCGCACCGGAAATGCTGCCTGTTGACACGCCCAATAGACAAAGGAACTGGCTTTTTTTTTTTTTTGTGTCTAACCGTCACGTTGTCTGAAATGTTTAAATACACTGTTCTCAGCTGCTAGACCAGTTAGGTCTGTATCAAAAATTTGAAAAAGTCTCTTGATCTTCAGCCCTAAAAGTTTCTGAATATGTCCACGTACGGCGCTGCAGATTTTTTTGACTGTGAGGGACATTTTTATGTAGAAGTTCAAATTTATAATAATAATAATAAATAGTAATAATAATAAGTTTATAAGTTTCATATCCACGTTAATACCTGCTCACCAATTTAACACTAATATTACCCCAGCAGACCTGATCATCCTCGAACGTTCTCAACTTCCTCGGAGCACGAGGTGGACACTAGTTTCCTGATAACAAATTCGACTGCCTTTAGCCAGGTAACCATTTTGCTGATGGATGAACTGAGGAAAATGGGAATGAAATGCGTTCCCAAGGCACTCACAACTTGATCATAGCCGAGACTAGAACCTAGGACCATACGCAGGTTTGTAACAATAGCGATGTAGTATGCTGCACCAAACATGCCTATTTGAACCCGTGAGAGCCGCATATAGACACAGTCACCGAAATCCTGTAAATGCTGTGAAAGAATCGATCTGAGGGCATGCGGTGTGAGATGACAGGGCTCGTTTTCCAAATAAAGTAGGGGTCAATTTTGATGGAAAAAGATTTTCTGGTGCTAGAACATTCCAATTTTGTCCTGAGCTTACCTCTGCCTCGTAGGCGGATCTCGAGATTAGCATCTAGCTGGTTCATCGGTGCAAATTTAGGAACGTTGGGAAGAAGAAAATGGAACAAAACTTAATGAACAAGTCGGTTTAGGGCGTTGGACTCACGATCTGAATGTCGTGGGTTCGATTCCCGCTTATAGTCGTGTTGTAAGTGCCCTGGGAAAGCATTTCATTCACATTTTCCTCAGTCCATCTGTTTGTAAAACGGGTACTTGGCTAGATATTGCCAGAACGCTATTGACCAACGCCTTTAAAAGACAGCGGCACTGTATGTTCCCCAGGCAGTTGAGAAAGTTCTAGAGTGGCGAGGCTTCTGGGGTAATAACAGTGTGAGTTAGATATCTTAGCCTGGACACGAAACTTACTTAAACAGGGGTAAAGTGGATAGGGAGTATGACCTTTTGTCTTGAGAGAGGGAGTGGGAGAGGAAGGATTCTTAAGGAGTGCTGAGAAATTTGTCAGAAATACTCAGTGATGTAGCAGCAAGAAAACTGGATCTAGATTTTGAACTTATGACCCTTGGTCACTCGCAGACCTGCAACATTATGGTGGCTTTCCCGCCACTCCTTCCGTCTTTGAGTCTGTCTTTTCAAGCAGACATTTGCTCAGAGTCTAGCATTGACAGTTTTCTGGCAGCTTCAAGCTCAGGACGCTAGACTCTTTCCCAGGAATGAAACAATGAATTTTCTGATTCCTTTTTATTAGAGAAATAGGTCTGATATGGCCATCTGAGTAAATACAAAAAAAAACCCCTCGTTTGATGGGGCTAAGAGACACTGTGTGAAATGTGAATTCACAACGACCTCCTGCTGGCGAGGGAAGTGAGAGGGGGAGGCTAAGGGGAGGGGGAAAGGCAGGAGAGGGGTCGGGTAGGAATGAGAGACGAACGCAAGGATAATAGCACTCTTTGGAGTGAATATGAATGCAAATATAGCACTCAGTAATTTGGGGGTGAAAGACAAAGTTAAACCGACTCTCTTGTCGTTGGAAGGTGGAATGGGCAAGGTGGCTACTGCGTTGCCTGTGTGGTAGTCGAATCGTATTTCTCACACTGCAATATTCAGTAGGGTTATTATAAAATGAATCAGGGGCAGAGGCGGAGCAGTCATAGAACAGATGGGTGCAATAACCCTAGGGCCCCTCAAGACACCTCTCAAGGATCCATTACCTGGTCATTGTTCGGTCACAGCACAATGTTAATCGACTCGTGTCAAACGTGTGTTGTATGCGTAGATCCTGCTCTTTCAAACCATTTATTTTTTCGCCGGGAAACCTTGCTCTGCAAGGCCATTTTTTTGCTGTGTAACCTAATGACTTTATGCACCATTTCCAAGAAATGCGGCCCACGTGATAAGTTAAAAATCGATGCGTCACGGCCTGGGAAATGGGCATAGCGTCATGTAAAATAAGTGATCAAAACCAACTCCTTCTCCCCTCTCCCGCCCTCCCCCAGTAAAAATAATGCATATAAAGGGGACTAAAGTATCCACAAAATTGCGTTTCTCACCTCAGCAAGCTGTTTTCAGTGTGAGATGTATGGCGTAACTAAGAAATGAGATACATGTACTGACAAGGAATTCCACATTCCGTCAGTAGCTTACAGGCACGGTTTACCTCGGTAAGGACCGAATCACTTGTCGCTCGGCAGAGCCTCGTAGTGACTGCTACGGTCTAAACCTCGCTTGGGATCAGCCCATCAAACAGAAACACTGGCCAGGATTCCTTGCCGTGTTCAGCCAGATTCCTGCAAATAGAGACAGGGGCAGCTTTAACCCCATTATAGAAAATTTGTAGTTCCGCACCTGCCAGTCAAGACGTAGGTGTCAGCGAAAATTGGCCGCGACACTAGAGGTGCCCAGGGTCTTGAGCTCTGTTCTTATAATGACGTATAAATAGACAGAAACATGCACGAACCTTTTAGCTTTCCGTATTTTCCCTCACATCATTATAAATGCTGTAATGCTAAACTAGCTAGTTATCCTTTCAGCAGTGCAGTAACGTTAATGTACAGGATTCCTATAACACTGTAGGTGGTATTTAGTTGTTGCTTTGCTTAATGAGATTCTCACAGCACAGTGTAATGACTGTATGTCAATAGGTGGCAAAATAATGAGGTGATTTATGACTCATATTCTATTGTAATTGAGTTGTAACTGGAGCCAGATGGCATTTAACGGATACGGCACATCGTAATAGCGTACACATGTTCGCTTATACGGCAACTTTATTTGAACTTTAACATATTACTATTTTTTTGGCACATATTGAGCAGTCCATCACTCGGATTGAAAAGTAGACACAGTGCTGCCTGAAATCCGGTCTCCAAGGACTGCTGTGACATCACGACAATGCCAGTGCATACACTGCAGCACCATGCTTGAAGTTTTGACAGAGAATAACGCCCGGCTGTTACCCCATCCCCCATATACACCCGAGCTAGCACCGGGTGACATTTCTTTTTCGCACCGTGAAAGAAAAATTCCAGGGGAAGAAAAGTTTTATGACCCCCCAAGAGGTACAAGTGACGTCAGAAACTGAAATTTCGACCTTGACCTGTGCAGTGTATGTGTGTGTATCGGGNTTTTTGGGGGGGGGGGGGGGGGGGGGGAAGTAGGGGTGGATGAGAAGAGGAGAAGCTGTTTTCTTGGTCCAAGAGAATGAAAATCTGTGTACAGAGTGTATAAGAGAAAAAAAAATAAATTTCTAGCTCTGTTCTTTCAATACGATTCCCGAAATATAGACTATCCAGTATGCTGTATACACCCAATGCAGTTTGTAGAATAGTACTCTGCAGAATCATTATTGCAATAAGTGTGTTATCAGAAATCAGGATCATTCGGACCTGTATATCTATTCGTCTGGTGAATTACAGAATAGTCATTTTTACCGTACAATGTCACTAGTATAATTTCAATGTATTTTGCCAGGTTCGTTAGACTGCTTATATATTTACACTTTTTTACTGTATTATTACTATTAATAATAACAGTAATGATACAGTTCATTAATAGAGCGATTATCTCCAAATGTATTGACTGTAAACAAGTATACACACAAATAAACATTATACAGTACTTACAGTTTTACCAGTATGTATACGCATTCATACGGTATACAGTTTCATTGTTACAAGTTAATTCGTGCGCGTAGGCACTCACACTCACGCACATACGTACACTCTCCCTCTCTCTCACACACAGACAGACAGACGGACGGACGCATGGATGGATGGATGGATGGATGGATGGATGGATGGATGGATGGATGGATGGATGGATGGGTCTTCATCAGTGATTTGAAGAAAGCATGCCATTCTTAGAGGCCTTGTGATGTTGGGAGACCATCCCATATCACAGGGCCTTAATTACAGTTCCATTATTGGAACAAAGATGGTGAGTGTATCTAGACGTCAACACAAAGAGGAGGATCACCATTCATTAGGTTCTCTCGCTTTGTTTTTTTCTCTTTTCTTTTTTTTTTATCCCCTTAGGTCACTGTCTCCTTGCCCGGTTGAATCTCAATCACCCTTTGTCTTTCTGCTCATTTTTTAACTTTCTACCAAGTTTTTCAGACCACCGGCCTGCCAGCTTGCCTGACTGTTTGTCTCTCTATCCCCAATCGTCGCCCGGTCTGTGTTTTGGTCAATTCGTCTAATTATTATCCGTCACCGTGTTTTATTACCTGCCTGCTTCGATATTTTCTATTCACCTCTTCTTTTCTTCATTTCTATTCACCTCTTCTTTTCTTCATTTCTATTCACCTCTTCTTTTCTTCATTTCTATTCACCTCTTCTTTTCTTCATTTCTATTCACCTCTTCTTTTCTTCATTTCTATTCACCTCTTCTTTTCTTCATTTCTATTCACCTCTTCTTTTCTTCATTTCTATTCACCTCTTCTTTTCTTCATTTCTAT
>JAWQUT010000107.1:760013-771048 GCA_033807755.1 Ellobium chinense
GGAGAGGAGAGGAATGGAAGGGGGAGGGAAGGGCGTAGCTGTTTGGGACGTACGACAAGTTGTCTCACACGGCGGTGGCATATAATATTGCTTCAGTGTGGTAAAGTTGTAATAGTGTAAAAACTGCTGAATCATAATGGATTGCCAAGTGATTGACAATAATGCGTGCGCATCAGTCATATAACATGGTCTTTACAAAGAGATATCTCATCAGCTTTGACGTATACGGAACTATTTCACATGCGACTCTGAAAATAAAAAAAAAAAAAGATTGGGTCTTACGGGAAGCATTTTTAGAAGTATGAAAAGATCTCCTTGCAGATAAACGTCCGTAAGTTGTGTTTAACTAGTGCCCAGCGTATCAGATCTGATACATTTCATGGAACAAAGAAAAAGCAAACCAAGATCATCACCCCACCATAATCGTGTGAAGTCGCATGAGCGGGCACTAGCCTGGATATGAGACTTATAAACCGCATTATTATTATTTTTATTATCATTGTGATGCTTGTTCCAGCATAGTGGATCCAGAAGTGATCCAAAAACTGGAGCTCGGACTTTTTGTGCCATTGTAAATAGGGCTGGACACTAGAAGGTTAAGCGTGATTATGTACTCTAATACGAGTCATCGGAATTGGGTTAAAACTCTGAACAAATTGATGCCAAACTTTGTATTTGATTCAGTTTGTGGAGAATGATATGTACGTCTTTGGGAACGACATAAACGGACATAGTCTTTCAGCTTCAAAATTAATATTTGTTTCATTATTAAATGTCCAACATTAGAAGTTAATGGTACGTAATAGAGCTTCTTTTAGAGTGTCAGAAAATCAGAGGGGTGAAACACTTGCTAGAGCGGGTGTACCTTCCTCTAAAGATCTTCTGTTGCCACGCTGTCCGAGTAAGAAAGTTTCCTGTCTCGTTTTATGCAAATCCCACCGAATAATTGCATCTAATCTAATCACAAATCACAGGTTTACAAAGTTCCTGAGGAGTTTTGATTAAGCGGGTGGATTGTACTTACGTCCCTGATATAGCCTTATGTTTGCCCACTTAGGGATACATTATAACGTATACTGCGCCTACTTTCCTTCCCTTTCTCATCTTTTCTTCAATCGCCTATGGCAATAACAAGCCGCGTAGGTCACACGCTAAGAAATGCTAGAAAACTAGCTGAAGAGAGGATTTTAAAAAGTCAGACGCACTCGACACCGCTTACTCGCAACCGCGTGGGAACGTGGAAAAGTTTGCCATTAAATGGAGGATGCAATTATGCGAGGCTGTTCTATTTCGTCATTTTTAGCACCATTCGTCTGCATTCCTCGGATATGTCATATCATTATGATGTTGCTGACTTGATTCAAGTGGTCAGCTGGTTATTTAAAGTTCAGCCACATAGCCCCATAGCTATTATTTAAAGGTTATCTCTGCTGGCCACCCCCTGTAATGAAGCTGTCCAAATATGGACACTCTTATAGAATGTGGTAGGAAACAGTTCTTTTTTCACACCCACGGAATGGAGTTTAGGTCCTGGCTACTCGGTGATTCGGTGCACAAAAGCAGCAGTGCCCGGTTTGGAATCTGAAAATTTCATTTATCCGTCGCTTGTTAATCTGGTCTTGAACAGTTTCGGTTTAGTTTGTCGTAGACATGTACCAAGACTTAACAGAAATAGAAATTTGAGTCATAGTAACAAATTATCTATATTCTCTTTTCTGGAAACATGCAGCTGTGAAGCAAAATGTGCCATTAAGAGTAATGCGACTAAACGGAGTCGACTATCCCGCTAAAGACCAGTCGAAATGGCAGGTGTTTCTCTTGGAAAAATATCCGCCCGCTCACCTCCTGCTGTTTTACGCGTCCTCTGCGCACGTATGCCCTCGGATGTTCGCTCCTCTTGACCTCGCACTTTGAAATGCGTATAACTGCCGTTTTATTTCCATGTTGCTATAGGAGAGCGGTAAAAGAAGGAGGGTGACACAAAATGACCCAGAGAACCAAAGTACTAAGAAACTTTTACTTTTTGTGTGTTGATTCTATAGAGAATTGCGAAATGCTCAGTCAGAGAGGCGACGAAATTAAACTTTGAAAAGCAGCGAATTCTTAAACAGTGATAAAAGAATTTAATCGAATCAAAATACTAAGACACTTGATTTATGTGGGTCTTATAGAGAATTGCGAAATGCTCAGAGAGGCGACGAAATTAAACTTTGAAAAGCAGCGAATACTCATGAAATGAAAAAAAGAATTTAATCGAATCAAAATACTGAAAAAGACACTTGTTTTCTGTGGATTCTGAAGAGAATTGCGAAATGCTCAGAAAGGTGACGAAATAAAATTTTGAAAAGCAGCGATATTTAAAAAGTGAAAAGAGATGTAATTCAGTTGAATTTCATGTCACTTGACTCCATATTAATACGTCCTGCGAGTCGTCAGTGATATCTTGTTTCTTGTCACTATGTACACGCCATCAAAAGTTACATCAGAAGTTACATTCAAACCTCTCTGTAACGGTCACACAGTGGCTGGATCTGACCTTTAGAAACAGGTCGCCTTTTGGGCATTTTACATTTCGTGATACAGTTAGGGATTGCATAGAGTGCCCATGATATACAGATGACCGTCATAGACAGCAGTTGGTCGGCAGGCTGACTTTGATATTTCATCGCCATGCCTTTACAACGTAACATTTGCACTGATGTGCGGACATTCGCTGCTTGACTCAGAGAATACTATGTTGAGATCGTTTTATGGAGACAAATTCCTTTTCACTTTGGTTTTAAAGATCAAAGTTTTTTTTTTTTGGAGTGACTGAGTGAGTAAATAAGACAGAGAAAAAAAGAGATAGGGAGAGAAAGGGAGAAGAGGGATGGAGGGAGGGAGAGAGGGAGAAAGCGATAGACACAGTGATGGCAAGAGAGGGTGGGCGAGTCGAGGTGCGGATCGAGTTGCTATAGGACTTGGAAATGGTAGCAGGTGTGGCTGTGGTCAAATTAGGACATGTCACAATGGCTGTCGGATGCTCTGGCTCTCCTGTAGTGTCCTTAGGTGGGCGGTTGAGTACGAGAGACACATGCAGGGATGGCTAGAGAGAGAGAGAAAGAGAGAGAGAGAGAGAGAGAGAGAGAGAGAGAGAGAGAGAGAGAGTTGCACACAGAGAGGGATAAAGAGAAAAACAGGAGAGTGACACTGTATATAAGAACGACAACTACCTAGCAAGAAGGAAATAGTAGAGTGCGCCATGGATTCCAGAAATATATTTATTCGGAATTGTCAGACGAGAGGAATTCTGGACAAGAAGGAACGAATAGAAAGGCCTGGGTAAAGATGGAATAACATGTGAATGATTCATAAAGAATTATAATATTTTTCAGCGTGAGAAAGGAAGTGGAAAGGAAGTAGGTATTAAAGAGCGAATGTGTAAAGAACATACCCGTGCAAAGGAAGGCAAAATGAGTAGTGGGAAGCGACGAAAGAGCTTTGGGAAGAGACAGCAGGCATATTCTATACCGTGGAAAGAGAGAGAAAGAAAGAAAGAAAGAAACAGACAGACAGACAGACAGACAGACAGACAGACAGACAGACACAGACAGACAGACAGACAGAGAGAGAGGCAGAGAGAGAGAGAGAGAGACAGAAAAAGAACGATGGAGAGTAAAAAGAGAGATAGAGATTATATAAAGAGATAAAGAGAGAAGACAAACACTTCAGTGGACCTCAAATCTTAACAGGTGTGCCATCGTACATTTAGTAGTCAGTTTGGGTCACGCCTTCAATCTCATCTTGCTTTGCCACCCCGCACTGTCCTTACGAGCATGAGGGCATTGTTTTCTTGTGTGCTCACTGCCTGCCTGTCCTTAGATGGCCATTATTCCGGATGCTGTGGACTTCAGCGCTGATTTTGAATGGGCATTTGAGTGAGATGAACATGCACTGGTTCTATTCATGCCAGTATGAATAGGGATGGGATGTGGGCTTATTAAGGGCGTCTGTAGGCTGCGACGCGCACGTACACTCCCCCTTTTAGCACATTGTTATACACGGGGTGTATGAAAGTGGTGCATTTCATTTTGTGGCGATGGTGAAAGGGGTCGATGTGGGTGTTTTAAGATGGGACGACGGAGAAAGAAAGAAAGAGAGAGAGAGAGAGAGAGAGAGAGAGAGAGAGAGAGAGAGAGAAAATGGTAAAGAACCTGGTGAGTTTAGCAGCAGTGAAAATGCATGTATGGTTCAGGGCTTGCGGGCCATGGAGGATGTAACCTTATATCATAGATCTGTAGGCAGACTTTGTCATCTCTGAGAACTCAGAGCATTTCACCGTGTTTCTCATTGACATTATATTTAAGTACAAGTACGAGTACAAGTACGGCAGGCAGACAAGCAGACAGGCAGGCAGGCAGGCAGGCAGGCAAGCAAGCAGCCAGGCAACATTGACATCAGAGAAGGAAAGAAAAGGGCTTATGCATACGCATACCTCCGCCCACCCCTGGTCTTCAAAGTTTGTTCCTTCCGGATGTGCCCCCTTCCCTCCCACCCCGTTCCCCAAAGCTTCGTGTTAGTAAGCAAGCACTGAATGAATGCCTGTCTCAACAATTTATTATGCCGCCCCNGCCCCCCGAGAGTCCCTCCCTTGCCATGCCACTACCACGCATTACCCACTTCTGTCCCTCGCCTCCCCAAACCGTCATCCACAGCACGCCTCTCTCGTGACAATTTTTTGCTCGTGCTTTCATCTTCATCATTGAATGAGTGCAATTAGGGAATTCCCAATCTCCCATCCCCAAACACTACAGTGCAGGCACCATTTTGTTTGTGCGTCTTTGTCCACGCCAGAACGATCATAGAGTCATCAGACTTCAACAACACTCACCGACGCCCATCTTTGTAAGGGATAAAGAAAATGAGAATAAGAAAATGAGAATAACATACTACTGGGTCTGGAGGTGTGTCGAGAAATTGTCCCCTCATTTGGCCTACCATTAGCTCTTGTGAAATATGTCTCGTACTTGTTTATGTTTGGGACATCGTGACCACGGTTGGTCGTGACGGTGGTCGTGATGGGGGTATGTGGACGCGGTCTGGTACTTCTGAGATCCGCATATACTCCCATCATATATTCACTGTTCTAACAGTTATAGCTAAAAAACCAGTTCAAGGAACTGATTATGATAAATGTGTTTTTGCTGTAAGCGATTTGATCAGCAGTACAGATGTTCTGCGATACACACACAATTTCGGTCGTGGACGCGGTTGGTTCCGGCACTCATTTTACTCTTTCGTTCAAGCAGATACTTGAGCATGATCACCTCCATCTGATTTCATGATTTTCATGATTTGATAGGTGCAGCGCTGTTGCAATCAGCATATTTATTATATATTCCAAATGCCAAGCTCCTTTGGGGAGTAGCATACCTTCACTTTATCATTCAGAGCGGTGGCGTGCTGAAATTACCAATACACATAGACAGTAGGCTATTATGAAGTTAGTGCTATGTATTTATTGGACGTATCTCCTCAAACTGGAGATTGTATATATCAACGAAAAAAGGAAGGCAGCTTAAAGAAACATAATTATGAAAATAATTTTTGCCAAAGGAGAGAGAGAGAGAGAGAGAGAGAGAGAGAGAGAGAGAGAGAGAGAGAGAGAATGAATCTCAACGGATGATGTGATGTGAACTGTTCTTGCTTTGGAACTTTTACTGATCTTCCCAAGTGTCGTTGTGTCCGATTTGAGGGGGAGAAGAGAAGCTATGGAAGGAAACTATAGTATCTTAATTTATTCAGTACTGTGTAGACTAGCGAGACACCCTCTAGTCATCGAACAAAGTGCCGTTTTCCAAGATGGATCAGATCTATGATGTCGACCAATAACATTCGTTATGACTAAACGCTCCAAGGACGCAAGGATGCTCATTTTGCATGGCGAATCAGAGATAACTCCATCATACTGGCTCAGATGTTTGGATTACTCCCGGATCATTTCTTTGACAAATGTCCAGACTCATTTTCTCTGCTTTCTCGGCAAATTATGCCCTTTTCACCCAAGACTTTATTTGTGTCTGGCTTTCTGTCTGCCGCTCTAGCCCTCATGCAAAGCATTATTGAATTCTATTCATTGCTAAATCTGTCTGTCTATCCTTCTCATCACCTTAGTATCATTTCTCTGTACACCACATCTTCTCGTAACTCTCGGAATAAAAAAAACAACAACAACATTTCCTGCACACAAGGTCCCTTTTACTGTTTGACCTATATAGTAATTCTTCTAACACTGAAATATATTATTATTTGAAGACTTCAGTGATTTTCTAAGTTCAAGTGTTCATGCTCTCACAAATAAAGATGGCTTTAGCTAATTTTGAACAATACTGCAAAGAAACACTAGTGAACTTTGATTAATTGCACGCCACCTATTTGCAGCATCTATCTAATCACAACTCTTTGGGATGATATTTAAAATGGTTTTTTTTTTCCTCAGTAGAAATTCACCGGATAATTTCAACTCCTTTTAATTACAATTTTTCCTTGCATACTCTAGAGGAGCTGCAGTTAATCTTAGTGTATTATAGTGACAGTAGGTCGCCGCCGGAATCACAATACTCTCAAAGGTATTTTCACAGTTATCGGCCTTAGAGCATGTTCTCGTAGCCCGATGACGCAGTGTCTAGGATCCTGTCCAGGTGCAAATATTGAGTGTGGGATGTCTTGGTGTGTGTTTTGGTATAGATCTAGTGGTGATGAAGGTTGGGCAAGGTCACCAAAAAAGTCAGTTCAGATCAAGTTCACTTCACTACGGGAGAAAAGCCCGAAGATCAAGTTTGTGTATGGTCTCACAAAATGGTGTATCGATAGTTCTAGTTGTTCGGGGATAATACATATTTATGATTAGGCGTATGTTATCAATTCTAAATCTCATGGAAACTTTAAAACGCTGTCCTGGAAAAGTAGGAAATGTCGCAAACGCCCCCTTCTGAGATGGGCGATGAATTGTATCGTGTAAAAAAAATGAAATAAATAGTCACAGAGGTCTGTAACCTACTGCGTGTATGCGCATTTTGTGACCTCGACTGGTCAGTGTCGTAGCGGGTGTCCGAGCTTAAACCGGCGGTTCACAAGGCACTTTCTCCCTTCTAATCCTCTTTGTGGCGACCGAAAACGTTAATCCCTAGATCCCTAGACGAGATGGCCGCTTTAGTCTGAGCCTCCTTGTGTGTAGTTCGATTAATGAATGTACTGGTCAAAAGCTCTTGTTAAATTACCATCACTGTGATATACTGGATACTTTGGCATTCATAAGTAATGTGAATCTACAGGTTTTTTTCCTTCATAAAACAAGATAACAAAAGAAATCAGTAGCACAAATTTCTCACTCTAGAAAATAAAATAAAAATGAAACTGTCTGGAGGCTGTATTCTTCCTTGATTCTCCCCCCACCCCCACCCGGTCTTTCTCCCTTCTGTCATAAATATGTATATTCAGTAATGTACATATTGTCGTCATCATGTCTCCCCCCTCCCTCCCCTCCTCCCCCACCTCGTACACATCTTGTCTGATGAAGAAAGCTTTGTCCTTCGAAAATTTGCAACAAACTTTTTAATACACCTTTACTCTGAATTTATTACAACTGGTTCTAGTGAAGTTTGAAGGACTTTTAGAGGTACATTGTAATTTGAATTTACGTCAAACGTTTATATCTGAAATTTTTATTGGTCATAATTTCCTTTTACGTAGGCCTATTTTTACTGGCGTGTAGTTCTTGGGACATTTATTAAACTATGTTGACAGTAGCTCGTTTCAGACCTGTTTCCATACATTCGAAAGAAAACTCTTTGACTCAATAGTTATTTTTGCTTCTGTCATGACCAATTTGCCCACCCATCAGTTCTTCTCCAATTGATATATTTCACAGTAAACCTTGAATGAATAACCCGCCTCATTAAATCTCACCACTCAACTACAAAATAAAAAATCAGAATTTATGCATTTTAAAAGTAATGATTGGATCTTCGGGTTTTTATTTTTTAAACGTCCTGCTGTTTTAAAATTGGAAGCCTTATCCAATTTGCCCACCCATCAGTTCTTCTCCAATTGATGTATTTCACAGTAAACTTTGAATGAATAACCTGCCTCATTAAATCTCACCACTCAACTACAAAATAAAAAGCAGAATTTATGCATTTTTTAAGGTAATGATTGGATCTTCAGGATTTTATTTTTTAAACGTCCTGCTGTTTTAGAATTGGAAGTCAGGAGTGTTTTGTCTTGTCTCAGTGAAGTCTTTGTACTTTAAAGGAATGGATGCATATTGTCGGTAACTCTCAGCAACTTAACTCGATTTGCGCGTCGGTGTGGAACCTTCAGCTGGATTACTCAAAACACGATTGCTTCTGCGTCAGTCACGTATTTTCCTAATCATGGTTTTTGTTTTTCTATATTTAGACACTATATGACCTTTGTCGTAGCAGTATGTGGCACCTTAAAAAGCTAGCGAATGTTGTTTTGTTTTGAAAAAAATAATGTCCAAGGTGAACCCNCCCAAAAAAAAAAAAACAACAACAAAAAAACAACAACAAAACAACAAAACATTACCGTACCCCAAAATAAATTCTGCATGAGTACATCTTTAAAAGGCTGTTGCCTTTTTAATAGTTTTTTTTTTTAAACACAATGCCGTATAATAGAGTTGTGACATATCTTGCTCCCATATCTACACTGTCCGTTTTTCTCATTGTTTTCAAAATGACGTTTTGATGAAGCCTCGGCTAAATGAGTACGACAACCGCCGCGACAGACATTTTTAAGCCAGGGCTGAACGGCGGTCTAACCAATAAACACAGCCATTTTAGGCCCGTCTGTTTCCGCGAATAGTGAGAAGTGCGTCATACCGTAACGTCGGCGAAATGAATGGCAGGAAACGCGTTAATTTTTTTCTCATTAGATCAAATAATGTTTGTAAGTGTTTAAAGCAAAAAGGATGAGTTGAGGTGAAATTGGTTTCGATTATTTTGCCGTCCATTACGCAAAATATTCCCGTCCTTGAAACAAAAAGCCGTCAGTTATTGAGATTTGTTGCTGTCTGTTTAAGGACGAACGAGGAGGGGAAAGAAAGGGAAAAAGAGACGCGGTGGGGATTCATGGAGCTTGAGATAAAGACCTTTTAATGAGGGAAGAGAAATATTTACTTTTAAAGGGACAGGTATAGTTATTTGCTTCAGAGCCTAATAAGTCCAAAATGATGTTTTAAGATAAAAGTTTAAACCGTGAACATTTTTCCTTTTGCCTAATAGTTTGTGCAAAAACACCACAGGACTGTCGAGATTTGCTCCTTTCGCGGAAATTGTCAGAATGCTTATGACCAGTGCCTGTAAAATGGCAATGGTTCTGTATTCTCTCCAAGGAGTTTAGAATACACTTGAGTGATCTCCTCCGGGGGGAGGTGGGGGGTTGGGGTTGGACAATAAAATAAAGTAAAATCGCGTGAACTGGCATTGGCTTGAAAAGAAAACTTACAAGTCTCAATATTATAATAATTATTGTTATTATTATAACATAGTTCTTATTGCTATTATCAAGATTCTATAGCAGTAATTTATTGTGACCTTTGACTGATAATTGATCGAACTTCTTGACGGGTTTTATTATTATTTTCTTTCTGTATTATCTAGACTTTCTAGTGCATATAGTACGGCAGACTGTGTGTGTTGCTAGGAGGTTCATTATTTCATGTGTATCAAACACCAGTATTTTTGGCACAACCCATCTGTCAGTCTGTCTTTTTTTTTTCTCCTGTCTGCGTGTCTGTCTGTCCATGCCTACCCTTTTGTCCGTCTGGCGTACACTGCAGGGCTGGCTGATTTGTTTGTGCCGTCTGCTGTTGGGAAATATGTTTGGGTTACGGGGTGAGCATTAGGTTTACGCGTGTAAGTTAGGGAACAATATTCAGGCAGCAGGTGTTTAAGGTTTAAATTGCTGTAAAGTTAGCGTAGCTCTGGTGTAATGGTAGCACATTCAGACTTGCAAGTTGAAAGACAACGGGTTCTATCCCTGGTAGGGACAAGAAGTTTTTCTAGTGTTAGGTGGGTTTTTTTTTCGGTCTTTTCTCTCAAAATCGGTATTTCACAGTAATTTGGTAAAATCCGTGGTGCCATACTTCCCTAGATAGTGTGTAGTAGTTAAGAACATTCTCAGATCACGCTCGCATTCCTTATCCTTATTGATAAGGGTGAGATTACTCCGGTTATATATACCTATATTCTTGTTTAGAGCATCTGAAAGTTACTTATATATACAAGATATCATCAAGGTCATCAGTATTTGAGAAGCACGCACTTGCCAACAGTGTAGTAACGAAACAGTCCAAAATGAAACGAAGAAATTAGTTTAATAAAATTTTCGAGCCTATATGTGGATCTTCTTCAGTATCAAATGAAGAGAATAGATACAACGAAAGGGACGGTGCATTCAAGAACAGTCTAAAAAGGTTAAAAAGTAGAAAGAAGGGTGTGAACACAGGTCAGAAAAAGGAACCTGGAGGTGGCTTAGAATAGAATAAGAGTGTGAAAGGTGATTAGGTACAAGCTTGANACATATCGTCACATTTTTCGCAAAGTGACGAGTACCGCAATTATTGGTTTTCGTTTTTTTGCATAAAATTACATAATCTCGATGCCTCTATAATCTCGAAGAAGTGCTGTGTGCTGCTATTTATAGTTTTCTAGACATTAAGTGTCGAATAAGAAAAATTCTCAATGCCTTTGAACAAACGAACATCTTTAAATTGTTCTCCTGAAAAATCACGATTTCGCTCATTCGTCACTATGCGAAAAATCGGACGATATGTGGATCTTCTTCAGTATCAAATGAAGAGAATAGATACAAAGAAAGGGACGGTGCATTCAGGAACAGTCTAAAAAGGTTAAAAAGTAGAAAGAAGGGTGTGAACACAGGTCAGAAAAAGGAACCTGGAGGTGGCTTAGAATAGAATAAGAGTGTGAAAGGTGATTAGGTACAAGCTTGAAGGGTGTATGCATGGGGA
>JAWQUT010000107.1:782239-793481 GCA_033807755.1 Ellobium chinense
TATAATATAATATAATATAATATAATATAATATAATATAATATAATATAATATAATATAATATAATATAATATATGTGGCAAATTCGCATCCTGGTCCTGCTGATCTAACTATAAATGTTCTTGTAATGGATGGTATGGGATTTCTTTCACTACTTTAATTAATTATTATGTAGTTATCACTTGCTAGAGTATTCATCGACCCACGCCTTTTGAGTTAAATACATTACTCACAGCAATGTAACGCAATGATTCCCAGTGCTCACCACTGCTTGTAATCGTGCGTCTATTGGCGAGAGAGTGGCAGGTCTGAAGATCAAAGTAACTGTTCTGCCTCTAGCAAATCTTATTCTACTATGATATCTCATCTGTATTTTGCTGCAAACTGATTTATTGTAGAAGTGGTCAGTTTGGCGATGGTCTAAGTTTCACGGGTTTGGTGAGATGAGCTTGACCCCCAAAATTACATCTCGAGAAAATAAAGTTCCCTTAAAAAATGTTTGCCATATATAGCATATAACCTCAAAGACGCTATGGTAGAACCAGTTCTTACCTTGACTCCAAAACACTGGGCGCGAGGGTAAAAAAACTGTTATGCTAGCGCCAACCGTGTGACGCAGTTGTTGAATTTTGCAGCTCGGCGTCAGCTGATCGGCCGGCAGACAAAACGCGGAACGGTTATTATCCATATGGGTTACGCGGCCCGCGGGAGGCTGGATCCGAGGCTAGAATTAATACTCCCTAAAGAAAATGCATTTGCGGTTATTTCCTGCTTTTTGCGCCGTCCGCCTGTTTTCCCATGCCGTCACACATTTATCGTGGATAATACTGTATAACCAACCTTTTTCGTAAGAAGTCTCTCACTGCAGTAAATGTTCAAGGAGCTTTAGGGAAACTTGGTGCTAAGAACAGCCAATACAAATCCAGCCCATGAGAGATTGGATCAACGACAGAACCGGCTTTCTGCTTAAGGCTGAGAATTGAGAACAAAACGGTACAAATTGAGAACATACGCATTAACGATGGGATATCTTACCATCTTAAGAATTATATTAACGCTGCATCCAGTACCCATGCACTAATGTAATTCTTACGATGGTAAGTGATCATGCGCAAGCTTTCAAATGTTTAGAATTGACTAAGTTTATAGAAAACGCCCTTATGCGTCAACTGTAAACCGATGGAAAATGTAATGAAGAGCTGAGATTGTTATGATTACTGGAACCTGCTGTCTTTTTCATCTTACGGTCCTATTAACATTTTGTGCTACTCAACAAATCCACTGTGATTTCGGGATGTTCTTCCCCTGGAGGTTAAAGTACTTCTTTTGCCCAATCTTTTAAGGGGAAGAAAAAGGGTGGTCAACGCCCAAAATTTTTCACAAATCTTTCAAAAATAGTCACCTCAAATTTTGATTTGGTCTCCAGATTTTCATTAGCCTGGTTTTGACCGCTTGCTAATATATAGGAATAACAACACTTTATTTTTACATCTAGAAAGCTCAAATTGTAGCTGAAACTTTAAAACTGGATGCTTTATTTAGCTCACAGGTAACTTTATATATTTTTCTACATCCTGACACTCTCTGGCAGGGTCCCTAAAACGGGGGCATTTTATATATTAGCCGATTAATTCGAGGTGTACACAATGAGTGATTTGGCCTTCTAACAGATGCCTGTAACCTTGAGTTTGGAAGATGAGTAACAGGGAGAAAATCGAGATCGTTATCATGTGAGGTTGCGCGCCTTGCGCTCATTGGTCTGCCAAGAATCGTATCTAAGGAAACGTTACCATAGTAATTTATACGTGTCTTACGCGTTATTCCACATATTACATATTGCATTATTTAGATCTTGTTGTCGCGATTAGATTGTGTTAACATGTGTTTCAATCTGGTTGAAGATCGTGGCCATTTGCAGATTAGAGCTGCGCTGTACCGTTTGCTCAAGAAATTCTTAAGTCCATGTTGTCAGAGTGTAATAAGAAAGATACAGAAGGAACTTCATTGTAAATACATTTTACTTTGTTTACCAGTTTTTTTTACAAGTATTGTCTTTTCCTTAGAAAATACATTGGCTAAGTTTATGAAGGTGTGGAATAGTTTGGATTTTTATTGACCTTATGTGTGATCCTTGGCAGTGAATAGTTTGGATTTTTATTCTTAGATTTAGTGGCATAAACCTTTATTTAGCTGTTTTCATCAGTCAACCGTCCTAAATATATACCCTGTAGACATTCCAGATTATGCACTAATATGTATGTTAACATAAAAAGTCACGTTACTGACTTGATGTGTGAGCCTTGGCAGTGAAGGAGTTAATTATTTTTTTTTTTTGTTTGTTGATGGGGCTGTCTCAAAAGCCAGTCAGCTTGCAGGCTTCAAAAATCTTAAGAACAACGGACCTCGTCCATTAAAGCATCATCTCTGATCAATCTCTGTATGCATGGTTCACCTTAGTGCAATAACCTGGCATCTAACAAAGAAAAAAAAAGCCTTACAAGGTTATTGCACTGAGGCAATGAATAATAATAAATCTTGCCATATGGTTATGTTTCATCGATTTAGTAGAGATCCTTGAAAACTTTGTGTCTTCCTCGTCCTGCCGTCCACTCTTTGAAGGATACTCGGGTTTTTTTTTTGTTTTTTGCATTTAGTTTGCAACAAAACATATTAGTACTCACGCAGCGCGCGCGTGCTTCCAATCGATGTTTTGTAGGAGTAATGAGCACAAAGGCTTTGTAGGTTCGTATCACACAATGAATTTTCGAGGCTGTGTCAGAAGGTCGTTGGTATTGTTCTGTCGTTACATACGCCACATAAAATATTTGGTGTTTTTGTTGTAACAGATGTGTACTCAATAAATTACACTTTACATGAACAGTAAATTACACTTTATGGGTACTGTGACTATAGTTCTTGTCTTGATTGATAGTAATATTTTTTCATGTCATTCTTGAGCTGAACATGCTTTTGATATAACGATATTTTTGTTCTTGTGTCGATTGTGGTGCTTGACAAAACTGTTTTGAATACTCTGATGTTTAACATGATGCAAGAAACACAAAGTATGTATACGACTTTTCTTATAAGCATTATGTAAAAATGAAATTCATGGAGTTGCAGCTGTATGTTATAGATAACAAAAACGTGAAATCAAATGTATAGCGTGTGGTGATAGAACAGAAGAAACGACCTTCTGGCACAGTACCGTATGCATGTTTATCAAAAATGAGGCAAGTCCTCCCAACCCAAGACTATTCGTGCGCAGTCACGGTTTTCATGTTTTCTCACCATCATCTATCTAGACTAGCCTAGAATACTAGGCTACCCTTCTTCTACAACAACCTGTCACTTCTAATCTTGACTCTATGGTATATGATTCCGAATTCCAGTTTAAAGGTTTTGTATCCAATTCTTATCTCTGCATTTTTATATCATATTCCAATGACTGCAGTTTCATACCGAATTCCGATATTTAACTATTATATTTTAAATCTGAGATGTGCATTTTTTATATCGTAATCCGGAGAGAAAAATATTGTACTTGCAACTTTTGTTCAATCGCGACATCTTGCACGTAACAAAATGCTACATTTCTGTGTAAAAGTAGTAAAGTAATTCCAACTTCTTTCAGTAGCAACTTTTTCATACTCCTGAGAAGTTACGATTAAGCGGAGTTGATTGTACTTTGGGACAGCGAATCCTTTTTTTGTGCGTGTGCAATTTGAGAATCAGTAAAGCTTGAATTTCATCAACAACAGGGTCAGAATCTGCCTATTTATCGAAATCGTTTTAAAAAAATAATCTTTCAGATATCAGGCTGTCGCGAACTCAAATTCTAGATGACCAGTCAGTACCGCCAATAACACCTGAGAACTTGCGCATTAACGATGGGATCTTTTAGCATGGTAAGAATTATATCAATTTTGCACGTTGAACGCTACCAAGTATGCATTCAGCACCTATGCACTACATGTAATGTAAGTTTTACGATGGTAAGAGATCCCATCGTTGCTGCGCTGTCTTTCAGTTGAGTTTGTTAGCTCTTGCAGTTGATAAGTAAAATCTGGTCCCCCCCCCCNCCCCCTCCCTCAAACAACAACCAAAAAAAAAATAATCGAGCAGGGCTTTACCTCGACTATGTAGCTATTATAAGTGCGTAAAGTTCGCGGTCATAAGATAACACTGCGTTTTTTAGACATGCACATGTATTTCGTGTACAGGTGTTCAACATATTTGCGACAAATAATATATATATATCCCTCAGCAGGCTTCTCACATCAGTTGGCCGGAAAACCTTCTGCACTGGGAGGAGGTGATAGTTTTCCTGAACGTTGACCTATTGAGCGTGGATGTGTTACATAACAGTTACGTACAATGGCCCGCTTCATAATATTGTGCAGTGCTTTGCTTCCATGCTGTGGGGGATATCTCTCGTGTGCTGTGTTCAGTCTTCAAATTCGCGTGCCGACTTGACTTCTCGTGTCGGCTAATTGAAATCTGTTTTTTTTTTTTAACTCTTGCCCAGTGGCTTGTTGTAGTACAGCGGTACGGGCATTGACTTCAAGCATGTAAGGGCGAAGAACGAGGGTCTGTTTCACAGTAAGTGTCATTATGTGGAGGTAAAAAATAATAATTCGGTTATGCGTAAGTACTTTCCATTTATTGTTAATAGGAGCATGTTGACGTCTCGCCCTCGTCAGACATACTGGAGGGATAGCATAGTAAGTGTTGGCTTGTAGATATTTATATATAGACTATATGTGTTTCCGAGCCATAGTTACTCGTGTCTTAAATGCGTTTCTGAAAATAATATTGATGGTGATATGGAGGAGCAGCTTCGTGATGTATTCATGTTGTTTAGTCGCAACAAGAACTTCCGCACAACAAAATGCTGTATTTCTATATGTAAAAGTCACTGGATAATCGAAGCCTTTTTTTGTGTAATCGCAAATGTATTTTCCACATAACAGAATGCTATATTTTTATATGTAAACGTCACTGGATAATCGCAATTCCTTTCACTCGCATTTTTTCATGTCCCCAAGGTGTTGCTGTTATGCGAACTTTACTCTATCGCTCATTTTTTGACGTATAACGTATTCCACATTAATGATGTTTGATAGATTAATAAAAAAAACGGGATTGTATACAAGGATTTCAAAAGCATGTAGAGTGTTGAAGCGTTTTAATCTTTTGGAGTTCGTGCAGAACTTGGGATAACGTCACTAGAACGAATTCTGAACAACTGAGACCTGTCTGTCTGTCTGTCTGTCTGTCTGTCTGTCTGTCTGTCTGTCTGTCTGTCTGTCTGTCTGACTGACTGACTGACTGACTGAGTGACTGACTGACTGACTGACTGACTGACTGACTGACTGACTGAATACGACCAGATGCATTAGTATAAATGAAATACGCCATGATGTTTAACGTCCTTCCCGATTGCACTGTGTAATAATCATCACTAGATCTTAATCTACAAGCATGTCCGACCTCGGTCATTTGTTTTCTTTTTTTTTGGTGTTTTTTTCCCCCATTTTTTTCCCCCTGCACTTAGCGTGTGTAGCATTTGTGCCGTTTTGGTTTCATCAGATAATATTAAAATTGGAGACTAGAGCGGGTGGTGGTGTATGTTATTGTTGTTGTTGTTGTTGATGATGTTGCTGCTGTTGTAATAAAATATAACTTTTTTTTTTACCCACTGGAAACTTTGCATGGTTAAGAACACATTTGTAATAAACCACAGTAAAATACCAAATGTATCTTCCATCTTGGTGTCTGGGTTGTATTTAAACGTTAGATTAAATTCATACATTTGCATTGTTCAGTGCAGAATTTTACCTCGGGTGTGCGCGGTCCCCCTTTCCCTCCTCCCCCTCCCCCCCCCTCAAAAAATCCGCGGTGCTACGGGAGTATTATTTTGCTAGGCAGATAATACTAAGAGTATTATTGTGGTGGGATAAAATGCATTCTCTCATCCAGGATGAAGGAAATACACTTTCACACACACACACACACACACACTCACTCACTCACTCTCTCTCTCTTTCACTCACTCTCTCTGTCTCTCTCTCTGTCTCTGTCTGTCTGTCTGTCTGTCTGTCTCTCTCTCTCTCTCTCTCTCACACACACACACACACACACACACACACACACACACACACACACACACACACACACACACACACACACGCACATACACACTCTCTCTCACTCCTTTAATAAGAAAAGCAGTGGCTTAATGGATGTAACAGACTCACTGACAAAATTTCATACTGTACTGGGCTTCCTTGAACTTTACCCCTAATGGTTTGAGCCAGTTAATTAGACCTGTTAATGTTTATGCTAAGAATTACGTGAAATTTCGGTGCAGATTTTTTTTTTTAATTTAGTCCAGCTCACGCTCATAATGTTGAATTTGGTTTGTGTCGTAAACACTGCCTGGAAAAATCCATTTTTTAAAAATTATTCGGCGTGGCGGCATCCTCTGGCCTTGTGCGTGAAAAGTGCTTTTGTAAGTTTGCAGATCTGGATTGCCAGATTAACTTTATGGGGCCAAATTTTAATCCCTGTTTACCTCTTTTTTTTGAAGGATATCTAGCGTCAAGAACAGTGGCTGGGCAGTTTGTAATTTTCTAGCGTCAAGATGTAATGTTTACACACAGTCTTATTGATGGAGTTGACTGCAATAAATTTTATAAGAAGGCAGGTTAAATGCGTGTTCGGTGGTTTGTTTCTTGTAAATCTACGGGAGCCTCTCCTAGTATTGCAAAAAAAAACAACAACAACAACAAAATAAAGCCATCCAGTCTTACATACTCACCACTCTTAAGATACTACTACTAAGTTTAAAAGAAGAACTTTCCTGTGTGCCTGGTCTGAAGATATTAAGTCGACGTCATCTTTTAATAGCATCTCTCGAAACAGGCGTAAATATATCATCCGCAAAAAAGAAACAAAACAAAACAGGGAAAATTTACTTTAAAAACTATTTCAGAACAAACCTAACATCTTCAAAATAAACTTACTCTTCAGTGACAACCAAAATTACAGCATTCATAATCTGTCTCGTTTCGTCAATAAAAAATCATGGAGGCATTTTGAGCCATCTTCAAAATCTTGCTGCCCTGCACCAACTTTTTCTTTAAAAAATTATTTTCCCCTTCTTCCTCCTAAACAATTTTGCATTGCCGTTTCGTTTATTTTCCACATTTATTGTATCTGTTGCAGTCTGGAAATAAAGTTCAGTTCTGTTCGGTTCAGTTCAGCACAAAGTTTTTGACGAGGCGTTCGTTTGTCGCAGTCTGTGTCACAAAAGCTAGCGTCATGTTTTCCCTGTAATCGTAAGATCGTGTTGTATTTCGGATGTTGGCTCTAATATGTTTTTAGGCCGTTTTGTGTAGATGTTGTCATGTTTCTCATGCACTGCCGCGCACCTTTTATGCTCGTGTGTGTTGCTTGAGAAAAAGATGACATGTAGGCGTTTGCACTTGGAAGTTTTTGTTGTGATGCGGTGGTGTCATAGTCCATGTACTCCAGAAAGTGTGTGTGGAAAGTTAACGAGGAGAAGAGGAATTCTTGTATGGAAGCCGAAGAGCTGTACGAGGGTGAGAACAGAGTGCGGTTGGGGAAAACCATCTTGACTGGTTTGATGTGAAAAACAAAATCATGAGTCCGTGTCGCGTCGTGGAAGAGAGAGAGAGAGAGAGAGAGAGAGAGAGAGAGAGAGAGAGAGAGAGAGAGAGAGAGAGAGAGAGAGAGAGAGAGAGAGAGAGAGATGTCGCATTATCGAGAGAGAGCGAGAGAGAGAGAGAGAGAAAGAAAGAGAGAGATACACACACACACGTATGCATTTGAAGAGATGTGGTGTGTCAGCACACCCATCTGTCCTCAGTTTTACTCGCTCATTCACCCTCTCTCTTCTGTGTGTCTGTCTCTGTCCCTCTGTTTGTTTTTTCTGTCTCTCTCTTCTCTCTATCTTTTTTCCTTCATGTAAAGTTACATTAGAGCAGCGGAAATAACTGATTAACACTGAAACCTGGTCCCATTTAAAACGAGACAGTTTTGTTTTTTTTTCGTCTCCTGCTCTACTTGCATGTGATGGTCATTTCTGTGACCAGATTTTGACTTCTTTGCTGACGTCTTTCACATTCGGCGAGAATTAGTATTTCCGGGGAAAAACAAAAGCTAAAAAAAAGCTTTCCACAAGGCTAAACTAGGCCAACCGAAGCCTCCACATGGTTAGAATAGGCCACGGCTGTCATAATTTTGTTTACTTTGTAGCGCTGTTTTCCAATAACAACGCTTGATTACTAGTAACAATAAGAATTTGTCGATCATTCAAGCTTTTTGATATCACCCTGAACCCAGGGCAAATACAAAATTGCTTGTTCTGGTTGGCTGAGCAGGAAAGGTCAATTCGTTATTGTTTGATGTCTCCGCAAAAGCTTTTTGTCAAATGCGCTCAAAGGATAGAAGGTGGGTAGAAGATTTTACGTACGACCTTACATGTTTAAAGCAAAGGAGTTGTTTGAGAGTCGGAAAACGAATGTTTTAGTTAGATTGGCTAAATTCATCGAAATTGTGTTAGAAAAATTTCAGCGAAGGTATGTAACTCTTGAGTAATTAAACGAAAAGAGAATAAGTGCAAGGACTGAATGATTATTAGTGAAAGTGAGTGGTACAGATTATTATTAAGTGTAAAATGTACGAGTACGTTATCAGTATGTGAATGTACCAGTACATTGTAAACATGTGTGAAGTTAGTAGTCATAGTGCTTTAAATGTTCATGTGCTGGCATATTGTATTTTTGCCCATGTACCTCAATTATGGTCTGGGCTTATTTACACTAAGCTTGTTAAACTTGACTAGGGGGGAAATGTTATCGCTTCGGCTCCTAAGTATTTAGTACGTTGTACGTCGACTTCGGGACAAAAAGAACCGGCTGACTGCTTCATATTACGTTGCCAAAAGATCATAAAGCATCATGGGTGTCTTCTTGAGGTCTGTATGGTCCTTTTATTAATACCGTAGTTGGTGATAACCGAGATTATGCGATCAGCTGTGCTTTGACCCATTTTTTCCGGTTTTTTTTTTTTGTCGCCTTTCATTTTTATGATTTTCGGTTTAAGCGTCATGTAATCAGCATTCTTCGCACTTGCACTGCGCAGGAAAACTGCGTATTTAAGCATTTACGCTCTGCTTATGCATTTTTCGAAGTAATGTGCGTGGATATACGCAGAACAGTGGTAGTATGCACGGCATTCGGCCAAGTTTTGTTGGGATGTCGCAAAATGCCGCCACACTTGGAACCTTTCGGGGCCAAGAAATACAAATTTTAATGATTCATGTGCCTATCCTTGTCTTTGTACAGTCAAAAATTGTTTTGGCCATCGTGACTTGTTTTATCTGTATTTGTTTTGTCTGTATTTGTTTTATCTGTATTTGTTTTGTCTGTATTTGCTTTGTCTGTATTATGCCTTTGTTTCTTCTTCGTTTTTTTTTTTTTCAGAACAGCCTGACGCAAAACTGACAGAGCTTTACGCATTTTGACAAGGTCATCGCGTTTCCCTGACGCAGTGTTAGTTCAAGTTCAAAGCGTTCATTTGGACATAGGCCAACACTCGTTATTTCACAATGCCTTAATACATGAACACAATACATTGCGAAGACGCACATAATCATGTTCCTCATATCATGCATAATTTCCACTCGTCTGCCACTTCCTCATCTGGCCGAACCCAGACCTTCGAGAACTAACTAAGACATGAATCATGACACTAGTGTCGTTAACATTCGCTCTCTCATTTCACACTAGCATTGCGAATGCTGAGAGTCGCTGGCAGAGTATGCCTTGTTTGTTATCTCTTTTGTCGTTTTTATTTCTGTGATCTTAACCCTCTAATGCCCAGCCCTATTTAAAATGGCAAAACAATTCTGAGCTTCAGTTTTCAGATCACTTTTGGGTCCACTTTTGCTGGAACAAGCATCAGAATTACCATAGTTTGTTTTTTTCTTTGTCCCACATAATGTATCAGATCTGATACGCTGGGCAGTAGAGGGTTAAAGTATGCTGCTTCTAGTAAAAGAGACTAAAGACTACTGTAGGGTTGAAATGTCAGTTGAACCAAGAAGTGAGAAATCCTAGTCAGTGTTTTTGTTTTCATTCATAATACATATACATATAGAAAAATATACGTTAAACATAATACCGAATATTGTCATGAAATCCATAACAGTGTCATTGCTAGTTGCCGCGCCGTGCAGCGTCCTGGTCCCTTCAGCTTTACAACCACGGACGCATTTACATCTGAGTGGAGTGAGTGGCCAAATGGTTACGGTGTTGGACTCAAGATCTAACGGTCGCGGGTTCGATTCCCGACAACGGTCGTGTTGTAAATGCTTTGAGAAAGCATTTTATTCACATTTCCCTCAGTCCACACAACTGCAAAATGGGTACCTGGCTATAGGCAGTGAAAGATACCGTTAGAATGCTGGTGGTCAGCGCCGGTAAATGGCAGCGGCACTGTATGTCCCCCAGGGAGCTGAGAACGTTTTAGGATGATTAGGCCTGCTAGGGGTAATAAAAATGTGAAGTCGCATGAGCTTGCAATCACCTGGATACGAGACTTATAAACTGCAGTATTATTATTATTATTATTTTTATTATTATTATTATTATACCTGAAGACACTCCAGCACAAACAGTCTGACTCAGGAATCGAAACCCCAAACCTCAGACATGACGGTCTTCAGATTTTGAGGACAAACCACAAGTCCCATTTTCATGCTGCCTCCTCTTTTTCATAATCCTTTTATCACGAGCTAGCTTAGCTTGTCAACAACTCCATTACTTAATGGTGCCTATTATCTATCATTGATTTATCCATTGGCCATACGTGCTCACGCACTCTCGCAGGCACGCAAGTATGGATGTGTATACGTGCGCGTACACACAGGCACACATACACATAAATACACATACTTACATACGCGGATACACATATGCACATACATACAAACACACACACACACATTTCAAATTATTTATTTCCATAAAATAATCATGATGTACTTAGACAATATCAATATCAATCGATAAAACGCTTCTTTGTACAGTTTTGGAAATACATATTATGGCCACGTCATTCTGTCAGAATATTCAACAGGGCAATGGGAAGTTAACACACACTCTCTCTCTCTCTCTCTCTCTCTCTCTCTCTCTCTCTCTCTCTCTTTTTTT
>JAWQUT010000107.1:793558-806932 GCA_033807755.1 Ellobium chinense
ACTCACTCACTCACTCACTCACTCACTCACTCACTCACTCACTCACTCACTCACCAACCAACCTCTTAACAAACCTTTAATTAAACACCGAAGATATCAGACTGTTTGTCTGGCTCACCACAAATGCACGCTGGGGATTATGCGTTTGTCGTTGTTTTTGGAGGCCGTATTTATCTGTCGCGAACACCAGATTTCGGATAGCAAACATTTCGGACGCGAGATTGCAGGCCAGCGCGGTAATAATAATAATATAACTGTGTTTATTATCGAATGCGATGTTGACATTACGAGCTGGTTGCATTGCTGTGGGTTATTAGAGAGCTTTTAATATAATGCTCGGATCTCATACTGGACTTATTGCAGAGATAGGCATGCGCATATCATCGCCTATCTCACGAAGGGACGTATGCAACATTTGCTAGTTTTTTCAGGAGTGGTTTTTAAAGTATCACTGACATTTATAATTGTTCACATACGCTCATTCATAAAAGTGTTATATCTCTGAAACTTTTAGAGTTATCGATACGCCACCAGTTTGGGGTTTCGGAAAACAGTCTTATCTCAAAACAGCTAAAATGTTGCATACATCCCTTCGTGAGACGTGCGACGATACATGGCATTTCCTGGTGTTATGATTATGTTATACCGCACGTTACAAACTGGACCCTGTTGGGAATGTCACATCTAGTTTTGGTAATATGCTGTCTTTGGTTCGATCATGTCCCTAGGAAAATAATGCAGTACTCGCACACCTGTCTTTGCCATATCTAGTCCTTTCCTTCTTCTTCTTCTTCTTTTTCTTCTTCTTCTTCTTCTATGCTCCTCTTATCCCACCCATTATAGCAAGAGGCCAGTGGCTTGTATAATAATGTTGGGCAAGTTCACGAAAAAAGTCAATGCAAATCAAGTTCAGTTCACTCACGGAAAGAACCTTAAGTTCCCTTTGTGTGGTTTTTTTTTTCGAACTCGGCATTTAGGTTCTGATGTTCGAGGTAGAAGTGAACTGAACTGAAATTTTGGTAGAAAATTAAAATTTGCATGAAGCACCTGAAATAGCTACAGTTCATATCAGTTCATCCAAAATAGCTGGTAAGCTCAGATCAAGTTCACGTGAACTGAACCTAAGGTCACGGACTGCGTTCATATGATCTCAGTTCTTCCCAACCTTGCCTGTATTAAATGATACAGTGCGTCTCAGGTTTTTTGCCGTTCAATCAGCTTTGACTGAAGCGCCGAGTCTCCAGGCCAATGAATTTCCCTCTGTTGGTCGTACTTGGAGTAGGTCTCAAGAACCTAAGTAGAGAAACGAAACTGAAAATTAAAGCTCTTTATTATCAGCGCTGAGGCAATATTTGTTGGTAATAGTGAGTTATAATGAGGATTTTGAAAAAAAAAACAACAGGTGAAGGAATTACTAGTTCAAACAAAAGAAACCCCAGCTGGCTTCCAGCAGCCTGTGATGTAATTTGGTGGAATCAATCAGTTGTTGATCGAGAGACGGAATGGGAAAGACAAAGATTTCAGTTGAAAATTCGAACGAGGGAGAGAGTGAGAGTTTTACGTGTATATTATAAAGGGCAGGGCAAAATAGACCTGAATATGTTTGTGGGAGAAGAGCTTATTTCGATAGAGGCAAGGAGCATGCTTGGTTTGGGTCGAATGCGATGTATAAAGACAGAGAAAAGAAGCTCCATAGAAGGAGAGAGAGAGAGAGAGAGAGAGAGAGAGAGAGAGACAAAAGCTTTACCTATTGATCTCTTGAAAACAGAGTGCAGAAAGTTGAAAAGTTCAGTATGAGTTAATGGTAATATTATATATTTTTTTGATGTAGAATCCACTGCGTTTGACAGCAGCTGTCAGAGTTATTGATAATTAAGTATTCGCATGTTCACATATTGTATAATGTTTTAGGCATAAGGATGCTAACATGCTTTAAGGCGCATAAAGAACTGGGCGGATCAGTGATGTTGTATAAAACCATATTGAAGCCGTTGATTTGCTATTAAACTTAATCAGTTTGCTCAGAGTCATTCTTTTACCTGAAGAGACGGAGATTAATACTCTATCAAGGATATTGTGGACATGCGTAGGTGTCATATGGAAAGGGGATGTAAGTGGGGGGTGGGGGGGGGGGGGNGGGGGGGAGAAAAAAAGTAATCCTAATAATCACCTAATTACATTTTAATTTGTATGTGTATCGCATTTGAATGGTCGAGCATTGGTGGAACAACGTTCTCATATGTCTTGGCGTGGGTTGATGGGGTCTCCGGGGGTGGGGGATGGGAAAGAGTTCAATGGATACGGCGCATAGAATAAAATTATGTACAGAAGGAACAAAACCTATTTTCGGCGTTTTCCAAATGTCTTTTTCCCGAAGCTGGAAGATCGGTTGTGACCAGAAAAATTGCTACGAGGAGGAAAGCGGTATTATTTCTTGCTTCAACTTAGTGCAATATTCGAGAACTTACGCATTAACTATGAGATCTGTTAACATCATAAGAATTACATTAACTCTGTATGAAAATGAAAATACGACTTTATTTACCCCGTAGGGAAATTGTTTTACAATGCCATACATTGGTATACATCTCATTCATAATACAAACACCGAGAACAATACACATCATACATATAAATGCATAATATTACAAATAAAATACATAACAAAGTCATTGCTGGTAGCTAGCGGTGCAGCGCCCTGGTCCCCCCAGCTCTAAAGCCAGGTACTCATTTACACCTGAGTCGAGTGAGGAAATAGAAGTGAAGTGTCTTTCCCAAGGACACTACAACGTAAACCGTCCCGCTCGCGAGTCAAACACATAAACCTTAGACTGGAAAGTCTTCAGTTTCTGAGTACGACTCACAAACCGCACGACCACGCTGCCGAACGCTACAAAAAGCATGTTCTGCACCAATGCACTAATGTGTGAGTGAGTGAGTGAGTGAGTGAGTGAGTGAGTGAGTGAGTGAGTGAGTGAGTGAGTGAGTGAGTGAGTGAGTGAGTGAGTGAGTGAGTGAGTGGGTGAGTGAGTGAGTGAGTGAGTGGGTGGGTGGGTGAGTGAGTGAGTGAGTGAGTGAGTGAGTGAGTGAGTGAGTTAGTTAGTTAGTTAATTAGTTAATTAGTTAGTTAGTTAGTTAGTTAGTTAGTTAGTTAGTTAGTTAGTTAGTTAATAAGCAAGCTTTCAGTTGTGTAGATTTGCACATCTTGGCTTTCATTCTGTAAGTGTTAAAATATAAGATGCGTGGGTTTAGTCAGGTCAGCTGTGAGGTCCACATTAATGTAAGTTTGACAAACTCAAGCGCAACCCCCACCCCCCAAAAAAACCCAAAAAACAACAAATAACTATATAAACCAAACCAGTTTTTTGCATGTGCTACGTCATTGAGAGAAACCATCGCGGCTTGTGAGTATAGCAAGTTTCCTGCCTGACGTGATTGTTTCAAATCATGAAGAAATGTTTCTATTGTAAGACAGATTAATCAATTCTGAAAAATCTGAATAATGAATCTTCCTGCTTATATGGACGTCTCATCGGGTAGGTTATGATCATAGTGGCTTGTCGACAGATGCGGCTGCCATTACCAGAGGGATTGGCATGTTGCCAGATGCACTTTTTTTTTTTTTTGACGTCAAACCCTGGCTGTGTTTGTTCGGCAAAAATGGGAAGCCATATCCCTTTCTTATCAAAAGAAGTATCAGTCTCTAGGCAAGCCAAGATGGCTGCGGCTAATGCGGAAGAGACATATAATAATGCACTGACTTGCGAGTGGTGTTTGCTATACCTGTATATTTGCCTCATTCATTCGCATACGAATTCTTACCAAATCCTTCAACACAAGGCCGTTGATGAGACGTTTCACTAACAAATTTGACTCTTCGCCACTGGGACCGTTGTTTTGTGAGTAGTAGAATTTAGAGAGAATTGATGTTTATACGATATCTGGAGCATAATAATGCTTGACTCACGCAGATATTTTTTGATGACTTTACCATGGAGGTGGCGAGGGGGAGGGATGTTCAAGAGAGATGAAGAGAGATAAAGATAGGGGTAGGGATAAAGAAGTGACGAATGGGTGAGGAAAGTGCATGACACGGAAGAATAATAAATATTCACCGAAGACGAAGTTTTGATCAGAAGATAAAGTGATTGATGAGTTCTGGAATGATTCATTATTCGGTAGATCGAGCCATTGAGAACTGTGTCGGTCCTTTTGTCCATATTCTGATAAATATTTGAAGAAATTTTGAGGCGAGAGTGAATGAGAGAGTGTGCATATGCTATTGTATGTGTGTATGTAATTAAGTGAGCAGGAGAGAGAGAGAGAGAGAGAGAGAGAGAGAGAGAGATGCACAGACAGACAGACACACAGACAGACACACATACATACATATACACACACACAGACACAGAGAGTGTGTGAGAGAGAGAGAGAGAGAGAGAAATAAAGAGAAACAATTATACGCTTTACCAAGCTCACTCAATCACTCGCCTACAGCGTCGTGCACAGAACGCACGCACACAGAGTTTAAAACAAACAGAAGCTAATTCCACATTTAGAGAGACCTGTTGCACCTGTCGACGCCGGAACTAAAGACTCATTTTATGATCACCACTATTCGTATTTGCCTCAGTGGTGTGAGACTGTCAGATCGTGAAATAAATTACATAGATCTGTTAATGATATCTGAGAACTTGCGCACTAGCGATGGGACCTCTCTTAACGTCGTAAGAATTACGTTAACTCTGCATGTTGAACAGAAGTAAATGTGTGCATTCAGCACGGATGCGGTTGATGTAATTCTTATGATGGTAAAGCGATCCGTTCGTTAATGTGCCAGCTGTCATTTATCTCAGATGCTTGTGAAACATTTACATTGAATGTCTGATATAAAACTGCTTCGACCTATTAGAATATGAAAATAATTATATCTGCAATTGAACAGCTTAGTGCAGTACTCTCCTAATTCAGTTTGGCGAAGCTTTGCAGGGAAAAAAAAATGCTTCATTTTGCACGGAGCGACGTGTCATAATTTTCAACAGGAATATTGTTACACTGGTGCTGTAAAGGTGTAAATAATGTTATGAAATGTTCAGACATCGATTTTCAACAAGATTATGTCAGATGTGGGTGTTTTGCCCGGAAGCGTTGACGACTGTTGCTCTGAAGCGAGATCGATACTTTAATTTCCGGACCTGTATCTCTGAATGTATCTGTGGGTTTGAAAGTCCAGAGTCAGTAGATTAGAGTGTTTCATTGGTATTAAACAGAGGTTGACTTTTGGAGAATATCAGTATTAGGAATTTTCAGAGCTTGTATTTTAGAGAGTATCAGTACTATTACATTTTCTGAGCATGCATTTTAAAGAATATCTCAGTAGTGTAAAAATTTCAGAAGTTGCATTTTAAAGAATGTCGGTGAACTTAAATTTCACAGCTGGCATTTTAGAGAATATCTTTGGTGTTAAAATTTCAGAACTTTCATTTTAGATCTGCGGGATTAAACTTTCAGAGCTTGTATTTGAGAACGTATTCCAGTGGTATCATAATTTCAGAGTTTGGATTTTGGAAGTATTTCAGTGGTATTATAGTTTCAGAGCTTGTGTGTTCGAAAGCATTTCAGTGGGATTAAAATTTCAGGGCTTGCGGTTTGGAAGTATTTTAATGGTATTTTAACTTCATAGCTTGTATTTTAGAATGTATCAATAGAGGTTGTGAGCTTGCGGTAAGTCTCCGATGTTCACTGGTTCTAAATTCTAAGAAAAAAAGTTTTCATGAATTTGGTGGATTTCAGAATTCCGTAGCTCCTTGGTTTTGATAGTATGACCGCTGTGTTTAGTCTAGGGCTTTAAAAACTTTAGAGTTCGCATGTTTCAAACCAGACTAACTTATGGTGTAGAATTTTGGAGTTTGTAGATCCGAGAACGGCACATAGCGATAGTTATATCACAGATTCAAGATTACACTCACTTAATTTACTGAGAATGATAGTCTAGCACACGATTAGAGTTTACAAAAGTGTGATTGGTTGATGAATGATGTTACTGTAAGTTTTGTTGGAAATATTACCTGTGATCTGATATAACCTTAAAGCTCTTTGATTTTGAAAATATGTCGGATGGTTCTGGTGGTGTTAATGATTGTGATGAAATAGGTTGTAGTAACCTGCTGCATCATTAGCAGCAATCGTCGCTTTCGTGTGATTCGTTAGTTCAAGAGTTGTTAAATTGTAGAAATCTATTATACAGTAAACTGTGAAAGCGTCCTACATCTGTATGATACCTTAAAAAAAAAGCAGCGATAATAGAAATTAATTACCTAACATTTTAGCGAATATTTACTACATTTTTTGCCATTTTGTAATGTTAGTAAAGTTGTGTAACGCAGGTTAGTTTAATGAAAATTGAAATAGACAGTTATAGCTCAAGTACGTATTGAGCAACGTTGCGGTGAAGGACTGATGGCTGAAACCTTCTTACGTAATAAACTTAAGAGCGTTTTTTTCCAAAACTCGGTATGTGATCTTTGAATATTTTTGAAATAAAGAGAAATAACAGATTGCTCTTCACACATATATTTTTTTTTACTGTTAAATGACGTGACATTTGAAGGAGAGCAGATTTTGAGCTCGATTAAGTCTTCAATGAATTAACACAGAAATGTGTCTTTGAATACAACACAAACTCATTTTTTTTTTAACGAACGTGCATTTACTGAGTTTTGGAAAAACGCTCTTCGATTGTCGCGGAATGTAATCAGTTACATTATCTTTATTACTAAATCGGGTTATTTTGCCGGAGGCAATAATTTGCGTATCATGAATGTTTAGAGTTTTATACGATGAGCACTGTGACAGGTTTTTTCATGAATGTTTTAATGTGGCGAAGTGTGTTTACGGATAGAGTACATCAGCTTCGTCTTGTATCATGGATACCTTATTTCTTTGCAGATTTTAGACCTGTTTAAACTTAGACACAGTTTTTCCTTACTGAAATGGATCTTAGTTCAAGGGTGTGTTAAGAGTCTTGTTCACACCTTAGATCATTTAGTTGAGTTCAATATCAACTTCAGATCTTCAGATCTCCACACTGTTGTTAATCCTGAGTTGAGTAAAGACCTACCAAGGAGCTACGAAAGGCGCTAGATAACTTGACCACAGCCGCCGCTCCTTCAGGCGGTATATGATGAAAATTGATAATGAAACGAAGAAGACGGAAAGTACAACAGAAGTAATGATGATTGAGTGATGAACACCAAGGGCAATGGATGGGAGAAACACACCGACGACGATACCCATCACCATCAACACTACCACCACCACCTCCTCCACAACCGCCATCGTCAGTTCCAAATCTAGACGCACTAAATCGTCTGTGACGTCCCTCACCACATGTTCGACCTCATTCACCACTACAGCCACCTCCATCTCTTGGACTAACCCCGTCATCTTCAGCTCTGACGCCAAAAAGACCATCACTACCAATACCACAACGAAACCACCAACAGCAACAACAACAACATCAGTTTCTTCCAAAGTCGCAATCGCAGGCCCCGTCAGCGAGGATTTGAAAAAGACCGACGCAAATGATGGAGTAGATGATATTTCTGAAGACGAGGTGGATAAGGATTCTGGTCTGGACTTTGATCTAGACTCGTTTATGGACACCAGCGCGGACTGGGCAGACGACGACGCTGGCCAGCTGTCTGAGAGGATGGAGGAATGTCACCTGTGAGTCCATTATGTCCGTTCGTCTTTATGCGTGGTCATCCTGTCCTGTCCTGTGTTATGTCATTACTTAGTCTCTAGTCTGTCGTCGCAGAAGAGTGACACCTGTTTGTCCATTATGTCTGTTCCTCTTTATGTGTGATCATCCTGTAATTTGCTGTGTCAGCTAGTCTTCAGTCTATCGCCTTAGAACAGTGTCACCTGTTTGTCCACTATGTCTGTTCGTCTTGTATGCATTGTCATCCTATAATTTACTGTGTCAGCTAGTCTTCATTCTATCGCCTTAAAAGAGTGTCAGCTGCGCGTTCACTGTGTATATTCGTCTTATAGAAGCGATGTACTTAACGTCCAAAAGTATATCGTGTGAGCAAGGTCTTCATTCTATCGCCTTAGAAGAGAAACGTGTCACCCATGAGTCCACTATGTCTGTTCGTCTGTGTGCTTGATGTACTTGTTGTCCTAGAGTTTACTGTGTCAAAAAGGACTTCAGTCTATCGTCTCAGAGGCGGGTCCTCTGTGAATGCACTGCATCTGTGTCTTTCTGTCTCCAAAACCATCTCCGTAGAAGCCACGCTGTCTTTTCGTTTTCAGACGATCCTTATATATTTGGGTATGTCTTCTCTCCTTGAGACCATGGTCATGGAATTCACAATGATTTTTTTTCTCCATCTTCAAACTACATTCAAAGCAAACAAATAATCATTGTTCTCTCCTCGAGACCGTTTTCACAGAATTCACCATGTCTGTCTTGCCTTCAGACTCTCTTCAGAAAGTTGACCATATATCCTTGTCTTCAGACTATCTTCATACAGTTCACTGTCTCTCTGCTTGTCTTCCGTCGTCTTAGGAGTCCTTACAATCAGCTGTCTTACCTTCTGAGAAATGTCTACACTTTGCTGCTATGCTAGACAGACTCGAATAATATTATATTTCACACTGTAACATTTGTTAATCATTCTTTCTTCCCGTCCTCATTATTTTTATATCCTCTCTTTCCTTCATCATTATCCCACGTGTTTTCTCCACTGTTCATGTTTCATAAACACACGGTAACGGAAAATTAATGATAACACATTCTTGCGCTAAATCCTATGCTGACCTCAGATGTTATTGACCTTTCCGATCGCCGCAAGCCCTGTGGTACGAGAATAAATCTTTGTGTGTGTGTGTGTGTGTGTGTGTGTGTGTGTGTGTGTGTGTGTGTGTGTGTGTTAGAGTATGCTTGCTTGTCTGTCTGTCTGTCTGTCTCCATGTCTGTCTGTCTGTTTCTCTGTATGTCTGTCTCTTTGTATGTCTGTCTCTCTGTATGTCTGTCTCTCTGTCTCTGTCCCTTATAGATGCTACACTCTTTCGTACACTGTATGAAAATGGTATTCAGTGTAAACCTTTCTTTCGGCCACTATGAGGATTAGTGAATACATGTACTTTAATAAGATTCGTTTTAGGACCTATAGACCAGAGCGAGATCTGGGTCTAGAGGACATTGCCTGGTTGGCTGGAGGACATGACGGTAATTCTTCCGTATTTGCGTATTAGGCCGTGTTCCAGAAATCAGGTCATATGCTAAGTTTGGCTGCGTTTTGTTCAGAATATAATATTAGCCTCGCTCTGGTGGCAGGGTTTAGGATTCATGTCCGAGATGAAAGAGGTCTACTTCAGAGAGCAATCATTTTATGAGGGATTGCATCTGCTCATGCGACGTAAGTCGTTGCGTATAATATCTTTTCTTCTCCAAACTATTGAAATGCGATGTTTTACGTCAATACAGACAAATATATCCGCTGGTAGTGAGGGCGCTGATATCTTGTCTTTGAATGGAAGTATCATCAACATCATCATCATTGTCATCATCATTGTGAAATAGGCGAAAAGTTTAAAACACTATTTCAACCCGACATGTGTCAAATTTTAACGGAATACTTCTGAGTTAGATCTAAGCGTGTTGGCAAAAGCCTTCTTCAGTTGATACTACACCTCCATAATCGTCTCATCATCATGTTGTGTGCGAAAAGAATGTCAGTCATCGTATAAGTGAAAGTTGTTTAATTGCATGAAACAGACAGTAAGAGTACGTGTTCGAGCAGATGATTATTGCATAATGCCTAGTTTTCGAGATACGAGTTTTTTCCTTCCCTCAGGTTTGAGCTAAAGATGACGCTAAATTAGGTAAAAAGACTTAAGAAATAAGATCTGAGAGACGATTTAATTAGAGGCATTTTGGAAACACTGCAGTGACTTGAGTGAAAGGGGGCGTAGAAGATGATCTAGATCGGGTAACAAATGGAAACTCACTGGTCTGTCCCAAAGGGTCGTTAAAAGGAATTTTGTACGGACTGACAGTGCTATCTATGTAATGCGATAATCAGCTTCAGTTTTTGTTTTGTTTTGGTTTGGTTTAGTTTCAGGTTTTGTTGTTCACTTCGATCCTATTTGACAGGGAAAAAAATGCCCCTGAAAATATCAATAATATAATAGGCAAATACATGTGACAAGATACACTGTTCAGCTGCCTTCCCCATAGCCCAGCTGTTTACAATGATAGTGTAATAACACCGCATAGGCTGAAAGCCGCATCAGCACTGTCCGCAAAATGAACGAGCCGCCTGAACATCCTTGGCCTGGTTTAGTTAGCTAGCGCGAGCCATACCCGCAGTTGTGCGTTGTGAAGCACAATATGGCGATACTTACATACTGTAGACTAGCCGCGGCTGTGCTAGATTGAAAAAAAAAAGAGTTAACCGCAAACCATGCAGAGCTCAGGTATTCGGGTCACACAGCCAGCTAGATTTATGTCAAGTATATTTTTCTTAAGACTGCTGTAGAATATTATGTTTGCGGCTTGGCTGCTTCCCTTTTTTTTTTTGATGTTGCTGAGAGTTTTAGGATCAGAAGTGTAAAAAAAAAAAAANGGGGGGGGGGGGGGGGGGGGGGGAGAAGAGATGGTTCAGTACTCGTTTCAAAATCAGCATCATTATTAATATCAGGTCAGGAGGAGTGGTTATATTCCTTTTGCTTCGTCTCTTCCTCCTTTCCCCCAGCATCCTCAGTATCATCATTCGTTGTTATTATTATTGTGATTGCCGTCGTCAGTTATAATTTAGCATCATCACTCTAATCCAGCATCATCACTACCACCACCCCCACCACCAGTATCGATATCATTATCAGAAATAATTATCCTCATGTCTAAAAAATATGTTACTTACTGAGCAACTGAGCAAGCAGAAAAAAAAGCAGTTTGCATCAAGTCTGATCTCCGTCATTGTCTGTGAAGAATATTTCTTAACATCAGAACCACCGCAGCTGGATCGCCATCATCCGCACCACCACTATCACCACCACTCCGGCCTCAGTCACTAACACCATTGCCACTACCACCACCACCACCGCCACCACTGTCACCTTATTATAATTGATTGATTGTTTAGTTTATTGAGAACATTAGGTTGATTTGCCTTTTGTTTGAGTGTCTGACTGGTAGATCAATGATTGTTGTGTGTCTGTTATTGTTTTAATGCGTTCATCGGTTGTGTTGATCCTTCAGCTTTTGTATTAATACCTGCTTACATCTCTTATTATTGTTGTCCTTTGTCGTCAGTTGTTGCAATTTCCGTCATCGGTATCCATTGCATAACCATTTTTCCTTATTATTATGTTGAATTGGTTTGTAGTAAGTTTTTTTTTTCTGTATCCAGTATGGTCACCTTCGATACCACGTTTTTCCCCCATGATACCAGTTTTACCACCACCACCCTTAGCTCCACCTCACAAGATCGTTCAGCAGCATCCTCCTCTTCCTTTTCCTCCTCCTCCCTCTCCTGACTAATTTTATTTGCCTTCAACCTTCCGTACCTCCACTACCACCTCTTCACCTCACCATCTACTTACATCTATTGATTATACCTCAGCTTGTGGTCTGATTCGCTTCGAGCAACTGTGTTTATTAGTGTTCTCATCCTATCAATACCACCTCTTCATAAGTGATGGGCCGGTAATCGATTTTTATTTTTTTCTTTCAGTATCGTGATACTCAGCATTCATGTTCTAGATATCGGAAGTATCCGTTTTATTTCGATTTTGATACTTGATACATTATAGTTTGTTTTTTTTTTTAAGCTCAGACTGTGTGAACATTATGCCTTCCTATTATCGTGCTCTTTTTAAAAAAAAATAAATAATGGTAAAATTAATACATAAATGAGATATAAAATACCTGTAAAAATATATATATATACTGAAAATAAACCAGGAAAAAGAGTCAAGAAGTAAATGTATCAAAACATAATATAAATAAGAAATATATATATAGATATATTGGCTACTTTGAAAATGAAACAAGAAACAAGGAAAGATTCATATGACTCAGATATTCTCACCACTTCCTCCAGATAAACATAATTAATATCCTCTCAGGAAGATATAACGAACTCATCATAATGGAGGTGTTTCAGTCAAAAGACGTGTGCCTTCAACAGTATACTTATCAGCTACCCGAGAGTTCACTGTCTATTGGACCTATAGAGGTCGTAGCTATGGTACTTTATAGTTAATTTGATAATCTCTGTAACTTTCGATATCTTTTAATTTTTCTGATATTATCTTTAGAGCCAACTGGTTTTTCACTGTCGAGATTGGTAGCTGGGTTTATACTGAGAATCAGAATACGATCGAAATCAATTTCCATTCTTTTGATAGCGTTTTGATTCTAGCTCGCCATAGACTTTTTGGTGAAAATTTTATAGGCATTAACTAAGGATTGGATAGAGATAAGAACTTTTGCTACTTGGTCATTATAGACGGATTAAGGGAGGCAAGGCACGAAAAAGAATAGGNATTCATATGACTCAGATATTCTCACCACTTCCTCCAGATAAACATCTTCACATGAAGATAATATGAACTCATCACATTGGAGGTGTTTCAGCCAAAAGACGTGTGCCTTCAACAGTATACTTACCAGCTACCCCAGAGTTCACTGTGTATTGGACCTATAGAGGTCGTAGCTATAGTACATTATAGTTAATTTGATAATCTCTGTAACTTTCAGAACTTTCGATATCTTTTAATTTTTCTGATATTATCTTTAGAGCCAACTGGTTTTTCACTGTCGAGATTGGTAGCTGGGTTAATACTGAGAATCAGAATACGATCGAAATCAATTTCCATTCTTTTGATAGCGTTTTGATTCCAGCTCGCCATAGACTTTTTGGTGAAGCATTTTATAGGCATTACTAAGGATTGGATAGAAATAAGAACTTTTGCTACTTGGTCATTATAGACGGGTTAAGGGAGGCAAGGCACGAAAAAGAATAGTTTCAGATAAGTGGGGACAAAATCCTGTTCGGTGAGACAAACTGTCACAAAGTATCGATAAAAATTGAAATACTATTGAAACTCTAGAACTTAAAGGCTGAATTTTGCTTCTGAATTCAAATCCCTAATATCGGAAGTATCGATACTTAGGAATAATACTGCCCACAACTACTTCCACTGCCCTTTCCTTATGTCTCGATAAGAACAAAGCTTTTATTAACTTATGTATCAGGTTACTTGCGGACAAACTAATATGGGCCACAGCTATATACAAGATAACGTAGGTTATTTACTTTGAAGTAGCTCTATAAAAAAAAAGAAATGGAAGAGGAAGAG
>JAWQUT010000107.1:808416-819248 GCA_033807755.1 Ellobium chinense
GAGGAGGAGGAGGAGGAGAAGGAAGGGTAACTTGTTACTGCAACACTGTAGTGAGAACCCAGATGTTTCAGCATTCGAGGTCGTGAGGAATTACAGAACCACCACGAGTAATCCCCCAGTGTTGTGAATGAGTAAGGTTCATCTAGAGTAAAAGAAAATCAAACACCAAAAAAAAAACAACAACCTGCTTCCAACGTTAGTCTTCATCTCATGCACTCTTGTCCTCCCCTCCACTCTTCCCAGCCACAGCTCTAACCAGACTATCGATCAGCTCCTGAAGTCATGATGCTGTCGAGCCAGAGCGGTAGAGTGCATGGGGGGATTCGAAGCGTCAATCAGCCGTCTATAATCGGCTCGTTCATAGTTCGCCCCGTTCGTTCACCCCGTTGTTGCTAGCATGCTACTGCAGGTGGTTTTTTTATGGCTGAACTTTTACGAATCTTTTCTATGGCATTTAGAGAGAACTTTCCCTCCTTCTTTCCCTCACTCGTATTCACAAAAACCTCCAAATCTAGCGTGTGTTGCGCCGTGGAAATATACTGAAACGTTTAGGATTGAAGCTGACTAGGATAATTTAAAGAAAAACATGACTTGATATACCGCCGTTCAGCAGCTGAAAACAACTTTTTTAGTGTTTTAGAGAACGCAGCTTCCACACATCGAAAGGATGCCATGTATCAAGAGTATCAAGAGGGAGCATTTCCAGTGCTTAAAAGTAAATGCTGGAAAGAAGGTGCAGAACCTCATGATGCTCAGCTTTGCCTGCTCTAATTTAGTAGTGTGTGTATGCAGACAACACCCTGCATTGCAGGATAAGCTTGTATTTTATATAACTGATAAATATTTGCGGCAGTGAGTTTATACATACTTGTATGTTTGTATGTGGAGAGGCAGAGGAAAAGAGGACTGTGGAAAGGGAATGAATAGAGTGAATGGCAGCTGAGTAATTAAAAAAAACAACAACCTACACTCGTGGAAGGGAATAAGAAGAATCGTTGATTGATAAACCGCTTACCTGTCTGGCATTTTTACTTTGATTGATATGTGAAAACACAAATAGGCCTACATGTGAAAACACAGATATGCCTACATGTGAAAACACAGATAGGCCTGCATGTGAAAACACAAATAGGCCTGCATGTGAAAACACAGATAGGCCTACAATAAGGAGGTGTAATTCCCCACCAGCAAAGACAATAAGCATAAGTAATGTTTTTCTCTTAAGATTAATGAGCAGTACTCTCAGGCCTAGACCTAATCTTTTTTTCTTTTTTTTTCTTGTTTGAGAAATTGATTTGTGCTTTGGCTGTGTAAAACATCCCTTGTCACGAAATACGATATGCGGATAACTTACAGTTGAGTTCTTTGTCTTTATCAATCGTCCCCGAACGCCAGAACGTCTTGTTCGCAGACTGGTGGTCAGAGAAAGGTTGGATGGACTAAAACGATGACTTGACCGGGGGTATACGTGCTTCTGTGGAAATTTGCGTATATGGCATACAACCCTAAGAAATGTTGATTAATAATAAAACAATAAATAAATTCGTGGGTAAGATGACAGACAAATAGGTTTGGGGCATAACTCGAATACTACAATATTTGAAGCCGGATTCCAATCCAGAGCTAAAATTCGACGAGTTCGAATCCGTATTGGAATCCTTAGGGAAGGAGGGATATTTATGGAATTTTCGCGTGTACTTATTAGAATGACAGGAAAATAGACAGTGGATTCTACATGGAGTCTGTCATAATGCTAAAGGTTTACACCTGCTCACTTGGACAAAGGCCCAAATTTTAATATGACAGGGATTTATTTACAAAATGAACCATTTTTTTTTCTTCTTTTGTTTTAAATTTCCTGCTAACAGAAGGATTCGAATCCACACCCAATTTTAGGGATCGAATCTGGATTTGGACCTAGGGTGAGAGGATTTGATGGATTCGAATCCGGATTCAAATGTTGCCATCACTACAGATACATAAATGAATGTATATGTGAAAACCTGTTTATTGCTTAGTTTAAAAATACCTGCACTCCACCCGGCCTCCTCCACAAACTTCCTTTGGGTGCTTTTAGTATTGAGTTATTTCCCTTTGCCCATTCAGTCAGTGTGCAGTCTCATGAAGTTCGGGGTGATACAGTAGTGAGATAAACAATGTACTAAGATAAACAATACTCACCTAACTGGTATGGTAATTTGGTTAAAAATTTCACCCTATGATGATGAAGAATTTATATATAGTGGAGGGCCATATCAAGACCTTGAAAACATGTTGCAACTTTAGAACATTGACATTTTCGATAAACAAGATTAGACTCCTCCCCTTTTGCCCCTTCACTATCGCCTTTATAGTAAAGACTAGTCAGATTACTAGGTTAGTGGGTTATATTGCTTGTTTTCGCAATATTCTGCGACTTTCAAACAATCTCAAAATATATGACATTTACTCTGGATGTCTAGGTTTATTCTAACTAGCCAGTCAGACAATTTTCGTCCCGTTACCAAAACATACTATGAAAAAAAAACCACATGTAAGTTTATTACTTTAAACTATTATCTGCTTCTCAGAAACATTTATTTAGTGAAGCCAGTTTGTTTCGCACGACAGTGTTCTTCCATTATACTTCTCACCTATCAATTTTGCTGCTTAGAAACGGTTGAAACGCAAGGCAAGGAAAGGAAAGATAATCATACATCAATTGTTATTTTCACTGTTGTCTCCCTTGGTACCCTCGGCTTTCTCTCGTCCTCGATCCAAAAAAAAACAACCAACAATTCTCCCGAGGACGTCGAGACGGCAAGGTTGAGAATCACTGCTGTGGATTTTTGCACCACTGCACTGACCAGTCCGTCCTTTCACGCACACTCGTCTTTCCTGCTCGGTTACGATAGCTCGGATACCGAAGAGCGAAACTGGGCTAAACGCGCTGGCTGTGATACGAGGTCATGGCGCGCTTTACCCTGCGCTAATCGGGAGTATGGCGGTGTGGTGTTTTTAAGCCTCATGCGTTCTCTGTTGCCGCTGCTTGCAGCATTGGCGTGAACGTGCTTTGTGTGCGTGTTTACTCGTCTGTCGGACTGTCTGTGTTTGAGTTTGTGTGTTTGTTTGCGTGAGTGTTTGTTCGCGGGGATGGTGTTAGCGCTGGCCTGTCGTAGTGTCAGTTGGTTCGTTAGGCCATACTTGGGTGTTTTTATGTGTGTCCTGCTGCCTAGCGTGGCTAGCTAGCGTTCGTTGGCCACCATGTGGTTACCAATATTCTTAGGAAGAAAATGAGCGAAACGAAGCGATTCAATGGGCCCGTTCCAAGTATTCTGCCAATTCTGATTTTTTTTTTCTTTGCGCCTCTGTATGACGTATTGTTCGTTGTATTGTAATTGATATGCTTTCTCTGTATATCGTTTGTTCATAATAATATGTGGTATACCTGGGCCAATAAAGTTATTGTTATTATTCAAACAAAAAGACTGTTTTATAAAACAACAACAACAACAACAACAACAACAACAACAACAACAACAACAACAAAAACGACACCCACCACCACCACCTGGAGAGTATCGCCTTTCTTTCTCCTTTCGTCTCAGAGATCAAAAACGAAAACTCTTTATTATAAACTTATGTGTCATTTTTAAACTCATTATTCATGTCCAGTTTGGTATGTCACTATGAACAAAACAGGTGACATAACAAATGTAATTCACACGACACTGAATGTCGACCCTGGAGAGGTTGGACAAGGTCCATAATCGCTCAAAGGGAGTTATGTTCATTAGATAATAAACTATTTTAAAGAGAAAATATGTTTCTCATCTTATTTTTGGGGTTTTCTGAAAGTCTTAAATAGGTTAACCACCCTGGAGGTCAATGACTGCCGCCAGAAACCACCAGTCACATACTGTAGACACTGTTAGTTAACAGTATTAGCTGCTGGCTTCTCATGCTGTAAAAATCCCACTTGTATGCCCTTGGTGCATGGAAAAGATCTGTCGTGTTTATTTCTCAGAGTGATACATTTATCATAATTATTATGAAGCTAATATGATTGTATTGTTTTGTCGCGGAAGTCCAGTTTTTGTTTTGTTTTGATTTATTTTGATGGAAGATCTTGTAATTTGTCTCGAACGGAAATTCTGATGTGGTGTGATTTTTTTTTTTCTCAGGATGAAGAATTGGGTGTGAGCTGAAGGTTAGGTGTTCTCCAAGAGGAAAGTCTGGGGAAAATTGTACTTTTTCCCCATATGAGAACCTCATTTTTTTTTCCAGATTACAGTATAGGCTACCACTGTGTTCCAGTTCAATGTTTGTACGAGTATATGACAGTATTTGGATAATCGTGACTCCGTTTTGATTGCAGCTTTTCCATGCCCTCGAAGTGTAGCGATGTAGCAAACCGTTTGCATTTTCGGTACTGAAATGTATCACTGTGATGGAGAAATACATTGAATGTGACATTGAAACGAAAGCAGTAGTCGTGGCAACAACTGCAGCAGAATGAACTCACTGGAATCTCATCAGAAACATTAATGAACATCAAAATAAAAGAAAACATAGACACACACACAGACAAAGAACTTAAGCTCCACAATCTCACCATCACCAACCACTACCATCATCTTCATCACCATCATCATCGCCACCACCAGCACCACCACAACCACCACCATTACCACCACCACCACCACCAACAACAACAACAACAACATCAGCAGCACCATCATCTTCATCACCATCATCATCGCCACCACGAGCACCACCACAACCACCACCATTACCACCACCACCACCACCACCAATAACAACAACAACAACAACATCAGCAGCAACTTAACAGCAGCAGCTACGGTAACAAACACCAACAGCAATCGCAGGATGATGTCAGCTCCGTATGAGTAATGTACTGATCACCATTTTAATGTCCGTATCCTGTATTTTTCATCACGCCCATGTTTATTATTATGACAAATGGACATCTGATTCATTCAAGCAGAAAGTTGACAAGAGTTGGCTTTGAAAGCATGCCCGGAACTATGCTTCGGCAGACGCACATGAAATCCCCACACTCCACATTAGATAAACAATAATCCATTCTCACCGTCTCACGATATCGTCATTGGTTCTTTGCTGGGGGAGGGGGAGTGGGTGGGAAGGGGTGGCTCTGTGTGTGTGTGTGTGTGTGTGAGAGAGAGAGAGAGAGAGAGAGAGAGAGAGAGAGAGAGAGAGAGTCATTTTCATAAAAATGCCACTTATTTCCGGAGTAAAGAAACCCAGAAATACATCATGCGCTTTTTACTATTACTTCATGTAGTCTATATACATCATTCATAAGTGAGACGACTGAAATGTAAAGCTTTGTTCCACTTTGTTTCCAAACGATGAGATCCATTTTCGTCTTGTCACCCTGTCGCAGTTTTCTTCGAAACGCACACGGAATGACGGGGAAAAAAAACAACAAACCACAAACCATTGCAATACGTATGTGCACCAAATCGTCACAATAATTTTAGGGCGACTTCAAGTTAAAGCAATGACCGAAAAGCTTGAAATAATAAGGCATGTATCGTTGTTGGCGGAATAAACCTGTTTGGAAAAAAAAAAATACACCAAAACTTAGAGGTCGTTTTGAACTCCAAAATCCACAAAAGAGACTCTTACCTGAAAATTCCTGGTCACTAGGTGTCCAAAACAGCCGAGTTGTGGGTGTTCAAACATCAAACGAGTTTTTTAAAAATCTTTTTTTGTTCGTTTGTTTTTCAGTTAAAGATTAAAGATAGCTAAGTAAGCCCCACTGTTCACTCTGAAAAACCTTAATAACATGCGAGATTATTTTTTAAAATTTATGTCTGCTTTTGCTCTAAGATGTTACCTTCTTCCGACATGAATGACACAAACATGGATCATGTTTTGGACATGGCAATGACGGACGACTTATGTCGTAATTTGATGTGAGTTGNCCCTGTCGCAGTATTCTTCGAAACGCACACGGAATGACGGAGGAAAAAAACAACAACAAACCACTGTAACACGTATATATGCACCAAATCGTCACATTAATTTTAGGGCGACTTCAAGTTAAAGCAATGACCGAAAAGCTTGAAATAATAAGGTATGTATCGTTGTTGGCGGAATAAACCGGTTTGGGAAAAAAAAATACACCAAAACTTAGAGGTTGTTTTGAACTCCAAAATCCACAAAAGAGACTCTTACCTGAAAATTCCTGGTCAATAGGTGTCCAAAACAGCCGAGTTGTGGGTGTTCAAACATCAAACGAGTTTTTTAAAAATCTTTTTTTGTTCGTTTGTTTTTCAGTTAAAGATTAAAGATAGCTAAGTAAGCCCCACTGTTCACTCTGAAAAACCTTAATAACATGCGAGATTATTTTTTAAAATTTATGTCTGCTTTTGCTCTAAGATGTTACCTTCTTCCGACATGAATGACACAAACATGGATCATGTTTTGAACATGGCAGTGACGGACGACTTATGTCATAATTTGATGTGAGTTGGTGCATTGGCCTCATAAATAATCTTACCTGGAGGTAAAAGACAAGATGACATCACATAACATTTTTTTAATTGATGTAAAATTCCATGTCACTGTAAGTGTCATAAATATTGCAGAAATTGGGTTGAAATAATTCATCACCATTGTAAGCTGTTCGCAGTCAAAGACACTCAGTATAGACACCAGCGAATTTTCTATTTATGTGATGAAAAAGAACATGCAAAGAAACTTCATGATAAAATTATGATTACAGTCGATCTGTCCCATGTCATCGAGTATGTCATAAATATTGCAGAAATGGGTTGGACTACTTTATCACCATCAAAAGCTGTACGTAGTCAGATTCGCTCAATACAGATCACCAGCGAGCTTTGTATTTATGTGATGAAAAAGTACATGAGAAACTTGAAGACAGAATTATCATTACAACCTGTCTGTCTGGTACTTTGACTGCATTTCTTATTCATCATGGGTTTCTCATTCCTCCTTTAGAGTTGTAGTCCTTCTCTCATTCATCTGAGCTCAGCAGTTCCGTGAATTCTGTATTAAAGTATAATTTATTCACTCACACAAATGAACACACACGCGCACATTTAGCGTAGTATCGAAATAAAACTAATTTAACATATTCCCGCACCTGCAGATATTCTGTCAACGACATAACATTTCTACTAGTAACAATGTAACAATTTTATAGTGAGACATTTCTCATGCGGATGAAAGGAAAACGGAAGTATGGATCAAAGGGAAATTATAATTTCTCTACGGGACACAGTTCTTGCCTTACGATAATCCTATATCCGCTATTATGATAATTATGTCAGTGTTCCGAAAAAGAACTGTTACAAGCCTACTATATTTAGGCCATGGTGCATCCACTGAAGTTTTCGGGCTGAACTTAAAAGGTATATGGAATTTTAAATCCTGTTACCATGGATGAAAACTGAAATCACGGAACGTATACGTGTAATCTTTGAAAACATTATTTATAGTAAACTACAATTCCCTAACGTTCTTAATATAGTCCCAGTGGAAATATCCATTCCTAGATCCAGTTTAAGGAAATATGGTGATAGGGCTTTTTTTTAAAAAAAATATTCCGGGCCTTTAATTTGGAACTCATTGCCACCAACGATTCGAAATGCAACCAGCCTTGATTCATTTAAATATCAGTTAAAAACATATCTGTACACAAAGATGTGATTGACAGAATCTCAGAAGCGATACTCCATCTCATACTCAAACTGCGTGTCGGTGTCTTCTTACAATGAAGTTACTGCATATAAATATGCCTAATATATGTGTGGCGGCATGGGAAAACCCCGACATAGACGCAACAACACGAACTGAGTAAAGTTAAAAAAACACTTCAAAAGTAATTTCTTATGAAAAACTAGTTCTGCACATTTTCTTGACATTTAGACTTTACTTTATCATGTCCTGGAATATTTTACAAAAATACGACCTGTAAATGCTTTAATTTGATGATTTTAGAACACCTCTAATTGTGAAAATTGCTAGAATCAAACTTTAAATGCGTTTTTCTCTGTTTACTTTTTCAAAATGTTTGTCCTTATTTTCTTTCATATCTTTGTTCATAATTAAGATAAATCAGAAATTTAAAAACCACTGTATTCAGCTGTATTCATTTGTCATGGTTTTCCCATGCCACCACACATATACAACGTGTATGTATATGTGGATTCTCATATGGTTGCAAGTATGTAATATGATGTGTGTGTTCGATAGTAGTTTATGTATTGTTATTTTGTAAAGCGCCTCGAGCTTTTCGGGGTTGAGGCCCTGTAAAACTCTTCTTTATTATTATTATCATTATTATTAATTAATATTATTATTATTGAGTTTCGAAGTGTCGAAACAGAGTAGTTCGCTGTAGGGAACTAAATAACAGAGTGGATCTCTTTATTTTTTCGTGTTTTTTTTTTTAAACGCTCTGACTCTCTCTCGCTCTCTCTCTCTCTCTCTCTCTCTCTCTCTCTCTCTCTCTCTCNCCCCCTCTCCCCCCCTCCCTCTCCCTCCTCCTCCTACTCTCTCCCGCCTTCCCCTTCCTGGTGACTGGTCTGACATTTTCTTCAAGAACTCATACTTGATACAGAATTAGAAATAGAGAAACAAGGCGCAAGTAAAGACAGTGCATTTTCGGAATAGACTCTTTGGAGAGTATAAATCGAAGGCAACATATTACTTTCTCCATTTTTGAACTTTTGTGGTTGCAGCAGTCTAAACTCGGCGTTCTTAATTTGTAGGTTCGGGAACTCGGTTGTAGCTAAATCTGTTAACAGCCTGCATACATCAGTAATGAGAGACGGTGTGACGTCAGCAGAGTCTCGCCTTGGTCCAAAAGCGTAAAATAGATCTAAATGTCAGCACGAAAATTACCGAGATCTTGAGTTAACTATTATTAGGTGCCTTGAATAGATTTTCTGGAAATAAACGGAGGAAAATGTAAGCTGCCACAAAAGAACTCAAGCAGACTTTCCTTCCCATTGTGCTTCGTGTTTTTAATCCTCCTCTCTTGTCGTCACAGGACCCAGACAAAAAGTCAACCCTAGTCTAGGGTTGGACTGAACTGAGATCATATTAACGCCGTTCGTAAACTTCAGTTCAGTTCAGTAAAGTTCAGTTTTCATGAAATTAGTCGTAGCTTATTAGCTATTTTGAACGAACTGATCTGGATCTGAACTTGTAGTTATTTTGAGGGCTTGATCTGAACTTTTAGTTTTCTTCCCTAAATTTCAGTCCAGTTCATATCTTCCTCGACAATCAGAACCGAATGATAATTTCGAAAACCAAGAGGAACTGATCTGATCTGGAAACTATTCAAGTTTAATGTAACTGAGCTCTACTTGATCTTAGGGCTTTTTTTCCGTTAGTGAACTGAACTTGATCTTAACTGATCTTGTTGGTGAACTTGCCCAACCCTGCTGTGTTTTACGTGACTTGGAAACCTAAACTGAAAATCTGTAAAAGGCTGTATGTGCCGGTAACTTTATACATTTTAAAAAAAATGAATGTGTTTTTACTAGGACGGAAGACTAACACCAAGCCTTTTGGCCTTACCATTAAATATTGTTTTTCAATCGATCGCAGAAATATTTGTTTCCTTTATTCACCTTTTACTCCTACATCACGCGGGGACGGTTTTCAGGTGGTACATTAATACTCAGTGTCACCAGTGTATGATGATTGTGGGCCCGCTGGGTCCCACACTCCGTGGGTCTTCTTTGCCTACATCGCCATGCCAGTGACACATCATTGAGACAGACCAGATAGTACAGCGCAGACAGAGTCACATTTACTTGTCATTTGAATCCAGACATTGTGACATCATGCATAAATTGGAGGAATATCCGTCTAGAAAAATCCGCGGAAATAATATGAGATAAAACATACAGGATTATAATTAAAACCTGGGGTCGAAGACTAGACTAGAACTTTTTGGGAATTCCCGTTCGGACAAGGAAGACTATTTTCTATGTCGTTGTTAAATTGGAAATTCCCCGTGTGTTTTCGTTTAAACTAAACCGCCTTCCCCCTACCCTTTCTAAAAATGCATAGAGACGAATAGGTATTGATTGCCAGTAAGCATCCCAAGCGAACAAAGACTTTCGGAAAGTTTTTGCTAGATTAGACTGTTCTAGTCTCCTTATCGACTCATTCTGGGTTTACTGGAGTGACATTTAACGTTGCACCAGATGGAAGAGTCTATATTTGCATGGACCGCATTGTCAAATTGGAATATTTAGCAAGTGCTTGGGGAAGTTGAGACTTGCACTCAATCCTTTTTATTTATTGTCGTGTTTTCCCATTTACTCCGCAGTGTCATATTTCTTATTAGGACCAGTGTAACTCGTCAATGACAGTGACGCCTAAGCATTTGAGACTTGACTCAAGAAATGTATTCGAGGCAACTTTGCAGTGAAATTCTGTTCTGAGCAGCTATCCAGTGAGCATTATATGTTGTGTTCGCCTTTGAAATGCGTATCTAGCAGCTATCCAGTAAGCATTATATGTTGTGTTCGCTTTTGAAATGCGTATCCAGCAGCAGTCCAGTAAGCATTATATGTTGTGTTCGCCTTTGACATGCGTATTTTTTACCTGTGTTAACACAGTGAGTGCTCTGTGGATTTTTTTAAAAAGATGTTTTGAACAAACCATAGAGTTTTATCATTGTTGCAGTTAGAGTTTTCTTGTTTTTCATTTGAAATTTAGAACTTAGATAACTGAAGAGAAGATTTTTTGCTGTCGAAGACGAAGGTCAAACCGTTACAGACAGCAGCATCGTAAGTAGCTTGTTGCTTCCCCCC